>OX578150.1:113894271-114351771 GCA_951213105.1 Amaurobius ferox
CGTTTTTATGATGCTACTAATGATGCGACGATATTCAGAGAAGAACACAGAGATCTGGAATTCGGTTACCAATTGATCGTAAAAGGAATATGCTTATTCGTTTATATAACAATAAATCCCTGTTTATATATAAGAATGTATGGAGACAATTGCATGTTTGAGACGCTTTGCACACATGAAATGGGTGCAGACAGTAAAATTACCAAGAAAAGGTTATGCTTTAACTTTTATTTCATATAATGTGATCGAAAAATCGCGCGAGTCAAGTTTTAAAATCATAAGGTGCCAAAAAATTGAAATAGCAGAATTTTTTTTTCAGTTAGGTAGTACTAATATACCCTAAAAATATATAAGAAATATATCGTCTGCTGTTTATAATACGTCAGACGATCATTACAGACCTCATTTTTTTTTTAATCAATCGGACAACATCGCGTTTTCTTAAAGAGAGATAATTTTTATTTTAGAGCAATATTTCTCTATATAGACAGTGGGCCAATATCGGATCATCTACAGTGGACTATTAGAGAAAATGCTGTTATCTACAAAGCATTCTAAATAATTGGAGGCGCCCTCTACAGGCGAGTTATGTAACTATATTATTGGTTTGTTACGAATATTGTGAACTTTGAGAGGAGAGATCAAACCGATCAGTCGTTCTCTCTTCATCTACAATCCATCATCCCTTGTATTGCGCACGAACATTCTCATAACTCCCTCCGCGCGTTCGGTGCACGCGACTCTTCGGGAGCCAATGACCCCGTTTCAGAGCTCACCCCCATCAAAGCACTGCCATAGACGAGCACTGCACTTCCGCGTTTGACCAGAACAATCGAATTCGAATGTGACATCTCCCCCCCCCCCCCCCCCAGACTCCCACACCACGCCGTTTGATAGGGTGTGCCCTATTGTACATCTGTGAGTGGGAGTAACATGGAGTCTTTTTTTTTCCCTCTGAAAATCTCTAATACTCAGTAACAGAACCCGCCGATAGAGGGCGCTTTTGGAAGCTTGAAAACGCACTCTCGGAACAATGATCAGCATCCGTGGACCACTTACGCGACGTTTAGAACTTCAGTACAGAATAGCCGATAACTGCACTGGCAACAAAAATACTTACTATGTGCCGTAATTTTGAATACTTCTATAGCAAGATCAAGAAAGTATTCAACTGGCCATCCCTTACTATCTGTGGATTTCAGGGTCTTTGATGCTGGTTAGAACGAGGCAGGTAACGGAATGTTCCGTGAGCACAAAACTCCTTAAATAAAGAATTTTAAAATTTTTCTAACAGAAATATTTAATTGCAACGATGGAGGGTAATATTTTAGTCCCGCTCACCATTAGCGAAATTCTAAGTGATCAGGATTACAAAGAAAAGACTTTTGTATGTAAGAGTGTTGCGTAAAAGCAAGACAATTCTGTGGTAAGCCAATGCAGTCAGTCATACTACAGTGGGGTTTAAATTTAAAGAGCTTAGACTGCAGTAAACTGCTAAGTTCCCTCGGTTCAAGTCAATGGCCGAGTTCATAGTCCCAAGTTCCCATAATTTACCAAACGAACTTGGTTTAGAAAGGTAAAGAGGGGTGGTCGTCTTGAGGAATCATGCCACCATTAGTGAAAATATTGCATTAGTTCGCCATAGAGTCCATAATGCAAAACAAATCTATCACTGTAACCTCCCTCCATTGTGCCGTAACCCTCTTTCCGAGATCCTGGCTACGCCTATGCTGATAAGGAGAGTTCCTAAACTTTTGAGGACACCTAATTATGAACGCAACTACGGCGCACTTTCCCTCATGGCGTAATCCACGAAAAACATCGTACTTGGCAATATGTCCTTTACCTAGTAAAAGTTCCACTTCTGCTACAGTTCATAACTTTATATCTCAATATGCCACTGTTGTGAAGTTGTAACATATAGAACAAAATGTTTTCTCAACCCCCAAAAAAATCTTTATTTTTAACCTGAGAATATAAAAACTACTATCTCAACCCGCATCAATGTATCATTTGCTGTCAGTATATTTAGAGATCTGTCACTGACAGGAATAATACGGTCTAAGCGTTAAGCAAATAGTTTTATCTCAACTTGGCACACATTATCACTTCGACTTGAACTCCCAGAGTTCGAAAATGTGTTTTGAGCTCCAGTATCGAACAAAGCCCTCCTTCCACAGACGATTTCGCAACTTTGTTCTTCGTAAACACACAGAAATGTCGACTGGGCGAGGGCGTTGACCCCCCTGCGGGGTCGGAGAAGAACAGTCACCCCGCGTTCCAAGCGAGTTTCTGAACAGTTTTCTCAAGAATATTGTTTTTACCTAGGGAACTAGCTTTGTCCACTCAATGAATCCGAATTAAGGTAAATTACAACCCCAGTTTCAAGGTAATTAGAAGGTTTGTCTTCATCAGACGTGTACCCAAACGGAGTAAATATGAATGGGATCGGATGAGTTCTTGAATTATTCCTTTTGAATAAAAGGGGAATATATATATATAATGTATAAGATATAATCTATCTATTTCTTCAGAAACATACATTTTTGTGTTTGCTTCTACAAAAAACTTGGACATGATTACGATTTTTGTAGAAGTAAACAATTCATGATTTAGGCTTAGAGGCTTGTCCACGTGTATAGCGTTTGTGCTTGATTTCGTTTGTTATTCTTTTTTCGATTCCATACCTTTGTATTTAGATACTTTTCATTGACTTGTTGATTCGATATTTATTTTATTTATTTATTTATTTTTTTTTTTTTCCATTTGCTTGAAGATTTGTTGATTTATACTTTTATTTCGTAAGCCTGTTAGATAGTTGAATTTTCGTGTTACAGCTTCTCACTTTTCTTTCATTGGATCTTCAAACCTTTTTTTCTTATATATATATATATATATATATATATATATATATATATATAATAGTTTGAAAAAAATCCAATTATAGATTAGAGAGAGGTTGCAACTCAAAAAATTCCAACTTTAAAAAATGCATACATAATAAAAAGAAGTACTAAATAGAAAATCATCAATCAAATGGGAAAAAATGCAAATTGCTAGTCATCAAGCTAAGGATAATCAATAAATATCAATGGAATGGAATCGATAATTGAAAAACAAATAAAATCCAAGCATTAAAGCATACACGTGGATAAGCGCCAGGCTTAAATAAATAAATTGTTCATTTTGAAAAAACGCTTGTTAGGTCCAAGTATTTAACCAAAATAAACACAAAATGTGTGTCTCCGATATCAGAGATAGATAATATCTATAAACTCTAATAACTTGGACAACACACATAAAGATAGAAAAGTTATAAAGGAAACATGAATACCTGGAATAAAAAAACACTGCAAATGTGCTAACCATTGCAGCCCAAAATGAAGAGACCAGTGTTGCCAATCGCAAAGTTTAAAAGTAGAGATCCGCTGTTACCAATAGTGTGTAACAAATAACAGTAATGCGAAAGGCAATAAAAGATGATATTCCGCATTAAGAGCTACAAAAGGGCTACATACACGCGACGAAAATTTTCTTTATAGCGTTCGGGTCAGATTAAAGTTCAAATATTTTGTTGCGGGTACGGGTTGGGTCAAACCCGACCCACGCAGGACTCTAACATAGAAAGGACATCGTTCCAAAAATGTTTGGAATGAATTCAGGAGATCTTAAAACATGCCAATCCGTCAAATCTCAAAAAAAAAAAAAATACGAAGACAATATTTTATACAATAGTACAAGAAAGTAAAAATATTTTAAAGAAACTACAAAAGCCTACCTTTATGCTTCGTTCAATGATATTGAAAAATAAGGTACTTACCTAGAAAAACAGAAAAAAGAATTAATTGTTTTGCATACACAAATAAATCTAAAGTAATAAATGAAACAAATGAAAAAGAAAATCATAATAACATGTTGTTATTTCATCGTCAACAGCATTACAAATCATGTCGACTAAATAGTAATTTATATAAATTTAAATACAAAAATTCGCCCAAATTGTCTGGATAAATTGGCAAAATAAAAACTTAAAATCTTGATATCAGAAAGAACAAAGCTATCGATTCAGGTTGAATACAATAAAGGGCCTTTTTCATCAAAAAAAATTATATAGAGCACTAGTAGCAACTATGGACAAATACGCTCTTGCCTTTAATGGCACTGGTTCTGTTGTCTCATTAGGGAGATAGTAACATGGTGACACCTAAGAAAATTGTGAAAGTACGCGGTTATATTATTTTTTTTTTTTTTTTTTTTTTTTTGATGCTGACTGAAGGACATGATGGATTTTGATGCTGACGGCATTGATGCTGACTGAAGGACAATTTGAACAGGATACTTGTGAGTGAATATTTATTATTATTCACTGAAAGTTAATAAATGTAAAAGATCGTTAAGTTTGATTTCTTTTTTTTTTCCTTGTTATGTCAAAAATATCTTTCAAAAGAATATTTTTAGTACAAATTTTATATATTATTATTTACCTTCGTAAAACGACGCAATATCTTCCCATTAAATCGGTTTTGATGTTCTCTTTCTCAAGTGACCGGAAAATAATGGCGGGAACGCTGCTTGTCGATTAAGTCTAACTGTGGGCTTTCGAAGAATCTTATGACGATATGAAACTTTTACTGTTTAAGTTTTAGTTATTCAGTTGAAAGTTATTGAATCAGACAAAAATAATGTGTTATTATTGCGAAAATATATTTTAAAATAACATAATTTCTTACTTTATTAAAAGCGAATAACGCAAATAAACCCAAATCGTCAAACATGTGCATAAGCTTGCTGCCATTCGGCAACCGATAATAACGTGCGTAGATTACTCCCACTCGGAATTATACTGTTTGATTCCTGAATAAGACAGTTATTCGCCAATAACCATATTGTGTCAAATAAATATATTTTATAATAGTTTTACGGCCTATTCCTACTCATCAGATGATGCTCTACACCTTGTCATTGACATTTTTGTTTATCTCACTTTGTTACTGAGTCAGTTATCCAACTTTTTAAATTCTCCACTAAGGGAGCTGCAAGGTCACTACATACCTTGCACTTAACTTGTACACTTTTATTAGGTGGGTTACCTTACACCTTTCTGGTATGTCGGACGGTCTGGGTCTCAACAACAACAACTCTTATTAGGTGGTTACCTTACACCTTTCTGGTAGGTCGGACGATCTGGGTCTCAACAACAACAACTCTTATTAGGTGGTTACCTTACACCTTTCTGGTAGGTCGGACGGTCTGGGTCTCAACAACAACAACTCTTATTAGGTGGTTACCTTACACCTTTTTGGTAGGTCGGACGGTCTGGGTCTCAAAAATAACAACTCTTATTAGGTGACTTATGGACTTTCCTAGAAACCCAGTATAACGATTAGGATTTCCAAGATCTCATAATGGGGTGAGGGGGTAAAATCGAATGGGAGGGAATTAAATGGAATTCGTTTTCCAATATGTATCCTATCCTGTGGGGAAGTAATATAATTTTTGCACCAGTGGGGAGGTGGAGTTATGCCCCCCCCCCCAACCCTCCTGCCTACACCACCATTGACTCTACCTCCATGTTCACTAAATAAAAAAAATCTGTTGTGGATAGCACATACCTTTCTCTACATAATGCAATGACTTTACTCCTTGCTATGGGAAAGACTGATGGACAAGATCTACGGTGCGCAATGCTTTAAATTGAAAAGTACTCTGGCATTGAGCACTTTTCTGGATGACAACATGCAAAATCATTTTTTAAATACCAAATTCACTTGTATTTCGCGCAAATATAACTTGACAATTGGGAATATTGCTAACGTCTGCGAAGCAATATACTTCATTCATCAATTTGGCGTTATTTTCGTAACTTTTAGTGTTATTTTTGTCGATTGACACCACATTAAAAAAAAGTTGCCAACTTTGCGATATTTCGCCAGATTAGTCGCCAAGGTTGCGAAATAAATCGCCGAGTGTTATATAGTTATTAATACCCAATTTTATGTATTTTTTTAGAATGTGCAATATCTCGAGAACGGTTTAAGCTAGCGTTCACTAAGTTTGTGTCAGTAGTTTTAGAGTAAATGAGTATTTATTTAACATTATTGAATGTCCTAATCTTTATCTTTATGATTATTCAAAAATTCGTTCGAAAATTCGGGGGTCTTCCAAACATTCGATGATTCGACACGTTTAAAATCATGGACTTACAGTATTCACGGAACATAAAAATCGTACCAAATTCGTCCGTGAGATATCGCATCCACTGACTCACTGACACACACACACACACACACACACACACACACACACACGCATGCATGTGTACATACATGCATATACACACATGCATCTATACACACATGCATCTATACACACATGCATATACACACACATATATATATATATATACACGCGCACACACATCACATCAAAAACGTTCAATTCGAGTTCAGGGATACTTGAAACGTGCTCTTACGTCGAAAACTTGCATTCGAATTTTCGACTACTTCACAAAACTTTATGTATGTAGGGAAAGTAGAAAAAACACCTTCCTCTATTTAAATTTACAATTGTAAAAGTCGGGGAGAAGTTCATCTGCCTTAAAGTGATTCTTTATTAACTTAGATTACAGAAACCTCGTGATATCTAACACACACATCACTCCCAAGTTTTGAAATCCTCATTTCAACACAGCTTTCAACCAACATCCCAGCTCGGCCTCTCCTCTCAGTTAATTCAAAGACTCCCCTGGGCCCCACTGTCCTGGAGGCCTCGTTAGGCCCCAATATCCTGGAGGCCCCCTTAATCGCGCTAAAATGTCCTTGGATTGCAGAAATCGGGGCCCCCGACAGCCGGACGCTTTATCAGACCATTCACCCTTGAAGAAAGTGGCATTGGTTAGTTTGAGCAAAACACCTGCAATATAAATAAATTTCATGGAACAAAAAAGTAAGTGGAGGAAAAAGAAAATTCGCGGAATAGGGGTGCAGAGGTGGATAAACCCAGAGGCCAGGTTCGAAAGATAAATTGTTTATACTCTGCTGATTACTCAGGATTTCGGCGATGGTGGCTCATTAAAAAAATGTTTTTGTTAGGCTCAGATACCTCACAAACAACAGAGATATTAGGTAAATGATGTTTGTGGACTTCTTGGTACACTAAGAAAAAAATGGGACACTAAGTAACCAAGTACAATAAAAATGTAGTAACTTGGTACACTAAGTAAAAATTCTACGTGAGCAGTACGTAACTATTTCTACGGGTTTAAATTATTATTATTATTATTATTATTATTATTTTGTTTTTATGTAAATAACGTCTATGGTCGGAGTGTCTCTGATTAAAATCATATCGTTACGAAAACTGTAAACACTTGGACGCTTATATCTCTGAATCTAATAGATAAAATATGAATAATTTATACTTGTCATGATAGAAATAGGGTACAATTTACAATTTTAATATTTTGACAATTTTTTTTTCCGGAAGTTCTTTTCCTTTCCCCGAGAGAGTTTTTGCTTACTTTCGCTCTAAATATCTTCCAAACTACATTAAAAAATAGATAGGAACAGTAAGAAACAAAAATGTTCAGTAAGAAATCCAGTTTCTAGATGAATAATCGGTTCTTACAGAGTTCTTATACTTTTTCAGAAATCGACTTGACAAGTTGAAGGAAAGCAATTTTACGCTTTTAAAAGTTTGTAATGCTTAAATCTCGGCATTTATGAAGCAATAAATCTGTATTCCTTTGAAAGCCCTATGAGAATACATAATTGGATTTTAGATCGGATTCTTAGTTTTCAAGAAATAATGATTATAATTTCGTTATTTTAATATTTTGAACTATTTTGTAAAGGGGGTTATGATTTCAATATTTTAATATTCTGAACTATTTTGGTGATTCTAATTTCTACATTTAATATTTTGAACTATTTTAAAAAGGTTCAAAGAGGACAAACCACTAACAAAGATTACAGAGATGGTGTTCAACTTAAAACTCGCATCATATCCTGCATATCATATCTCTGCTTCTAATTATGTTAGAGATTAGCTTTAAAGACTATAATTTTTAACTTGAGTTAACAAAGCCTCCGTATCTGGGCTGCATGCGCTCAACATGCATATTCATAGCATATTACGTTGTTAGTGTGTTTAGACACGTATTAGGCAGTTCTTTTTGAGGGAGGTTATATGTTTTAGTATAATTTTAATTAGAGGAGCATCTTATATAGCATGTAATACCGGGTATTTATGCTAGTTGTGAATAAAACAAGTATTTAATATTTTTTATTAAACATACTTATTCTTTTATTCATTTTTTTTTTTTCATTTTAGAAAAATCAAATTAATAGTTTTGCGATAGACTGCATACATGTCGCCCCCCCCCCCCCCCACACACACACACACGAAGACAGGCGCCACGCCAAATATAGTTCATTCATATTTTAGATATATTAACATAGTTCACTCATTTTTACTTATACAACAAAATCGTCTGACAACGTCCGGTCACACGAGCAAATGTCATACTCCAACTGAACATTCGATTCGAACAATTATTATTTGTCGAATCCCTCCAAATGTGTTTCCTTCCTCTATAGCAAACGTAGAAAAAAAAAAGATTATTCTGATCCAAAACAGGATGAAAGAAATAAACTTCGTCCAAATCTTCAGAAAACGATTCCAACTGTTGTACTGCTCTTTGTAATGCGCCGGGCATGTTGTTTGTCGGGCTCAGGTAAGAGCGAGAGTTTGTCGCACTTACCTAGGGGGGGTCAAGGACCTACTAAGAAGGGGCGGTACTGACGAATTCCGAGCTCTCCGCATGAGCGTGCGGAATTGATAATTGTGGATGAGAGCTTATACTAGGTATGAAGTTAAAAAATAATTTATTGCTCGATATGGCGAAATATTTATTTTATTGTTATTAGTTTCGAAAAATATCTGGTAGATTTGAGTAACTGCTAAGAAATTTTTTTTAATGAAGAATTTAATTTTGTCTTTATCAAATTTGGCGAAAGAAATAGTTTAGTGCCAAAATCAGCTCCAGCACTGTTAAAATCTAAAACTTTTAATTGAAATTTAATTTAATGCAACTTGTAGCTCGAAAATATATCTTATTTATATACTCTATTTACTTTATATACTTATTGTACTTTATTTATTTATTTTTTCAATATATTTTTTTAGTAAATTTTTTATTTTCTTAAATAATTCAGTTTTGAGAAAATTAATGAATATTGAAAGTCTTTTGAAGAAAAGCAAAAAAGTATTGAAGTATTGAAGAAAAAAAGTATTGAAGAAAAGCAAATTTGAAGATTGCAATATTTTTCAGGCGCCAAGCTGGGCTCCATCGTTGTTAACAATTTAAACTTTTAAACATTTAATTCAAAATTTTTGATTTATGTTCTTTATTTTGATCTTTTTACTTTCCTTATATACATAATGTATAGGGAAAGTATTGTGACGGGCTCGAAAATTCGAATTCGAGTTTTCGACGGGAGAGCACGTTTCGAGCATCCCTGATCACGAATCAAACATTTTTGAAGTGATGTCTGTGTGTGTGTGTGTGAAAGTATGCGTGTGTGTGTGAAAATATGTGTGTGTGTGTGTGTGAAAGCATGTGTGTGTGTGTGAAAGTATGTGTGTGTGTGTCAGTGAGACTGTGGAGACGATAACTGACGAACGAATGGACCGATTCGAACCAAATTTGGTACAAAAATCACAATCCATAAACACTGGAAGCCTATTGTTTTTATACGCAATCGGATGTTCAGAACCCCCTAAATTTTCGAGTGAAATTTTGAAAAAATCGTCAAAAAATCAAAACCGCTAATAAAGTTACGCAAATAGACATTTCTTATGTAATTTTTCTTTAGAAAACGATTGACATAAATTTTAAAACGCTAACAGGAACCGTTCTTGAGATATTGCACATTTTTCAAAAAAATTATCAAAATTCATATAAAATGAAAAAAAATATATTTTCTATTGAGAGACATGTGTCACTTTTCATATGTAATACCATGCGATTACTTTGGTGACATCATTCTCGTGGATCTAGCTCGTTCCATCCATGAAGAAAGATACTTTGAGTCATACTTTTGTATTTGAACGCCAATAGTCACTGCTGTAAGAATAACTTATTTCTTCGTTCATAACGCTTGGCGAGATTTTGGCGACGATTTTGGTTGAATGTCGCCAACTTGGCGACTTTTTTAAATGTTGCTAAATTAACGAAAAACTCACCAAATGGACAAAAATGACGCTAAATCAATGACGACTCATTGATGATGATGACATGGAAAATGGCGACTTATTGACGAAAATTCAATATCTTGGAAAAAATATAAATAACTGCTATAAAAATAATCTATTTTTTTACTGTAAAAGTAGTAAATTGATTGCATTATATAAGGAAAGTCATGTGCTGCCCACATCAGATTTTTTCTCTAGTAAAAGATTTATTTTTCTCAAATTATAATAATAATAATAATTATTATTATTATTATTTTATTTTATTTTTTATTTAATTAATTAATTAATTTTACTTATCCGATTTTAAGAGTTTTTGAAGAATTTAATAACCAAAATATTTTTCTAACTCCAAAATCGACTCAATACCGTTAACAATTCAAGTTTATGCAAATTTGACTTAATTTTTTTAAATATTTTAATTAATATTTTTGATATTTATTTATATTAATATTTTTCTAACATATAATTAACTTATATTTTCTTATATAAATTACTTTTGAGAGTCTTCGATGAATTTGACTACTGAAATGCATTTCTGTTGCCAAAATGGAATCAAGTATATATATAGCATTTCAAACTTTAGCATTTCAAATCAAATTAAAAAGAAAAATGTTGTTTGAAATATTTTATATTGAACTCTGTTTTAGTGAAACTCAGTTTTCTCAAATTAATTAATTTGAGAGTCCGACGAAAATCCGACGAAATTGACGGCTCAAATATGGCGCCAAAATTGGCTTCCACCAGTGCCAACAATTTTAACTTTTGTATATTTAATTTTAAGCATATTTTTCCATAATCCCACTTTATTTTTGTTTACCACAACATTTTGATAAAATTAATTAATATTTAATTTTTCTATTTCATCTTTTTGCCTATTAAATTTAAGTAACAATTCTAAAACTGAGAATGTGACTATTTGATCTGATGAGAATATTTTCATTTTAGTTATCTATATATTACTTTCCTTATATAAATAATGTATAAGGAAAGTATTGTGACGGGGTCGAAAATTCGAATTCGAGTTTTCGGCGGGAGAGCACGTTTCAAGCATCCCTGATCACGAATCAAACATTTTTGAAGTGATGTCTGTGTGTGTGTGAAAGTATGTGTGTGTGTGTGTGTCAGTGAGTCTGTGGAGACGATAACTGACGAACGAATGGATCGATTTGAACCAAATTCGGTACAAAAATCACAATCCGTAAACACTGGAAGCCTATTGTTTTTATACGCAATCAAATGTTCAGAACCCCCCTAAATTTTCGAATGAAATTTTGAAAAAATCGTCAAAAAATCAAAACCACTAATAAAGTTACGCAAATAGACATTTCTTATGTAATTGTTCATTAGAAAACGATTGGCATAAATTTAAGAACGCTAACATGAACCGTTCTCGAGATATTGCACATTTAAAAAAAAAAAAAAAATATCAAAAAGTCATATAAAACAAAAAAAAATATTTCCTATTGAGAAACATGTTCACTTTTCATATGTAATACCATACGATAAATTGGGTGACATCATTCTCGTGGATCTAGCTCGTTCCATTCATGAAAAAACATACTATGAGTAACACGTTTGTATTTGAACGCCAATAGTCATTTGTCTGCTGTAAGAATAACTTATTTCTTCGTCCATAACGCTTGGCGAGATTTTGGCTACGAATTTGGCGGAATGTCGCCAACTTGGCGACTTTTTGATATGTTGCCAAAATAACGAAAATCTCGCCAAATGGGTGAAAATGAAGACTAATTGTCGAAAATTCAATATCTTGCAAAGTATATAAATATCTACTATAAGAAAAACCTATTTTTTTTTTACTGTAAAAGTAGTAAATTCATTACATTATATAAGGAAAGTCATGTGTTGCCCACATCAGATTTTTTTTACTGTAAAAGTAGTAAATTCATTACATTATATAAGGAAAGTCATGTGTTGCCCACATCAGATTTTTTTACTATGCATTACCAGTGAAATTAAAATTGACTAATATTGAACTGGAACTCCTGTTCATAATATTCGAAGAAAAACGCTGTTTTTAATTTGGCTCTGGGGGCGATCGGCAAATGGAAAATTTCTACGTTTTCACTGCTTCGGTCTTTGACAGGGCGGGCGCTAGGTGACATTTACTTCGGTGTCAACGACATACTCCACAGATCGATTAAACAAACACAGCACGGCTGGCCAATATTTGCCTGGTAAAATACAGCCTTTAGAACAATTTCGAGGTTTTCAGTTGATTTTATCATTTTTGCAAGTAAAATTGACTGGCATGTGAAAATATCGTCAGAAAAAAAACAAGGCATTTAAAACTTCAAGTTTACTTTTATTTTTATTTTCTTTTATTCTGTATGTTGATATTCTCTGAAGTAATGATTTGCTGCGATGGTATGAATATTACACAAAAAGTATTTTGTCCAGGTCATGTTAATTTCCAAGAAATGGATTCAAACAGGGGAAATTATTCAAAGTATAATTTTACAAACGAATGCAGTGCCCACATATTCTTTTCAAAGGAAAGGCTCGAACTCTTACCTACTAATCTCAAAACTAGTGTTCTACCGGCTGCTTTACCCAGACTCGGAAAGGATCCTTATACTCTCCTCCCCATAATTTCAGACCAAGACTCTGTGGTCTTAAAATATTAACACCATCCCCCTTCTCTCCTACTTCTTTAATATCGGTTTGTTTATATAAAATATTTATTTCATATGAATAAGTCAACAACATAACTTTGGTATGTGTACAGGGGGGGGGGGGATAGAAACGCTGACCAATAGATCTTGTGACCATCTGTCGACGGACTGATAGTTCAATAACAGTGGAATAAAGATTTGAGAGGTATCTTTTCTTATTTTTTTTTCTTATTATTTTTAGGGGGGGGGGGGAGGGTAAAGGGTAGCTAAATGCAGATTCACATGGTCATTTCAAAGAGATTTATTGGAAATGTTCAGGTTGGTGATGTCGAACTCCCGTGATCTGCCGCTCCACCCCTCTCCTCAAATAAGCCACAGTTCGAAAAGAATTCTTCCACATACATGAAATGTCCACATACATGAAATATCCCGGCCACACATAAAGCTACCATTAGCCTATGGGTTGGTCGTGTGGTCTGGGCTTTCTACATACATGAAATGTAATGTTAGAATCTCCTAAACAATTTAATATTTGTAGTTTCTTATTGTTGAATTCATTTTTGACTGTTCAGTGATACTTTTGGTATTCAATCCGAATTGGTATTCAGCCTGAATTGAGCAATTTTTATAAGAACCGTCTTCCCCCCACTCTCACCCTGCCCATCCTATAAAGCATTAAAAACCCGAAGCCCGGATAGATGTTGCCAAACCCGAAATCTTCGTGTCAAAATAAAGGTGTTGCCAACCTTAGGTGAAGAAACCTTCCTAAAAAAAAAAGAGTTCAAACTCGAGTCTCGAAGAAAACACTTTCACTGGTCACGAGAACGTATTCCAACAACCACGTGACCTCTTTAATAAAAAAAGTCAGATTATTCTCGAAGGATCACCTGAAAAAAGAATTAACTCCGAGTTTGACTTCCTCGATGGGGCATCGACCTCCATTCGGCCGACCCTCCTCTCCCTCAAAAATGATTTTCGTTTGGCAAACCACGAGAGATTAGGGCAAGAGAGAGAGGGGGAGGAGAGAGGTAAGACGTGCTCTAGTGCCCAGTCCACTTTTTGTTTTCCTACCTAGGTTAGGACACACAGGTGAGGTGGTTGACCTCGCCTGTGGAGAGAATAAGGGTGGCCATGGAATGTTTCAGTGTCAGTGAACGATAGCTACACCAGATCACTCCATAATAATATTGTATAAATTAAAGAAATATAGTAGTATTATAGTTAGCACTGTATATACATATCTAAATAAACATATATAGTTAGCATTGTATATGTTTATTAACAAAAAAATGGGGTAAAATATACGGATTAAGGGCATTAGCAACCGGCTACACTCGTGAATTGTTTGAAAGCACCAGCCACTAGAGTTTACAAAGAGCAAACCACCAGATAAATGAAACTTGAGTGCAAGGCGTGCGGTCTTCTATGACTACCAGCTGCTCAAGTTGAGGGGGGAGGTGGTAAATTTGTTTAGTCTAACAGAACGGCAAATGTTTTTCAAATTTCAGATATTCTGAATCAAGGGGCCAAGTCAAAAGGCTCCTTTAACGTACAGTTAGTCATACTTTACATCGCATTGGCTACAGAAGCAGAAATTTTATTATCAAAGCATGGTTTTAATAATTTGTCTTCTTAGTGTACACTGAATTGGTAACTAAATTGTATAAATATTTATAACATCAATGAGGCAGATGATATTAACAAATCAACGGGGATATGATTAGATCAGGCAAAGGCCAAACAGTAATTTAGAAAATCAAAAACAGTTAAGCTGGACTAACTGACAATTCTAAATAAGAAGAGTAATAGAATAGAAAGAATGACATACCCCGCCTACTAGCAAGCAAATTCTATTCATTGCCTCGGTTTTGTAGAAAAAAATTACAACAATATCTATTCTTCTTCACATTTGACCATCATACATTTCGAAATATAAAAGTATTTTTCTTTAAACTGTTTTTCTTAGCATTTTCTACTCCTTTTCTTTTCCTTTCTTTTTTCTACATCTAGTAGAAACTTATATTAACAGAAGCATATGCCTATAATTAATTTTTAATTTTGTAAATCATACACCTCGCGGGAATTTTATTTTCTAATAAGAACCCATTCCCAAACAGGTCTAAAAATATCCCAAAAGAATTACGGCCCGACTCGTGGAGCCCCAACCTATGCGGGTAAAGATTCTCCGCCTGGAACCACACTTTCAAGGTTGCAAGGTCGTTGAACCTCAGACGAAGAGATGTTACTCCAGAAAAGAAACCTGGCGGAAATAGAAGTAAGTGACTCCCCTGGACAACCACTGTAAACACGGTCCCATCCGAAAATGACTAGGAAACGAACGGACACCCGAGGGGTGAAAGGTTCGGCCGCGGGAGGAAGTCCGAAAAAATTGCTCTGTTTTGTGGTTCTATAGGTTATGTGTCGATGAACTCCACGGAAGAAAATTAAAGTCACCGGTGTATGACTGTTGGGTTTCTTTGAGTCTGGTAATGATGAGTCACGTAACTATTTCCGCTGGTTAACGTCTGACCATTAGGGTCACTTTAGTATTCGGTTAAGGTTAATGAAAGCCCCGTTCTGAAGTGGGGCCCATTAACGTTCGCCCAAGTAAAAGCTGGTAAAACATGTCCTCATTCTAAACCAGGGGGGGGGGGGGGCTTCTTCATTACCTTACATTCCTATGACCAAATTACCTATTAAGCAGTGTCTGAATCCAGTCCAAATCCAGGGGGAAATTATTATTATTATTATTATTGTTAAATAATTATAATAATTGACTTCATATGTTTTTATGATTTTAGTTTATTTCATCGATACTATTATTTTTTATTACTATATTTACATTATTATATATACATTATTAAAATATGCATTGACTTTAATTATTTAAAATAAAATAGATAGGTTTCTTTGAGTAATAACAAGTAATTAAGTAATAATGAGTCAGATAACTATTTCCCCTTGTATTGGATTATTGTTAGTTACAGACTGGGTATAAGCTCACGTCAGTGCTAGTTGTAATTTGGAGCTAGGTTACAATTATGCCAGGTTACAATCGTGCCAGGTTAAAATCTACGGTTTGGAGTCCCTAAAATGTGTGAACTCCGATTCCGAAATCAAGTAGCTCCTAGTTCTGGCGACCATACCCCGGACTCAATTAAATTTTTTTACTCCAGACTAGTCATATAAAAAAAAAAGGATGTATTGCATGGGAAGGGGCTCGGATCCCGGAACCGTATAAACAGTTTATCAAAAAGGTCAAAAATTTGTGAAATAGGTAATAGCACGAGGGGGCGCCCATTTGCTGCATAGGAGCCTGAAAATTTTATCGGCGACACTGGCCAGATCAGTGTTTCTCCTGTTTGTGAATTAGCAAAACGATTGCAGCACCGCAGATATTAAAGTATTTACGCTTCCGAGCAATCAACCCTAGAAGGACAGCCGCCAAAAAATCCAGTCTTTCTCTGAAGTTTTATTTTCGTACTTTCAGGTGCGCATTACTCGGAAAAAGAGTTGCTACGATCGGTGAAGGAGACAACAAAAACAGCAAAAGTGAATCAAAGCGCCGGGAGCTAAAATATCCGAACTTGGGAAAAGGCCAATTTGAGGGACAGGTTGACATACGCGAAAGGTGCTCCAAACTTGGGAAATTACAGAACAAGTTATTTTAAATTCTTAAACTTCATTTAGAAAAGAAAAAATGAAAATGAGAATCTTCATTCAACATTCTCATACATTCATACTCCATGTTATTTAAGTCCACTTCTATTATAATCAGCAACAGAATACAAAATATAAATAAATAAATAATAGCTTTTCCTTCTCAAGTTTTTCTTTTAAGAATTTCAGAAAAAAAAAACATTCTTTAAAATAATTCTTAAGCAGGCAATAGGTCTGTGTTAAATTGATGAATTGGAAGCATTTGACTTATCTGTGTTAATATTGTGTTAATGCAATAATCTGTGTTAATATACTTATCTATTTTAATACCCTTTACATCCATAGTGAAATTCAAATTAACATTTACCAACATTAACTTTATTAACGTCATTGTTCCAGGAATTATACCATCTCTCCATAGGGAAAAAAAGCTATCTAAATCTAAAATAATTTATCTAAAACTATAAAAAATATTATTTAAATTTAAAATTTCAAAGAATTCCAAGTTCTATTTGTGGAAATTACTAAAAATTCTATCAAGCTCGAGTTTTTTATATTAAATATCCACTCAAACCAAGAACTGTTCGAAACATATTCAGGAAGCCCACATAACGTATGTCTCCGTTAAAATCAATCGCTTTGGGAAATATAAAATAATTTAAAATTTATAACCCTTAACAATACTGAGACATCTTATTTTGATGAATAATTTGTCATCTGAAATTAAAAGGCGTGTTAGACGTATGTATAGATGCTAAAATTGTATTTATGTTTCATAACGGAATTTTATTACGAAGACGATACTTTTTCAATTTCTAATATATATTGGCCAGATATCAACATTCTCTTGATTTAACATTACACTCTATTTACATCCCTTTAAATATTAGCCTCACTATTTTCGATTATACGCCCCATTATTTTGTAGCTCTTACTGTAGAATATTACCTTTTATTGCCTTTTCGCATTACTGTTATTTGTTTCACACGATTGGCAACAGTGGATCTCTACTTTTAAACTTTGCGATTGGCAACACTGGTCTCGTCATTTTGGGCTCCAATGGTTAGCATATTTGAGGTGTTTTTTCATTCCAAGTATTCTTGTTTCCTTTATAACTTTTCTATCTTTATGTGTGTTGTTCAAGTTATTAGAGTTTATAGCTATTATCTATCTGTAATATCGGAAACACACGTTTTGTGTTCATTTTGATTAAATACTTGGAACTGACGAAGAGTTTTTTTAAAATGAATAATTCATTTATTTAGGCCTAGTGCTTATCCACGTGTATAGCTTTAATGCTTGGATTTTATTTGTTTTTTAATTATCGATTCCAATCCATTGGCATTTGTTGATTATCTTTAGCTTGATGACTAAAAATTTGCATTTTTTTTCTCCATTTGATTGATGATTCTCTATTTAATACTTCGTTTTATTATGTAGGCATTTAAAATTAGGATTTTTGAGTTCCAACTTCTCTCTATTCTATCATTGGATTTTCAAACTATTATATATATATATAAGATCGAAAACTATTACTTCACTATACTAAAGTAGCAATTGAACGTTGGCCATATGCACAATGCACAAAAATCAGTGTATAATCCCTCCTCCCTCTCCACAATTCCGAAAATATCTTCTCTCCCCCTCATTGTACTACTCTGCGATCATTCGGTTGGTTGCCATGACAACCGCTGATGTAGGTCAAGTACATTGACATCCACGATCACGTGATTTTAACAGCAGCCATTACTAATAGTTCCGGCCATTACCAATAGATGGCAGTCGCGTACAGTACACTTTTTCACAGCTATATTGCTTTGTTTAAATTTTGTAGGATTGTGATAATTTCTTTGAAAATTCTTAAATAAGTGTTACAGTAACATGTTATTTGAGTTTTTGGATTTTCGAAGCATAAATTTTGGGTTAAAATAAGAGATTTTTTCCATGATTATTCTCACATACTTCGAAGTGTACCACTAGATGGCGGTACATTACCACTCAGCCTCAGTATGTTCTATATGAATTATACGAAATTCTCATTGATTATATAATGCTGGTATGTATCTGCATTGTGAGTGCATTCCAAATTCGAACTCCTTTTGACATCTGTTAAGTACTTTAAAATTTACCGAATTAGGGAAACAAAATCCACCGGATTCGTTTAATTACCAGTTAATTAAATTTAAAAAATATTAAATTAAAAATAATAACTAACAAATAACCATAAGGCTGGACCGGATGCCCTGCTATGCGAACCCGCCTTGATACTAATAGTCCATGTATTTATGTAAAGTGATTTTTAAAAAGATCTTCTAATAAGTCATTCAATTTATAAAATAAATGAAAATAAACTTTGAAGCATTTATGGAAAGAAGTCACATTTCAATAATTAAAAAGGAATCCATTTATAATAAGTCCGTGTGATGACAGATTACAAAAATTTGACAGCTAAATAAAAAGACGTTAAAATATTAAGCAGCTAGCCTCTTAAGAATTATCATGCATTTTTTCCCCTCCATTATCGGTCAATTCAAATATCAAGGAGAGTTTATGATTGTCACATACTTCATAATTATGCTTCACAATCTGTCAAACATGGTGGTGATACTGGTACGTAAAAGGGAAAAAATAGGATATGGGTAACACATAACTTTCCCTACAAACGTATACTCATTTTTCTTTAAAGCACAAAGCAGTACATAAAACGGACACCAAGTTGAAATTACATTCAATTTGTAAATTTGAAACCATTTCGTTTTATTAATATTATTATTGTTATTATTATTATTATTGGCAACGATACCTTATAAAATACGCCAAGTCACCGAATGAAAATGAAAATTGAATTACAAATGCAAATTTGGTCTCAATATACGTATTATTTAGTGAAATTAAGAATGCATTATGAAAGAAAGAGAAAAGAATTTGAGCCGGTAGGGAAAATCATGTGCTGCCCACACCAGAATTCTAATATTGCATAAACTCTAATTTTCCACCAGAATTTTCGAAATCACGATGTTGCTGCAAAATCTATGTTATTAGAAAATAGCCTCTAGTCCTGGCTTTTATTAAAATATTGAGAAAGAGAAAGAGAGAATAGAAGAAGAAGAAGAAGAAAAAAAGAGTTGCCACATGTATGGCCGATTAAGGGAGTGTCGAGATAGATAATTAGAGGAAAAAAATTGCCATAAACATGGATAAAAAAAAATGGAGTGAGGTAGAAATATAAAGCAGCTGCAACTTCTGGGTGAATGCACCAATTTTTTATATCACCAGGTTTAATAAACTGATAGCTGGAAGAGGCTCTTTGGTATCTCTTTTAGAATGGTGCAATAGATAACAGGGCACCGTTCTTGTTGCTAAGGCACAGAAAAATGGTTGGACTCCACTTGATTGTCTTATAAATTAATACTCGTAGTACACCTTTTCTTCGTACGAAATATATAATATAAATAAACTTAAAATTCACAATAGGCGGTGAACTTTTAATATTTGGCGTCTATCTTTGAAAGTTTATAATATTTCACGAGGGGGGGGGGGGGGGGACTCCCGTACTGAGATAAACAGACAAATAGATGCGTAACTTATAATTTTATTTATATGGATAATAACAATTTTTCAGCTAAACAACATTTTTGCAGACTACGTTTCTGGACTTATTATTAGGAGGAGGAATATAGAGAAATCTTTCATTTATGGCAACGATACCTTATTAATATTATGACCTTTGAGATCAAAAGGTTTATTTTTTGTTTCTTATCAAAAGGTTTATTTTTATTTATAAAGCTTCCGTAATTTTAGAGAGTAATTTTAGAGGTAAAAGCATGCACCAACTTAGCTGGTTATTGCAAGGCTTCAAAACTTAAATGGATTAATTATTAAATATTTTTTAGAAATTCAAATCCTTTCAAAATCAAATAAATTTTATATTAAGACATTTAGAAATGTGTATTGTAAGATTCTGAGGGAAAAAAATGCCATGAAATGATTGATTATTTTCACAAATGGTCAAAAACTACATTTTTAAAAACAAAAGCGATTTAATAGTTAACGTTTAACTGAAATATATAGCAAAAATAGCTTTGTCTAAATTATCATTAGAAGATTCAAGCAACTGTTGTCAATTGTAAAATAAATTTTTGACGAAAAAGAAATAATTAAAACAAAATTTCATTTCTGAGGCTCAGTGAATGCAAAATGAAATTTTGATTTAGTTTCCGTTTTTTGCATAGTATCTTCAATTTCCCTGCAGGGAAAATATTATAATGGATTTAAAAATCTCGAAATACAAAAAAATTCAGAAAAACAATACATTTTCTATATTATAGTGCGATAATATTTACAGATCTAAAAGGTTTGCAAAATTACAGCACATATCAAGTTATCTTACTTTAACTGCAGCCAGTAGCGTCGCCAGAAAAAAAAATCTGGGGGAGGGGGGGGGGACATAATATTTTGTTTCTCCATTTCTCCGAACATCAAATGGTTTTGATGGATTCCTAGTGGGGTTATGACACCCAAACATTCCTATCGACGACGCCACTGCTTGCAGTTGCCGGTTATTTAGCACAGAAGAACCGCTGAAATTGACAATATTGGTAATATTTTGTTCCCATTTCTCCAAACATCCTGAAATTGGTAATATTTTGTTTCCCATTTCTTCAAATATCAACTGTTTTTGATGGATTCCTAGTGGGGTTATGATACCCAAACACTCCTATTGTCGACGCCACTGCTTGCAGTTGTCGGTTATTTAGCACAGAAGAACGCTGAAATTGGCAATATTGGTAATATTTTGTTCCCATTTCTCCAAACATCCTGAAATTGGTAATATTTTGTTTCCCATTTCTTCAAATATCAACTGTTTTTGATGGATTCTTAGTGGGGTTATGATACCCAAACACTCCTATTGTCGACGCCACTGCTTGCAGTTGCCGGTTATTTAGCACAGAAGAACGCTGAAATTGGCAATATTGGTAATATTTTGTTCCCATTTCTCCAAACATCCTGAAATTGGTAATATTTTTTTTCCCATTTCTTCAAATATCAACTGTTTTTGATGGATTCCTAGTGGGGTTATGATACCCAAACACTCCTATTGTCGACGCCACTGCTTGCAGTTGCCGGTTATTTAGCACAGAAGAACGCTGAAATTGGCAATATTGGTAATATTTTGTTCCCATTTCTCCAAACATCCTGAAACTGGTAATATTTTGTTTCCCATTTCTTCAAATATCAACTGTTTTTGATGGATTCCTAGTGGGGTTATGACACCCAAACACTCCTATCGACGACGCCACTGCTTGCAGTTGTCGGTTATTTAGCACAGAAGAACGCTGAAATTGGCAATATTGGTAATATTTTGTTCCCATTTCTCCAAACATCCTGAAATTGGTAATATTTTGTTTCCCATTTCTTCAAATATCAACTGTTTTTGATGGATTCTTAGTGGGGTTATGATACCCAAACACTCCTATTGTCGACGCCACTGCTTGCAGTTGTCGGTTATTTAGCACAGAAGAACGCTGAAATTGGTTCCGGGATGCTGACCGCTGCACCAGAAGCGCGATTCCTAGCATGAAGAACTTCACCTTTTAGCTGGGTTCTTTGACTGTGTATTTTAAATATTAAAAGAGAGTTCTAATATATATTTCATTTGTTTCGTACCATTAGTGGCTATTCTTTATATTTCTTGCAAAAGGAAAATGATTACAATTCCGCCATTCCCATTTTAACACTTCCGAAAAATGGTTCCAATTCCCAGTTTTCTCCCATTGATCGGGATCCCAATCGGGAGCTATTGACGTCAAAGGATCCGGTCAAGGCCAAGGACACGGACGGGAGCTGCCATGCCAGGATGCGGGAAGAGGGAGGTATGTCGCGCCATATTTGGCGATAGATGCCTCGTTTTGGGAGTGAAACTGACTCGCTTTTGCAGTGCATTTAGTTGATGTAATCTGGAACTGATGTTACAATAATGCAGATATCTACTTACATTATTTTCCCCCCTTTCATTAATTTCCCTACAATACATAGTATGATCTGTATAGGGAAAATATTGCGACGTGATCAAAAATCCAAATCTTGGATTTGGATGGATTTACACGTTTTGAGTATCCTTGAATACGGATCGGCTGTTTTATTTTTAATGATATATCAGTGCCTATTTATCTGTGGGCAGGATATTTCCCGAACAAATTTAATGAAATTTTGGATTGAATATTATTTCCACCAATAAGCGTCAAAGGCATATTATTTTTCTCAGGGCAGGGCCGTTTTTGACTGTCGACAAAGTAAGCAAATGAAGCCCCGGGGGGGGGGCCAATCTTCCGTGATCAATGTACCTTATTTACTAAAAAAGTTTTGTGGGAGAGTGGAAGGGTGCAGTTAGAATTTACGCTTGCCTAGGAACCCGGGTGAGGGTTAAAGGCGACCCTGGGGATCAAAAGAAAACTCCTGAACAATTTTTTGAATAGTTTTTACGAAATCAGAAAATATACTTCATAGAAAATAATAATTTTGTTCAAAAATATTAGAGAAACAGACATTTACTATATATATAATTAATTATTATTATTTTTAAAAAAAATAACATTATTTGTAGCACAATAACACGCGTCATTTATGAGATATTTCTCGTTTTAATTTTAAAATGAAAAAATAAATAAAATAATAAAAAATTAAAAATGTTTACTCTTTTATAAATGAATAAATATTTTGTGAATAATTTTAACTAGGAATAAATGGATCCTATTTAGAAATTATTATGAACCGTTCTAGAGATATCAGAAACTTATTTTTCCTTACAGGGAGTGCGATATCTCTGGAAGAATAAATAAATAAAGCGATTTCATTGAAATTTGGAAAGCTTATTTATATAGAGCAACAGTAAAAGCCCTATTGAGTGCTAACGTGATCACGTTAAAAAAGAAGCTCTAATTTACATTGTTTGCCCATTCATCTAAATTTATTAATCTATGAGAAACGTTACAGATTAACATTTCAGTAACAAACGTAATAGATTAACATTTCAGTTTCTTCCCTTCTCATACAAATCATTATTCTTTATCCATATTAACTCTACTTCATTTTCCGGGTTTTATGAAAATCACTCGGGGGCTAGTTTAAAGTCTGAATGGGGTCGTCCGTACAAATTGTGGTCCCCATCTTAAGCATTTATCACCTCCCCCCCCCCCCCTTATTTGATTTTCTCTTCCTTGTGAATTTTTCATGTCTTCCCCTCCTTCAAAAAATAAACATGGTGCCGCCCCCACTCACTCAAGAGATGTACCCCCATGGGCGGCTCCATATATAGTGGCGACCCTGTGTGAAAGCGGGGCTTACCCACTGAGCTATTTGGGCTTGGGAGAGAATATTTTGCGAATAATTTTCGTTTAGAAATGAAAACATTTTTTGTTTAATTCATTTCAAAACCAGTCAAAATAGATATATAAAAATAACACTGTTTTTTTTCAGGAAATTTTGTAATGGTTTATTACAGCATATAGATTTCCAAAAAAAATTTTTTTTTTTTTTTCAGAAAAATGATGCAACCCGAAATTCTTCTGCGGCAAAACAAGAGCGTTGGCGACGGTCTTTTCCGAGAAATCATACCCAGGCATCCCAAGGTCAGACAGTGCTCCAAAGATAGCAATTTTTATTGATCTGTGTGAGTCGCGAACGCACACTTCTCCGTTTTACGCAATTTTTAGACCTCTCCCACTTTAATCTCGGAAACCCTTACGTAGCACAAGCCGAAAAAAGTACATTGTATCAAAACTGGAAATGCGGATTAAAAAAAAAAAAAGAACAATTAAAATGAAAGAAGAGTTATCAAGTTTTTTTTTTAAAGAAATTCCAATGTGTTCAACACACGATATTTTCTACAAATTAATTTTTTTATTTTATTTTATAGGAAATAAATAAATAAATAAAAGAAAAGGACAAGCAATCTGCACGTGACTTTTCTTGTATACTCATTATTAAATTTCTTTTTCTTTCATTCATAATGCATTAAATTGAGTTTAATTGCATGAAATAAGAAGGACAATATTTTTTAAATGATTCCGAATTTGCAATATAAATTTTTAAAATATGTCAGGGAAATGAAAAGCGAGCTTCAGCAGGGGGGGGGGGGGGGGGATTTATATTTGCATCACCTGAAAAAGATTTTAATACAAGTATAACATTTTTTTTTTCCTTTATGTATCTTGAAAATTTAAAAGGAGATCTGATTAAGAGTGCATTGGTGTTTCAAATTTGCATTTTCGGAATGTTATATTTTTAAATGTGTTTAAAAAATGAAAAAACGATCCCAATTAGTATACCCCCCCCCCCCCCCCACACACACACACACACTACCACCACCAAATCATTATTTTGGCACAGAGCGGCTTATATTTAAAGCGTACATATTTTTGTAGGGATACTTAGGATAGAATCCAGGGCAAAAGCGCAGCGATTTTCGGATTTATCCGCACTCTTGAAGATAACCAGAGTAACCATTTAAATTTTTCGTAAGCCGTCATTATTCAAAGCAGCTCACTAGCTTGAAGAAAAAGACAGTAGGTTGCTGACCAATCTATTGCTATGCAAAATTTACATTTTTTTATAAAATATTTAATAGAAATATTTATGGTAGATAAATGACCCATTTTAAAAGTTTATACAAAAACTGGGCTTGAGCATCAGATACTCGTCAATTTTGTTAATTCCTTTGTATATTCGTTTACAGCCGGCAGTACCTAACTTCAAAAGTATCCGCTCTAGATAGCAGATAAAATAAAATAATCCAATTTAGTTTCCTTTGCTCTGCACTGCATTGAAACAAACTAGTGTTTCTTGTCAGCTTTCGTATTATTAACCTTTTTATTTCATATTATTTGAAAAAATCCATATTTTTTTTTCCAATGGCCAGGCATTGACTCTTTCATCTTCGCCTATACATCGGCCAGAACAGTGAACTTCTTAGCCGTAAAATGACGTTGCCCCAGCGCACCAGTGGGGGTGGGAACACATTGCGCCCAACAACACAAACATCCATGTCTTACGTGGAACTCGAACCCACAACATGGCGACCGATCAATCGCTGGAAACGCTCGCCTTGACCGTTCGGCCACCACGTCGACTGAAATGAGCCAATAGTACGCGGTGTTCCCAGGTGGTCACCCACCCAAGTACTAACCGCGCCCGATGCTGCTTAACTTCGGTGATCTAACAAAAACCGGCGTTTTAAGCACGGTAGAGCCGTTGGCTTTAGAAATCCATAAAATTGGCTTGTTAATTTCGCAAGATGAATTATCAATACATTTAAGTATATTTATTTAGCTTTTATTTCAGATTTTGACTATTTTTGTGCCGTTCTTAAGATGTTGCACGTTCTTTATCTAAAACGAAAAAAACCATATAAAAATAAGTGTATTTCCTATTATAAAATGAGTAAATGTTTTGAAAGTAATTTAAACCAGAAATGAATTAATGGACGCTGCTTAGGAGTTATTACGAGCCGTTCTAGAGGTATCTGAAACTTTACTTTCCCCACAGAGAGTGCGAAAGACCCAGGCCACCCGACTCACCCTAAGGTATGAGCAGCTGGTTGAGTGGCCGGGAAGGCCCACAGAGAGTGTTGTTGTTGTTGTTGAGACCCAGACCGTCCGACCTACCAGAAAGGTGTAAGGTAACTGTTTGGACGGCCGGAAAGTGCCACCCAATTTAGACCGGAACCCAGTGGGAAAGGCATCCACAGGGACCGTACCCTCCTTCCCTTACCACTAACCTCTCGGAAGGACATACCCACATGTTTAACGTGATCGTACTCCACATGAACACGGCGGCAGTTGTGGCAGCGTGCAAATCCAGCGCGCAAACCACCAGGTTACCGCGCCCGAAATGTGCCAACAGCACGCGGTGTTCCCAGGTGGTCGCCCACCCAAGTACTAATCGCGCCCGATGTTGCCTGAATTCGGTGATCTAACGAGAACCGGTGTTTTCAGCACGGTACGGCCGTTGGCATTCCCAAAGAGAGTGTTGTTGTTGAGACCCAGACCGTCTGACCTACCAGAAAGGTGTAAGGTAACCGTTTGGACGGCCGGGCAGTGCCACCCAATTTAGACCGGAACCCAGTGGGGGAGGCATCCACAGGGACAGTACTCTCCTTCCCCCTACCACCAACCTCTCGGAAGGACTTACGGACCCACATGTTTAACATGATCGTACTCCGCATGAACACGGCGGCAGTTGTGGCAGCGTGCAAATCCAGCGCGCAAACCACCGGGCTACCGTGCCCGAAATGTGCCAACAACACGCGGTGTTCCCAGGTGGTCACCCACCCAAGTACTAACCGCGTCCGATGCTGCCTGACTTCGGTGATCTAACGAGAACCGGTGTTTTCAGCAGGGTACTACCGTTGGCTCTCCCACAGAGAGTGTTGAAGACCCAGACCGTCCGACTCATCCTGAGGACTTGAGTAACTATTTGGACGGACGGCCCACAGAGAGTGTGGAAACTCTGAAAAGAATGAAGCGATATTCGTAAAATTTGAATTGCTTATTTTAATAGATAATAAAATAGTTCTGACTTTTGTCGGAAATTAGCTCTAATTTGTATTATTGTTTTCCGGTAGTGTCTACATTTGTTGATCTATACGGAAAGTCATGCGTAATAGAAATAATAATATTTTATAATTTATGTGTTTCAAAATCAATAAAAACAGAAAAATGTCTTAGAGGGGCTTATTCGTGCAAATTTAGTTTAAAATGGCATTTTTCAATTCCATAATAATGAGATTTGTCTGAGGGGGTTGAGATCCAGGCCGTCCGACCTACCAGAAAGGTGTAAGGTAACTGTTTGGACGGCCGGTAAGGGGAGGGGGTGAAACCCCTTGTTTTACCTCTTCAAATACGCCTTTGAATTCAACATTCTAAAAACAGCTGGTCACGTGCAGAAACTGCATGCGAGCCAACACAGCAATGCATCGGTTGCGATACCGTTATTGACTTTGGTGCAGAAGGCCGTTTGGAATTTTCCAGACTGTCTGGAAATATATTATTCGAAAGAGGACACGCGCTCGCTTCCTCTCTAGGGTTACAGAAAACGCCGCGTCACCGAACAAAAGATCGGTTAGATAAATTGTCTGGAAGCGGACAAACCACTGATGACGAGCAAAATGTTGATCAAGAAAGAGTAACAGTTTTTGTACACATGCCTGGATAAGTTGCTACAATTCCGTCTGAGTAAACATTAGGATTACCACATGTTTTTCAACAGCAAGACATTCGTTTTCGACTCTGGCGGACTAACAGGCCTTCAAATACGGAACTTTAAAATTCTCATTTTTTTTACTTTCCTTATATACATAATGTATAAGGAAAGTATTGTGACGGGGTAGAAAATTCGAATTCGAGTTTTCGACGGGAGAGCACGTTTCAAGCATCCCTGATCACGAATCAAACATTTTTGAAGTGATGTCTGTGTGTGTGTGTGTGTGTCAGTGAGTCTGTGGAGACGATAACTCACGAACGAATGGACCGATTCGAACCAAATTTGGTACAAAAATCACAATCTGTAAACACTGGAAGCCTATTGTTTTTATACGCAATCGAATGTTCAGAACCCCCCTAAATTTTCGAATGAAATTTTGAAAAAAATTGTCAAAAAATCAAAACCACTAATAAAGTTACGCAAATAGACATTTCTGATGTAATTTTTCATTAGAAAACGATTGACATAAATTTTAGAAAGCTAACATGAACCGTTCTCTAGATATTGCACATTTTTCAAAAAAATTATCAAAAAGTCATATAAAATAAAAAAAAATATTTCCTATTGAGAAACATGTTCACTTTTCATATGTAATACCATGCGATAAATTGAGTGACATCATTCCATTCTCGTGGATCTAGCTCGTTCCATTCATGAAAAAAGATACTTTAAATAATACTTTTGTATTTGAACGCCAATAGTCATTTATCTGCTGTAAGAATAACTTATTTCTTAGTGCATAACGCTTGGCGAGATTTTGGCGACGAATTTGGCGGAATGTCGCCAACTTGGCGACTTTTTTGAAATGTTGCCAAATTAATGAAAATCTCGCCAAATGGATAAAAATGACGCTAAATCAATGAAAATGACGACTAATTGTCGAAAATTCAATATCTTGGAAAGAATATTAGTATCTACTATAAGAAAAACCTATTTTTTTTACTGTAAAAGTAGTAAATTCATTACGTTATATAAGGAAAGTCATGTGTTGCCCACATCAGATTTTTTTATTGAATAATTAAATTCTGATAATTAAGGTGTACTGCATATATTTCCGACAAATAAATTAAAAAAATTCAGAAATAGTTAAAATCGATATCTTCTGCTGGAACTTAAGACCCCAAATAGAAATTATACATTATGAGAAGACAGAAGAAAATGATGGATGGCTTTGTAGAGCCCTCCCTACCCACTGAAATTCCTCTTAGGTACCTAGCGTACTTATAAATCCGCCACTGTTTGTCTTCCATCCATTTTCCATTTTAGAAATTAGACTCAATTCATTCCCCATCCCTTTCCGACGGAAATAAAAAAAAAAGCTCTTAAGTTTCTCATTATGTGTGACAGTCGTATCCACACCGTCCAGCAAATTTAAAAATTTACATAAAGTTAAAGGAGAAAAAAAAACCTTTTTTCAAAGACAAACTGCTGAAAACGCAGTGAAATAAATTCCGTTCTTAAAACTTGTCCAATTGCAGTAGCGTAGACAGGGAGGGCCATTTTTAGCCCGCCATTAATAGAAAAATTACATTAATTCTCCATAGGGAACATATTGGAAGATGAAATTCAGCATTGTAATCCCCCTTCCATTCAGTTCAACCCTCCTCCTCCACACACACATTTCCGAGGTCCTGGCTACACCCATGCCAAGTACAAATTGCTTTTCGGAATTGCTGAAAGAATGTAAATATATGTATATATATGTGTGTGTGTATATGTATATATATATATATATATATATATATATATATATATATATTAGAAAAATATAATAATAATTATAACCAATTCCAAGTAATCATGAAATATTAAAATCACCAAAGCAGTCAAACCACGGCTACAACGCCGATAATAGAAATGCATAGCACCGGCCCAATTTCGAAGATTAACCAGAATTAAATTCCTCTTCAGGTCTGAGCATCTAATTCTAATTTAACCAAACAAATGCCTGTTTCAGATTATATATATATATATATATATATTTGAAATATGTAATAATAAGAATTATGTAAAAATAAAAAAATAAAAATAAAAATACAATTCAAGTAATATTAACATCACCATAGAAGCAAATCCACGGCCATAATGCCAATAAGAGAAAAGAACAGCACCGTCCCAAATTCGATGATTAATCAGAATTAAATTCATCTTCAGGTCTGAGTATTTAATTCTAATTAACCCAAACAAATGCCTGTTTCAGATTAAGCAATAGTACATTACTATAAATGCTTATATATATATATATATATATATATATATATATATTTGAAATGTAATAATAAGAATTATGTAAAAATAAAAAAATACAATTCAAGTAATATTAACATCACCATAGAAGCAAATTCAAAGCCATAATGCCGATAAGAGAAAAGAACAGCACCATCCCAAATTTGATGATTAATTAGAATTAAATTCATCGTCAGGTCTGAGTATTTAATTCCAATTAACCCAAACAAATGCCTGTTTCAGATTAAGCAATAGTACATTACTATAAATACTTAAACTCAGACTACAGGCAACAAAAAATGAAAAAAGGATACATTAAGAAAATTGTATTACCATGCGGCATGAACCATTCTTCTACCACGTGTATACACGATCAACCTCAACAGCTTAATCTAGAAGCACCGGAATGAACAAGTCGAAATTCTACCAGGGAGGCAGTACGAACGTTCACGGAGTTACTCCCAAACCCGTCCAGTGAGTCTAAGCTGGAGACTGGACAAGCAATTCAGAATACAACTTCCCAAATATGCAAACATGAATATGAATATGAATCAAAGATGAAAATTCCTACTAAACAAGTAATTCATATGAAAAATGGATAATCGAGAATGCCACTATACACCATTATAAGGGCGCTCAAAACGTAGTTTCAATACTGACAAAAGTTACATTTTTTTGCGAAAATAAAATTCAAAACATTAATGTTAATGCATCTTATTTTCCTATTTTTTGATTTTTCTAATGTTTTTGACTTAGTTTATTATTTTTCATTTTTATTTATATAATTAATAATTATATATAATATATATATATATATATACACATACATACATATATATATATATATATATATGTACACATACATACATATACATACATATATATATATATATATATGTACACATACATACACATACATACATATATATATATATATATATATACACATATACATATATATATATATATATATGTGTATATTTTTTTTTTTTTTTTTTTTTTTTTTTACTGTATGTTAGTCACTATAATTGGGAATGTTTTCTAGGATGTTATCGAGTGAAATTTGATACACTGAGTTGATAATTTTAATAACAAACTTGGGGGGATATGCATTATTAGTCGCTGTACTCAATAATTCCATAAAGTGCGCTAATTTATAATCTTCATCACAAATTTTATTGATTCTAAGAGCCTGGTTTATTATAATATTTCTAAATACAGATATATGCAAACAAGAGTCAAAATGTTGAATTTTTGATGTATTAAATTTAAAATCCTGTCTTTTATCATACAAGTTTATAACCATATTACAATTTTGTAAATTTAAATTTAAATCTAAAAAGTTTGCAACATTTGTGTCATTATTACTTGCATTTAATTGTAAATTTTTTGGATAAAAGTTTAATACTATAGGGATATTATTATTTGGGGATACACATAAAATGTCATCTAAATATCTAAACATGTGCATATTATGCAAGCTATATATATATATATATATATATATATATATATATATATAGAGAGAGAGAGAGAGATTCCCAAAAAGGACAAGTAACAATGTACTCGTAAATTTCCAGAAGAGGTCAAGGGGGATTGCGACCCCATTTTCCTGGTTAGAAGCTAGCTTTGACCTCATGAAAACGCTCCCAGAGACATTGCACGCCCGAAACAGCAATCGAACTTGTCCGAGGGGATAAAATGACCGAATCCCAGACAACACATAAAAAGATAAAAAAAAAAAAAGATCAAAAGTGGAAATTTTACAAACCAACAAGGTGAGAATCAAGAAAGAGTTGCACAAAGCTAATATATATAATAGTAGTAAGAGTTTGAAAATCCAATGATAGATTAGAGAGAAGTTGCAACTTAAAAAACTCCAACATTAAAAAAATGCCTAACAAATAAAAAAGTATCAAACATCATCAATCAAGTGGAAAATAAAATGCAAACCTCTAGTCATCAAGCTGAAGACAAACAACAAACATCAATGGAAAGGAATCGATAATAGAAAATCAAATAAAATCCAAGCATTAAAATTTTACACGTGGACAAACCCTATGCCTAAACAAATGAATTGTTCATTTCGATAAAACTCTTCGTCAAGTCCAAGTATTTTATCAAAATTAACACAAAATACATGTTTCTGATATCAATGATAGATTATATCTATAAACACTGTTAAATTAGGCTACATGCATAAAGATTGAAAAATTATAGGAAACAAGAATACCTGAAAAAGCACAGCATAAGTCTGATCCATTGGAGTCTTGAATAAAGAGACCAATGTTGCCAATCGCAAAAAAATAAAAAGTTGAGAACTGCTGTTGCCAATCGGGAGAAATAAATAACAGTAATGCGAAAAGACGATAAAAGATGATATTCAACAGTAAGAGCTACAAAATAATAGGGCAAATGATAATAGACAACATAGAGGCTAAATTATAAGGGAATGTAAATATATGGTAATGATTATTCAAGAGAAAGTGGATGTCTGGTTAATATAAGATACTAAGGAGAGAATTTAAGTATATTCAACCATTCCAAACTTTTAAGTATACCATTTACTAAATATGATGGATATTTATATAATTTGCTGGTAATTTTTAGCTTATTAATATGCATAGCATGAAATTCTTTATCTGATAATCTATAAATTCTAAAAAATTGATTAAGTATAATATTTCTAAACAATTGAATCGAGTTACAGGAATTAAATGGTAATATTTTATTAATGTTAAAGTTAAAATAGTCTTTTTTATCATATAAATTAGTAACTATCCTATTAGTAAGTTCAATAAGAAGATTTAAATCCAAAAAATTAATGTTATTGCTAATAGTGGCTTCATTAGAAATTAGTTCCAAATTATCCGGTTAGAAATCTATATCTATGACACAGTTGTCTGTACAGATCAAAAATATCAGATCATCAACATATCTGTAAATTTTATAATCTGTTGAAGTAAAAGATTTTTGATAATGATAAAGGTATAAAGTAGCTAACATACTGCTACTACAGACACCTTGTGGAACCCCTGAGACTTGTAAGTATAATTTATTACCTTGAAATATATAATTATTGAAAATAACAAAGTGAAGAAGTTTAGGAACTTTGGTAAATATAGTATGGGTAGAATGGTAAGTAATATAAGCATTATATAAAGCAAAAATTACTACATAAAGATCAGAGATCTTAATATTATTAAAAAGATCTTTAAAATCAAAAGTTTGAAATCCAATTAGTTTACCTAGCGATGTTAATTTATTTATTAATTCTTTACTATTATTTAGAATAAGATAGTTATTGCTAGAAAAAAGTAAACTATCATTTAATACATTTAAATAATTTAATACATTTAAGTAATTTACTCGCAGTAGTAGAGTAAGTATAATGACCACTAGTTACTGTTCTAAATTTAATATAGTATATATATATATATATATATATATAAATTGAAATTTTTTAAACGAAAACTATGCATAAATTACGGTAAGTACAAAAAAAAAACCATCTCTAGCATATCTGTTACAAATAAGTAACTATAGACCAAGACTAAGAATAAAAATAGAAGGTAACTTATCATTATAATGGAAAGGGGGGAGGGGAAGATGAGTATACAAAAATCATAATTAGAAAGGTATATATTTATATATAATTATATATAAAAAATAAAAAGCAAACACGGCAAAAATGAGAAAAGGCAATAATAACTCAAGAATGAAGATCAAGACATGGAGAACAATCAACTGAAACTACACAAAAAACGGCGGTTAGTTCGAAATTGCATTCTCGTCAGGACAGCCATACAATTCGAATTAAAACCGTAAGAATAGCCAGTTTCTAACAATGGCGATAGTATTTAGCTATGGACAATATATTCAGATATGGCATAAACACAGAGAGTATTATTTATAGATGGAGGATATAATATCTACCCAATATAATTTTTTATATAAGACATGTGTGCAGCGTTCTACATTTTAAACAATAAATAATTCAAAATTGAGGCAAATAGCAAGTTTTCTTGCTACCTTTGCACTTAACAGCTATTCCGCGCTGATGAGCGCATAATAAGAGCGAAACCGGCCTATGGATGCTCCTATCTGCAATGGGGGGGGGGGGGGGTGTCTTCCTTAATAAAGAATTACTTTCAAGATTAAGTACGATATAGGGTAAAAATACGATAGTCCATTTTTTCTTTTTTTTTTAGAAAAATACATTATTAATTGTTTTCTCATGCTCAAAGTTTAAATCCTCCCGAGTGGTATGATTGACTATTCCACAGCCAGAATATCCAGACAAATTGTAGGCCTCCTACAAACGTTTATCAAGCCCCCCCCCCCCCATATTTGATTTCCCCTCTTCACCTCCCGCAAAAATTAAAAAAATGGGATCAGCCCCCCCCCCCTACTCGAGTGGTATCGGTTACTCCCTAATGAGTGAAATTGACACAGCGGTTCGCAAAATTACAGAACATAACAAATTTCCTTGCTTCCGTTGCAGTTACAGGCTTTTCTGTTCTAAAGATACAAAGATTCTGGTATTGGTAATGAGAGCAAGCAGATTCCAAAATATCTAGTAATAAATAATACTGGGAGGTGAGTAACTATACAGATCCTGTAAAAAGGGTTGCAGCCCGAATTTTAACTCTGTGGGTTGGGGGGATTCTGGGATTCTCCAACTTAATCAATTACGGTACTGCAAACATTCATGCATTCATGACTATCTTTACATAATCATTTTTTTTTTATATATATCCTATCAATTTTTCTACCCGCTATTTCTTACAACGCCATAATTTGCGAATGCGAACATCTTTTTTCGTATACCTGCCTATCTCGGTCAATGAAATGCACAGAAAATGCCACCGTAGCGCCATCTGAATGTTTACTTGAAAGAAACGCTAACCTTGGCCTACAAGATTTCAAGGCAATCGTAACACTACTGTAACCTTCGCTCTTTCAAATGCGTACTTACGATCGAAATATCGAGAAAGCCATTGCAGCATAGGAGTGTAATTTAGCTATTGTTGGAAATTCCAGTGTTGTGGTTGCTGATACGTCAGACTCATCCCTATAACGGTTTATTTGTTGAAATTTTTTTAACGTGATTGTCAGACGTACCGCAGGAAATTCTGTGATGGGTGGTGGAAAGGGGTAGTGGCGTGTTTTGAATAGTTTTTTTTTTTTTTTTTTTTAAGGGGGGGGGGAGTCTTCTGAAATTAACCAAACATTCACGTTTACAATGCAATTTCAGGGACATTTACATCAACATGTAAATATATAACAGCAATAAAAATAAAGAAAAAATAGTAGAAAGAGAGCGAAAAGTAAATTTAAGACCAAATTTTGGTTGAAGGAGAAAAAAGCAACTTCTATCCACACGTCAAAAATAGAATTCTCTTAAATTATTATCTTAAATTATGAACAACCTCCCAAATCAATGTAAATCAAAAGAACTTTGAACGGTCTGCACGAAACCCGGCCTGGCCTACCGGTTTAGACCCGTGTTTCATGGAATGTTTCGGGTCGTGCAAAGCTGAGATCGGGTCGTGCCAAGCTAAGACCATGTTTTTAAAAATCAAGTTAGCCCAATCATGGGCATCCATAGACCTTTTTCCAGGGGAAGGCAAACCAGTGACACCAGTTGTGTAAACTCAAAGATAAGATGTACAACATTGAATAGCTTATTACCGATTTTCGTGACCTTGGACGTCCAGGAGGGGGCAAGTGCCCCCGCTTGCCCTTTCCTATAGGTGCTCGTGAGTCGAATGTCGAAAGTATTAAATGCCTGAAGATTGATATGAAATTCTATGAAGTACATAAAATCTTTGGTTTCAGTTGCATATAAGGATGAATCCTTAATTAAAATACAACATTTACTTTAATTTTGAACAAAAATAAATAAAAGTAGAGAAACATCTGAAATTCGTATTTTAGACATATTTAGACAAACTTTATTTCGGTCTGGACCGGGCGGAGATTCAAGGATCTCCGCACCGGGCCTGGATAGCCTAATAATAGGTTCACATTTGAAAATTTCTTAGCGCGAATTGGGTTCACGCACTGGTATTCTGATGGGCCAGGTCGGGCCGAGTAAAAAACTGATGGGTGGGGCAGCCCAGTGGTTATCGAGCGAGGATTGCAGTCGGACGACCTGAGTTCGAGTCCCAGCTTTAAATTATAGAATTCCTTTACTTGTTTCAGAATTACCTTTTGTTTTTGTAGGCTATGAAAATCTCAAAATAAGAAATTTTAATATTTCTCAAATCTTATTATATTCGAATTGTAATTATATACAATCATATATTTATCTCCTACCACCTTTCTCCTATTTTATTTTTACAGAAAATAAAGCTATATAATAAAACTGTATACTTTAAATGCAGTACTATATAAAAATTACCTTTATTTGTATTTAAAATCGCTGCATATCATGTATATAAGTGCATCTCCATTTGTGATTTACAAACCATTTCTGCTTTCGCTAAGTATCTTGCGGGTTTCACACAAACATTTCATTCAAAGGGTATCTATTTCTTTTTATAAATAATTTGAAAGATGGAAATGCGTGTACAGGTTTCTTCTTTGGGTCTCTTGTTCGAACAATTGCGCCAAATAATATACGAAAATCATATTTATCATTACTTAAAAAACCTTTTCCATAAATTTCAAATTTATAAGCGACATTTATGAGCGTAGTTTACGTTGTCAGTTCTAAATAATTATTGCAATAGACGGGGTTACGATTAACTGTGATTTAGTTAGGAAAATGTTTGGGAACTGGCAATATTATCAATAAACTAAATATTTTATTCAGTACTATCAATAAACTAAATATTGTATTAGTCGGTACTTGATATTTCATTACGGGACAAGAACAGTTTACAAATGTTAAAAAAGTTTTTCAATTTAACTTGATTTAAGCGTCTGAAATCAACTAAATATTTGAAAACCACTTTGTTATTTCCTCACACTATTGTATGGAGAAAATATGCTTTTATCGAAAATTTTCGAATTTGAGATATTGACCGATAAGCGTTTCAAGACCTCTTGAAACCCTTTTAAACGCTTTTGAAGAATTCTTGAAACTTGCACGATGAATACAATATATATATTTTTAAATACGCTAAAATCACAATTTTATTATTATTCTACAAAACGATCAAACGATTGTGCACAAAAAAAAAAGTAATAATAATAATAATAATAATAATGCGATAAATGATTCTTATACACTCAATTTAAAATAATGAAAAATCTGCTTTTTAAAAAGTATATATTTTGAATTCATGAATTATCGGTATTTCTTTTGAATATAATTGTTTGTTTGATCATTCACATAATATAAGTTTCATGGTTGATCGTTCACATAATAATAGTTTCATGGTTGTACCTAAAATTATTCTAAATGTAGAATTTTCATACCATTATTTCTTATGAAAATGTTAACTTGATATATATATATATGTATATATATATATATATATATATATATATATATATATATATATATATATATATATATATATATATATATATATATATATATATAGTAGTTTGAAAATCCAATGAACGAAAAGTAAGAAGCTGCAACACGATAAACCTAACTTTCTAAAACACCCACAGAATAAAATATAACAGCAAATCATCAATCAAATGGAAAAAAATACAAAACACGAGTTATCAAGTTATAGAAAATCAACAAAATTCAATGATATGGAAACGAATAAAGAAAAAATTAAAAAATCAAGATATATATATATATATATATAGCTGTGCTGTTGTTCTCTTCTCTTATCAGCATTATGGCCGTGAATTTGCTTCTTTGGTGATGTTAATATTACATGATTTTTTTTTTATTATTACATAATTTTTTTATTATTACATATTTCTAATATATATATATATATATATATATATATATATATATATATATATATATATATATATATATATATATATACATATATATATATATATATATATATATATATTTATATATATACACACACATATATATATATATATATATATATATATATATATATATATATAATTGATATTTAAAAGCGAAAACTGTGAATAAACTACTGTAAACACAATATAAATATATATATATTATAGATATAATCTATCTATTTCTTCAGAAACATACATTTTTTTGCGTTTGCTTCGACAAAGGACTTGGATCCGAGGAAGAGTTTTGGAGAAGTGTACAAATCCATGGTTTAGGCCTAGTCCTTGTCCACGTGTATAGCATTAATGCTTGGATTTCATTTGTTTTTCTTTTATCGATTCCATACCAATGATTTTTGATGATTTTCTTTATCTTGATGATTCGAAATTTGTATTTTTTTCCATTTGTTTGAAGATTTGCTGATTTATACTTTTATTTTGTAGGCTTGTTAGAAAGTTAGGTTTTTCGAGTTACAGCTTCTCACTTTTCTTTCATTGGACTTTCAAACTATTATTATATATATGTGTGTGTTTGATATAAGAAAATAGTACGTTAACATACAAATCAGTCAAATGCATCGCCACTAAATTGTTGCGTACATAAAATAAAATCATCTTCTGAAGAATAAAAATTTCAAGAAAATTAAAAAATAACTGATAAACGAAATATCATATTTTCTTTTCATTCTAATATTTATTATTATACAAATGGCATTAATATAAATACGTAATATGCATGAGAAAGTCGACTGGCGAAAACTCACGCTCTAAATATTTTCTGTTATTATATATGTTATATATTCTGTTATTAATGTTATTCTGTTATTAATGTTATTCTGTTATTATCTAGTAATTTCCCGGTGTAACTTTTATGTATTTATCAAAAGTAGCTGATTTAAAAAAAAAAAAAAAATAAGAAAAAAAAAGATCAAATGAAGGCACATTTCGAACGTTTAATACTTTGGGTTCAATTTTAGTTATTTAGCAATTTACCTGGTGTTTCTTCGAGAGACATGAACTGTCAGGAGTCCTCTTCTTTACCAGAAACAGGAACTCAAAAGCGCCGCCAGGAGGCAGACTCCATTGCTTGCTGGACAGGATCGGAAAGATGGGAAGCGCGGGAGAAGTACAAATGAGGCGCATGCGCGAAATCTAAATTTCTGCTACATTAAATTCCTTGATTTAAAGGACTTCCGTTTAACGGACAAAATTTTCTGGTCGATAGTATGTAACAAGCTTTTTTTTCTTATAAAAATGGGCACAGCACATATGTATTTTGTGTTATATCTATTTTCCAAGTTTGAAAGATTTTTTTTTCCCTATCTATTTTAAATTTTAGACATGTTTTTAACGGTTTAAATTCCTTAATTATATATTTAATGGTTAAGATATGTCTAGAAAATTGTTGCACAAATTCGTCTAGAGGTGGATGCATAAATACATTAGGAATAAAATATATTTGTTCATTTTGCGACTTCTCACGATCTCTTTCCGTTTCATTTTAAATTATAAATGATTATTCTTTGCAAAAGTGTAAATAATATTAGTCAAGTTACGAATTCCTTGACCGTTGAGTTTTCCAAAAATGAATTAAAAAAGAGTCATATATAGAATCAACATTAGGCAGACCGATTTTTGTGAAGTCAATATCCGTAAAATAAGGATCATGATATTTTTAATGATGTTTTTAAATTAATGATATTTTTAAATTTTAATGCTTTTAATGAATTAACGGATAAAATGTTCTGGTCTATAGTATGTAACAAGCTTTTTTTTTCCCTTTAAAAATGAGCACAGCACATATATATTCTGTGTTATGTCTATTTTCCAATTTGCAGGACTTAACACGTCGTTTACAAAAGGCAGACGACCTTTAGCAATTTTTCATTATCTAAATCATATTATTTTATTAGATAATTTTAACACACATGATTTTTTTTTTATATGTGTCTCGCTATTCGCAACGAAATAAATTGTAATAACCCCAGTTTTGTTTCAACTTCATAAATAGAAGCAGAATGGAGGTTTGCTTCAACGTAAAACAAAAGTAGAAATCCACAGTTTTAAAATTGAACATGCAGGCTTTTTCAATTCCAAACTATTCAATTTACAAAAGTACTTAACACTGCCACTACGAATGTTGTAGTTCTAGTAATTTGTCGGATTTTAACTCAAACTTTTTATTATTTCCTTATTTAAAATCTCTCAACTTTTCCCTTATCCGTAAAGTATATTAGTTTTATCATTGTGATGAAACATTATATTTAAAATGTATTCTAATGACATATAGTTACGCTTCACAATACTAGATGGCAGCACCAAACTCTACTTTCCACTCTTTCAATGGCGATGCCGTCACAGTGACACATTTCTTTTTTTCCTACTTTTTCCTCCATTTTTCTAGAACGCTCTCGCGGGGTTGACGAACTCATGACCTGCTGTTCCTTTCAATTCACTTTCTCCTCGCTTGCACTTTCACTTGCACGAGAAACCGGTTTAGTCGAACCCTACTCCCTCTTCTCGGAGAAGGGTAAAACGTGTACCCAACTTTTCATCTATGTACAAATGTTGTTACCTTTTTAAAATTTGCATGAGAAAAGTAAATCAATTATTTGTAAGCAGGTTAGGAGTGCACTTGAATATTAAATATCTAGATCGAAAGACTTTAGTGGACTTTCTCATTTTTCTAGATAGCAGAGACTGGCTTGCAAATGGGCTACCGGGGCTTCAAACTTTTGCTATAAAGTTTTGAAGAAATTTTAAAAAGTTTCTAAAATAATTAAGAATATCAACAGTTTGTAAAAAAAAAATCAGCAATTTTTTCTTGTTAAAATATATTTCTGGGATTTTAAGTAAAATTTATATTCCTGGGATTATGCTTACCTAGAGTGCTGCTTCACAATATTTTCTATTTACTTTTGATGGTACATGAAGAGGTCTGCCGACACGATAGGGGGGGGGGGGGGGGGCAAAGGTTTGAGGCCCTGGGCCCCATATATTGTAATGAGAAATATCATTAACTAGGGAGTAGTAGGAAAGTCGCATATTTGCTGCACAAGAGCCCGAAAAATTCTGTCAGAAGCAGTGCACATAAATATTAAAAAGTTTAATAGAGGATCCTTAAAGCCAGAAAAGCCCTGTGTCTCAATTTTGCGTAAGTCAGGCTTTGCTTGACAGGCGGGACTAGAATTGTTAGTTTGGGGGAGCTAAAGCTCCTTTAACTTTTAGCCCCAATCATGTCATTGGAATACAGAATATTGGGCTGTATTATCCAATAACCACACAGAGTGCACGCTTAGGACAAAGAACAAAAATCTAGTGAGTTAGGACAACGTGCCAGTTAGGCGACTCTATCCATTAAACTACTGAGGCATTTCTACTTCTTTCCACATTTAAAATGGATCCCATAAAACACACTGTAAGACCTCCTGAACACATTTTGAACACTTTAAGAAAGATGTCCATCTGTGTGTGGAGAGGAAGAGGTGGACACTATAACTCAAATACACATACAACTGGGAAATTTCATTTGTAGATTCATTATTTAGAAATTAGAACTAGATACAATTTCTTTTTTAATTCGTATGATTATAACTCGATGATTAGATATCGAGTTTATCCAATAACTAGAATTTCCATAGCAGTATTTTCTACTGATAAACAAGGTAATTTGAGGAACAATATTATATGGTATAAAATGGTATAGCTGATATAGCTATTCGAACTTAATAGACAAAAATGTAAATAATTTTTACTTGTTTTGTCGAAATTAGGGTACTATTTATGAATAAATTTTAATGTGTTGAACTAGGGGCGGGACAGCCTTGTGGTTAACGCACAGGGTTGCACTCGGACGACCCTAGTTCAATTCCCGGCTTTGCCCAAACTATCCCATGTTCACTTGGAGTACAAGCACGTCAAATATGCGGGTTCGTAAGCCCTTCCGAGAGGTTGGTGGTAGAGAAGAGAGTATAAGGTCCCTGTGGATGCTGCCCCCACTAGACTCCAATCTAAATTGGGTGGCATCGTCAAACAGATACCTTACACCTTTCTGGTAGGTCGGACGGTCTGAGTCTTAACAACATACAAAAATGAAGGGCGTGGTAGCCCAGTGGTTAGCGCGCGTGAATTGCACTCGGTAGGCCCGGGTTTAATTCCCGCCACTGCTAAAACTGCCGCCATGTTCACGAGGAGTACGAACATGTGGGTCCGTAAGTCCTTCCGAAAGGTTGGTGGTAGGGGAAGGAGGGTACGATCCCTGTGGATGCCTCCTCCACTGGGATCCGGTTTAAATTGGGTGGCACTTCCCGGCCATCCAAACCGTTACCTTACACCTTTCTGGTATGTCGGACGATCTGGGTCTCAACAACAACATACAACAACGAACCCGTAAATTCTTTGCCATTTTAAAGTGTTATTCCCCCCCCCCCCACACACACACACAAAAAAAAGTTTTTTACGAGCGAGTTTTAATTTGCTTACTTTCACTGGGAATATCGTTTAAACTATTAAAAGAAGAAGTTATAAACAATAAATGATAAAAATATCCATTGGGGAAATTCGGTTTCAAGATCGGCAATTCGTTTTCACAAAACTCCAGTAGTTTTCGGTAAATCGTCTTGTCAATTTGGAAAAGATTGAAAATTTTCTTTTTTTAAAGTTTATAAAGCTTATATCTCGAAAATTAAAATTGCAATTTATAACCAGTATGGGAGTAATTTTTAGCGCTTTGAAAGCCTACAAGGATATAAATTGAGATCAGGATCATAGTTTTTGAATTACAGTGAATATAATTTCTCAGAATCCAGTACACGCCGTCAACATTTTATTAAGACTTGATATTCGCCAATAAGTAAGAAAGATAAAGTTGTTTCAATTATATATCTTTCTTCAGCTACTATAAGCCCGTGTTATATGCTGTAAACGAAACAAATGAAATTGAAAATGATGAATAAACTTATTAAATTTTATTTCACTTTTATTTTACAAGACGTCATTCACGCAAATGCATTTCGGCTCCATCAGACTGGGGCCACCGCCGATTATTATTATTTTATTTCTGATACTGATTATAATAAAAGTAGACCTAGACAATATATAATATATGAATGTTTGAGAAAGTATACTGGAAATTTCCCCTTCAGAAATTTTAATTACATATTTATGTGGGTTTAATACCGTATTTCAGTTTTATTTTACAAGACATTATTCATGCAAAAGCATTTCAACTCCATCGGACTGGAACCACGACCGATTATTATTATTATTTTCATTCTGATACTGATTATAATAAAAGCAGACTTAAACAGTATATAAAATACTAATATTTGAGAAAGTAGGCTGGAACTTCCCACTTCAGATATTTTAATTTACATATTTATGTGGGCATCATTGCAGTTTTCTTTAATGCCCCTCACCTACAACTACAACCCTACAATCAATCGATGAGCGAGTTTGGCGTTGAAGGGGTACCTTATGAACTTCCATGGATTTTCCCTCCACCCTTCTGGTCCCGTTGCCATGTGAACGGGGGAGGGAGGGGAGAGCACGTGCAGCAACTCGGTCAACGAACTCGGAGAGAGTTTCCCCTCCTAACCTAGATCCCGATTTAGCCGCGGGGGAAGGAAGGAAGGGGAAGAATAAGTTCTTGTTTTTTATTCGTAGGGAAAATGATAGACAATTATTTCAAAAGGAAAAATATTTTTAACAATTACTAGATTCTCCAGGAAATGAAAATTAAATGCCAGTATGTTAAGCTTGTTGAAAAATGTTTGTGTTGACTTTAAAATACTCGTATCTACTAGAATGGACATCACGTGATCTCTCTCCTGTACATAGTTTTCATCTATCAATCGTCAAACATGTTGCACGGTCATCTAACACGTAAACGTGGCCTCAAAATTTTCTGATATGTTTTTGTTAATTTGAAAAGCAACTATGTCAGCTAAATGACATTACAAGAAAAACGTCTGATCAATTAACACTGCATCTGAAAAGCCCGACTCAACGCTACAGCATCGCTACTTTTGTGTGCTTTAGTATATCTCGACTGGAGAAGCTTACAAAAATCTCACAAATCGTCAAAACAATAGAGCTGCTTAGTTTTTAGTTTCGAAGTTATTGCACAAGTGAGATGTCAGATGTTAATGATATTTTATGGATATCTAATTGATACAGTTGCACAAATAAGTTAAATCGATACCCCCCCCCCCCCTCATATAGCAACTACTTTTTACTAGATCTAATATATTTGCATTACAGATCCTAAATATATATACAGGTCCTAAAAATGTTCCGAAATTTTAAATGGAGAAACAACATTTTTAGACCTTCTAAACACATTTCGACCACTTTTGAAAATATGTCTGTCTGTGTAGGTGCCTGTGAATTGTGGGCGCATTAATTCAAAGACAAATTCACGATGCGATATAAAATCCATAAAATTTTATGCATGGACACATTATGTAGAAATCTGAAACTAGATGGATTTTTTGTATCCAAAAGGTAAAATTTTCGTTAAAACACAGCATGAAAAACAAAATAGCAAACAAATAAACAACTAGCCCGAAACAAAATAGTGAGACAAAATGAAAATGCTACTGTTACTGTTCATGTTACTTTTTAAAGAAAATTTGGATTTATAAATATTTTTGCAGCCGTTTTAGTGATATATTTTAGAGCACAAATTATTAGACATTCAAGATTTTAATAGTATAAGTTTCTATAGGTTGGGTAGTCTATGCCGGAAAATTACAGTTTCAAAATTGCATTATGGATGTAAACTGTATTAAAATTTTATATTATACACCACAAATCTTTCAATTTCACTCAAATCATCGATACGACCAATCTGTTGCCACATTGAGAAAATATTTTTCTGAGAATTTCGATCTTTTACGAATGATTGAAATGCTTTGAAAATAATTTAGTACGATTATTGCAATCAGTGAATACTGGAATTCTATTGAATTTAAGCGCAAACAAACGTTCAGAAGTCCCCAAATTTTCGAATAAATTTTAGAAAAATCATAAAAAATCAAAACATTCAATAATGTTAAATAAATAATCATTTTATACGCAATTTTTCATTTTAAAATATATGACACAAACTGTAGAACACTACCTTGAACCATTCTCAAAATATTGTTCCATTTACGAATGAATTAAAAAAAAAAAATAAGTAAATTAACACCTTTAATATTGTTAAATACATAACCATTTTATAAGTGGTTTTTCTTTTTTTTTTTTTTTAATTGTAAAACGATTGACATAAACTTTAGAAAGTTGCCATTAACCGTTCTCTGAACCGAACATTTTTCAAATAAATGTATCGAAAAAAAAAAGTACATAAAATTAAAAAAAGTAGTCAGTATAATTCAATATGTTCGTTTTCCACATGCAATATTATGAAACAAATCTGTTAACATTATTTTCGCGGACCTAGTTCATTCCATTCAATAGAGAATATATTTTTTGTAATAGTTTTATACTTTGGCGCCAAAAAAAGATTAACGAACAGTTGTTTATTTCACAGAATATTAATTAAATATTAATTGCATGTCAATGAGTATTTTGTACGTGAGAATGAATAAATCATTCGGCTTCGATTAATAACGTCGCCAAAAGTTTCATATTTCGACTAATAAGTTGCCAAAAGCGCCCAATTTCAAATTACGTGATGTTAATTCAACTTTATATATATATATATATATATATATATATATATATATATATATATATATATATATATATATATATATATATATATATATATATATATATTTATATATATATTAATATACATACATACATATATATATATATATAATTATATCTTTTTCAAGGTAATAAATTATATTTACAAGTCTCAGGTGTTCCACAAGGTGGCTGTAGTAGCAGTATGTTAGCTAATTTATACCTATATCAATATGAAAAATTCTTTACTTCAACAGATTATAAAATTTACAGATATGTAGATGATCTGATTTGTCTTGTATTTACTGATAACTATGTCATAGATATAGATTTCTATCCGGATAATTTGGAATTAATACCTAATGAAACTTCTATTAGTAATAATATTTATTATTTGGATTTAAATCTAATTATAGAACCTGCTCATGGGATAGTTACTAATTTATATGATAAAAAAGATTTTTTTTAATTTAATATTAATAAATTATTACCTTTTATTTCCTGCAACTCGATTCAATTGTTTAGAAATATTATACTTAATCAACTTTTTAGAATTTATAGATTATCAGATAAAAAATTTCATGCTTTGCACATTCATAACCTCAAAATTACCAGTAAATTGTATAAATATCCTGCATATTTAGTAAATGGTATAGTTAACAAGTTTCGATTAGCCTAAAATTCTCATATTCTCCCCTTATTATCTTATTTTAGCCGTACTTCTTCATTCTCTTGAAATTTTATTTTCATCTTTTTATCTTGAAGCGTTAACTGTTGAATATCTCTTTTTATTGCTTTTACGCAGTACAGTTTTTATTACTCTCTTTGGCAACAGCTAATCACATCTTTTCATTTCTGCATATGGCAACATTGGTCTAGCCATATTTTGCTTGTCATGGTTGCATGAATGAAGTGTATTTTAAGGTATTTATGTTTCCTTTATTGTTCCAATCTATATGCTTGTCGTCCATATAACACAATTTTATAGATAAAATCTATCTTGTGTTTCAGAAACAAGCATTTTTGTGTTCATTTCGAAGGGATATATGGACCCGAAGAGAATTTTTTCGAAATGAACTTATCGTAAGCCTAAAGCTCTTCCATGTGCAAGCTTTTTTGCTTGATTTTTTTTTGTTTTCTTATTTTCAATCCTCATTTTTGAAATTTGTTGATTGTCTTTGTCTTTATGACCTGCATTACGCTTTATTATTTCCTATTTATGTCTTAATTTCTTTGCATTTTGTAGAAAATTTTGGAATAGTGTATTATGAGTTACTACATACATTCTAACATTGGATTTACTAATTTATATTTATATATATATATATATATATATTACTAATTTATATTTATATATATATATATATATATTAATATATAAAAACATCATATTTGCTTGGATTCTCATTATGATACAAGTGAACCTAAACAGTACAGAATATGAATGTATGAAAAAGACAAGGAGCCAGCCTCACACTCCAAGTATTTTTAATATACAGAGATAAACGTTTTACTAAATTTCTCATTCATTTGATTTTAAACACTTGATTCATAAATTTAAATAATTTTTCACGAGACTTTATTGCTGGTAGTTACAAATTAAAAAGTGGAATAAACCCTCCTTTCCAATCACTTCCTTTAATTCACCAAACACTTAAATATCTCTGTTCATCTGTTTGCGCTTATGATAAAGAAACATATACTCTCGTTCCCGAGTAGCAGCGCAGAGGCAAAAAGGGTTGCGCAGGGGAAGTTGAGCAGCGAAAGCGACAGTGGAGGTCAGGCTGGGGGATGACGCAAAGTGCCTCCGTTTCTAGGTCGGGGTGCAACGAACTATCGACCTACTCTCTCTCTCTCCCCGCGAAAGATCTAGCGCTGCTGTGTAGAATCGAGAGCAGGACCACTGTATGGGGAAAGGGTGGGAAGAGAAATCAATAGGAAAGATGGAATAAATTCGGATTTCGGATGTGGTAGAGGAAGGGGAAGTGCGAGCAAGGAAGGTGTAAGCAGAAGAAGACAGTCATATTTGCATTCGAATGAATTGACTTTTTATGCATGCTTCCCATACATACACTTGAGCCCCAAGCACGATTCCCGTACACTTGATTCCCTACACATGATTTCCTCACACATGCACCCCCCCCCCCCCCATATATGATTTCCTTACACATGATTCCCACATATAGTGGCTTATCCAGAACATTTTATAGAAAGTGGTGCAAAATATTTTATTAAATACTGGAATACACGCAATTTTCTGAGATATTGAATTATTTGGCGACATTTTTAAAAAGTCGCCAAGTTGGCGATATTGCGCTAAATTTGTCGCCAATGTTGTCAGATTGTGAAACAGGCTAACATATAGGAATGAAGGCATTTCTTATATGGAAACAGCATAGAGAAAAGCATATGCATAGGATTTCAATCGTATAAAAGAGCAATGCATGCAAGCAGAAAACCGTTTATATTGCCCACCCTTTGCTGACGAGAGCAAATTCTATGATCCAAGGGTGATGAGAGAGTGCTCAAGTGAACATTTTCTCACTTATATGTAACCCCATGTTATAAAGTTTAAAAGACGTTCATTGTTATTCTCACAAGTGTATAGAACGTCTTATAACAAAGAAGCATTTTTGTGTGAGATTTAGAATTTTAAAAGTGAACTTTTAATTATAGAAAATCAAAGTTTTAACAATTACAATTAAAAGGAATGGTCAATATCTCGAAAGAGGAAAGGGGTTCAAGATCCGGATAGGGAGGTTACATAGCTGAATTTTACTTCGCACTATGAACTAGTAGTGTAGGTAGTGGGTTATCTATGAATTAGTAGTGTAGGTAGTGGGTTATCCCCCATTGGTAGAAAAATTATATTTTTTATGCGTAGTGTCGGCATTGGAAAATATAACTGGGAAATTAAGCTCTTTTAACCTCCCTCATTCGGTGTAACCCTTCTTCCCGAAATCCTGGCTACACCTATGATGCGAATTGTCGTACACTAATATAATTATTCAGCTAATGGGGGTTAGGTAAGAGTACCCTTCAAATTCACCCTGGCTACATTGAATATGGTGTTTATTAAATTGAAAAACATGGGGAATATGATTGAAGAATAGGGGCAGTCAGGAGGCAATCATGTGGATAAAGATTAGTGAGATGCTTGTACTACTACAGTACATGACCATGGACGGATTTGGCGGCATTCTCTTAATTATGATAACCTTAATATTTAACGTGAAATGCAATCACCTCTTTGCCATGGCCGCAAACTGATTGACAAGATTCTGCTTAGCTTTCTGCCAACAGGCAACGCGGTACTTTGTATGAAATTAAACTCTATTGTTTACTATGTATACAACTGTGCAGCAAAGACATCTCGGGGCAATGGGGGAAAAGGGAAAGGAACACTCAATTTTTATTTATTTTCTCTCTCTTTCCGTCATGGACAGCACCGAAACGAGCGCAGTGTGTCAGTAGCAACTTTCGCTCTCTCAGCCCGATGACCCCCTCCTCCGAAGCGGGGCAGTGACAGGTAATGGGGCCGGGGACGCTGTCTTGGGGCCTTCCGCGCGGGGAAAGGGAGAGTTTTGGATCGAAGTTCTTTCTCTTCACCTGAGTGCAATTGGAATGAGAGAAAGTGAATTGTAATAATATCCTGTGTGTGAACCTCACTATCATTCTCATAAGTTACTATTCCATATTTTGATGTTAATAACAACTATGGTAGGAGTATCCATGCTGAAATCGGAGAGCTACGAAAATATAAAAAACACTTTGGATATTTACACTTTGTAAACACTTTGGGCATTTACACTTTGTAAACTCATTGATCATTTACACTTTGTAAACTCTTTGGTCATTTGCACTTTGTAAACTCTTTGGTCAGTTACACTTTGTAAACACTTTGGACATTTACACTTTGTAAACACTTTCGACATTAACACTTGGAACATTTACACTTTGTAAACACTTTGGTCATTCACACTTTACAAACTCTTTGGTCAGTTACACTTTGTAAACACTTTAATCATTTACACTTTGTAAACACTTTAAACATTAACACTTTGTAAACACTTTGGACATTTACACTTTAAACATTAATACTTTGGGCATTTACACTTTAAACATTAACACTTTGTAAACACTTTGAACATTTACACTTTATAAATACTTTCGGCCGTCCAAATAGTTGCTCAAGTCCAAGGATGAGTCGGACGGTCTGGGTCTTCAACTTTATAAACACTTTGAACATTTACACTTTGTAAACACTTTGGACTTAAGTGAAATTGAAATGAGAGAAAGTGAATTTTAATAATATCTGATGTGTGAGTCTCATTCATCATTCTCATGCATTACTATGCTGATAGGGACCGTTCGGACTCCATCTTTATCAAGCCAAAACGATGGCTTTACTTAACAAACGCCAAGAAAGAACTGGTAAAAAGGGATAAAAATACCCTCGAAACAATTGTTGTCACGTATATTTCCATATGTCTGTTTTCTTTAAGAAATTAATAATTGTGTTATTTTCACAATTTTATGTATTTTCATGTTTCCAATATTTGGTACTTTGGAGGGTGCACACTCCGAAATGTTCGATTTACAGGATAAATGAAAAGCAGCTTTTATTAAGTGAGATAGATACATAAAACTGGCGCATAAGTGAGCAATTTGATAAAACACATTGCAAAAAATAATTTCTTATAAAATTCAAATTTTAAGAGTGGCTCCACACCAAAAACGTTAAAAATATGGATTGTTTAGAAAAAGAACTTAGCAGAGTAATATAAACTTGAATTTTGATAGAAGTATGTCTCGTATAATGGAAAATAGGAAGAAAATTATTGAGTTACAATATTTTGTATTTTAATGGTTGCATACTCTGGAATTTTCGATCGGAAGAAATGCCTATTTCAAAGGAAAAGTACAAAAGTGTGTGAACAATTCAAAAAACCCTACTGTAAAAATGTAATTATTAAAAAATTCATAATCTTCGGGGTGTGCTTACTGTGAGGCCGTTGATTTTCAACAGGTATTCGGCTAGTATATACTATCGATCTTATATTTCTTAAAATATAATTTTTTTTTTTTTTTAAGGTTTATTACTCCTATGACCCCCTTAAAAGCCTGGAGATCCGGCTCGGCTCATGCGAGGTCATCTGAACTAGAAGGTTCAAATTACTCCATTTTGAAATAGCGTTTCGATTTTCCTCAAACCTCCTTAATCCGTACCCTCACCCTATAAAACGATTTCGAAACACCCTTGCGAAAACGAAGAGGGGTTGGGAGGAAAATGAAATAGTCCGATGTGTGTGGAATCAATTAGAGCTGGGAGATTGCGTAATTATGTCAGACGAAAAGTGCACTCTCGCTTTCCACTGACCGATGCCCTTTCGAGGGCACTGACAGGTAAATGGGCCGGGGATACAAGGCTCTTGGACTTCCGCGCCTCTGATAGATAGAAAGAGAGAGAGAGAGAGAGAGAATGAAACAAAAGCTACATTAAGTAGGGAAAGTGGACGGAGAAATAGGAGGGTTAGGTACTGGTTGGTGTGTCCATTATGAATCGTAAATCTGCATTTGTTATGTTTGGATACAGGAAGAGATTGAATGAGGTTCGAAGGGGGGAAGAAAGTGCTTTCCTGTTGATCTTCTTCACTTTCCTTACAGCACGGAGTGACCTCAAAAAGTTCGTGTTGACGTTATAGAAATTTATTAAAGAAGAAGTTTTTAAATTAAATAGTGGTTTGCGAGTGAATAGTATTTTTTTGTAAAGAAATATATTTTGCCTGGTGGATGGGTGAGGGGGGGGGGGGGGAATGTTCGAATATTTACCGATGAAAGATACTTTTGAAATGCATCATGTGACGTGTAGGCAAATGCAATCAGTTAGTTCCTTAAGGGGACTTTCTACTTTTTAAATATACAAAGATTGACAAGATCAGCAAATGTGTAAAGATTTTTAAGGTAAAATCTGTCGAAATTACAAAACATTTTCAGGGCAAACAAACATGAAACTATATTTTAAAATACAAATAAAAATTAATTAAGAATCGAGATGTATAATACATAAAAATAATTAAAATGTGCTTGTATTTTTGGATCGTTTAAATAATAATAGGTTGTTGAAGGAATAATCTTAACATTTTATAAATATAATCAAACTACTTTTGGGTTTTTTTAAAGACAACATTCATAATAAATTTGTGAACTAGGATTATTTTAATGCTACAAATTATTATTTGTTTTTCTGAATTTTCAATATAGTTACAGATTTAGCAGCTACAAAGTAAACAATATATTATAAAAATACTTCAAATGGTTCTTGAAATATGATACGCGTAAACTCCAAAATCTATATTTTAAGATAAATCTTATACTACTAATTTGCCGGTTGATGTTTTGTATTTTTTTAATATATCAGAAAAAAATTAACATACATAAATAATATTTGCACCCAAACGTTCAGAAATAACAAGATATTTTTATTAAATAATAAAAACTATTTCGATTTTTTATTATTTTAAGTTATTTTTTTTTTAACTAATGGCACCTCAGCGTGACCTCCTTCCCAAGTTCTTTAATACAAGGTTGGACTCTGAGTTCGGCAACCAATCAAAAAGTTGTCAGCCTGACGTCGGTGAGCTTAGCATTCCGTCATTCGTGACGTCACGGACTTTGAGAGTCGTTGCCAAAACACAGCATGTTTTCCCATTATTACAATTAAAAATTGTTTGTTAATTTTGAAGTGGTAATATCCAGACGTAAACAACCTGCGCAGAGAGTTTTAGTTGTGCTGTAGACACCTCCTCGTCCAAAGACATTCTCTTGTCCATAATTAATATTTTCTATTATTTCTTGCATAGAAGTTTTAGCATCTAGAAATAGTTTTAATTTAATAAAATATATTCAAATGATGTTATAGCAGACACGCGGTAAGCCTGGAACTTCATTGCATTACTTAAGTTAAATCGCACATTAATTTATTGAAAATAACCAGCGATATTTTAATTTATAGCGTTACGCTTAAAAAATATCGAAATTAATATAAACATATTTTCATATACCCGATATACGTAGAAGATATACATTATCCTTTTAACATAGAATGGGAACATTTTTAATGAATATTCCTCGTTAGCTTTTGCACCAATGATTTCGTAAGTTTTGACTGTAAAACAGTTTTCCCAGCACTGGTACTTAAGAGACGTGGGAAATACTATTACAGGAAATTAACTCACTGAGATTCAAATGTTGTGATAAGAAATTGAATTGCTTCAAAAATCAGGAAAATTTCTATCCGTTAATGCTATAGCGTGACAATAAAATAAATAGGGATTTATAGAACTGTATTTCTGTATATAAATGAATAATTTTCAATTGAGCATTTTCTATTATAATTTTTCACCATTCAAAGTCCAAATTCCACTGTTAAACAGTTTTCCTAGCGTTGGCACTTCAAAGACGTGATAAACACTTATAACAGGAAGTTGAAGATAATTTTCTGTGCTACAAAACCGAGATCAGACATCGAATTCATGAAGATATTTAACAACTTTTCTATTTAAAAAGCTAGTAACATGTTAATAAAAAATGGAAATTTATATAATTGTATTTTTTATATAATGACTAATTTTTAAATGAATATTCCCCAATATTCTTTGCACAATTCAAGAATGTAATTTCGACTGTAAAATATAGCTTTTCCATCATTGACACTTCAAAATGTTTGAATTTATGCGTTTGCGTGTTGTAATCCCTGACTATAATTGAATTACTCTTACTGGTTCTTAATTATAAATATAATATTTAATTTTGAGACGTTTTTTAAACAGAAAAAAATTTGATCCATGTGTTTTCAGATCTATCGACACAAAATTTAAAATTCGTTAAAGTATTCGTATAAAATTGTGAAAATAAATATTATATGGTTTGATAAGCCTTATTTATTTACCTTTGTAGAACAATGAATTGTTACTAAAATTTGAAAAGAATACAAAAATATTGAACAACCTTCTGTTTTTAACTGTTTACATTATTTAAACACTTAAAATGCTTTTAAAAATTAAAATATATTTATTTATTTTTTAATTTCAAATTCAAGCGATTGCGAAATAATTTAAATAAATATGTAAAATAATACGATTATGGTAAGTAAATAAATACTCTTAAAATCTTAAACGAAGTTAAAACTTGCGAGTAAATTTTGATGCAAATCGACAAATTCTTTAAAATTAAACTTGGTTTCCTTGTTTAAGACTATTTCCGCAACACATGCATGCAAAATGCCCAATTCACGTATAAAATGAATTTGTGTACGATAAATCACTCTTTTATCTTGAATATGTATATATAAAAATTAAAAGGTTGCTTGCATAAAATTTTAAAATCATATTGTTCATCCAGGAATTGAAATAGTAGAATTTTTCTCAGTTTATGCCATTAGAAATATATCAGAAATATTGTCTAGTGCTTCTTAATACTTTAAACGATAATTACACTCCTCTTTTTTTATTAATCGAAGGACATGGCGCTTCCTCAGAATGAAATATATTTTTTATTTTTCATTTTAGAGCAATTCTCTAGCCATTATTACGAAAGTGTCATTGAAGAATTTCAAAATAAATAAATATTCAACAATTACAAATTTTAATCATATTTAGGATAATTGCAAAAGTGAACAGTGTTAGTTCTCCAATGAGAAAGTGACGGCATTCCCACCGCCATTCACAACACGCCTGTTTGAAGAGGTCTCAATCAAAGAAATCAGGTTTTAAAACCAAGATTTTGTTTTTGCGCAAACGTAAACTTCTTCAGAGGACAGACAATACAATCGATAACCGAATCCACAACGAACTCGTTGCTCGAAAAACTATGCCTGCCCTCGATTCGTTTGCATAATCGAAGTGAAATCGAAATCGGAAAAAAGGCGAACTTTCTCGGCCAGTGTCCTTATTTTCATCCCCCCCCCCCCTCTTGATGTCCGAAAACTAAAATGGGCCGTTGAACTCCTCAACTCAGCTCCACTGACACACATCACGTGGCCTCGACACCGCCGCGGAAAACGTCACGTGCTCACGTGTCTCGTTAGCATGAGAAACATAAGAATGTTTTCCAAGTTTTCGTAACCACCGCGAAAAAATTTCAGTTTAACAGATCAACGACATTCGATGGTTTAAGGATAATTCCTGCAGGTTTTGCAAAGTAGGGATATTCAAAAATTTAGAATTTTGCGTAGTTGGACCCACGGTCACAGTCAGAGACCAGGTTCTGGAAAAGAAATAATTCTGGGTCCCACGATAGGGGGGAAAAAAGAAAAAAACGCGTGTAGACAGAAATTGTACTTCATATATCCAGACCCAGAGCGCATGGACTCCGGCAATTTATAGCGGCTCCCTCCCCCATTCCTCTCTACCGACCTATTCACAGTGGTGTGCGTAGAAGAGTAATAGCATTCCTCCTCTTTTTTGAACAATTCCAGTCCGTTTGATCGCTGACTTCCCCTACCTCCACCCCTCTTCTAGAGATCTGACAATGCTATTGGATGATCATGCAGTCCGAACCCTGCTTAAACTCAAGGTTATTTTTAAATGCAAAATTTTGTTCTAAAAAACAAAATCTACTTTGTACCAGATCGAGAGCTTCACACGAGCTTAAACAAATCTCTTGTGGGAAACTAAACATCGACTGGTAATTTTATACAAATGTAAGTCATGTCCATGCTGCTATAAAGGAATACCTTGAGGGAGGACTTTATAGGAAAAGATGTAGCATACTTTCTTTACAAAACTATGAAAACTAATATGCATTGGATTGAGGACTGGTATTAATGGGTTTTATTCCATTAAGAATAATACTCCATTAAGCAAGTTCAACTGTATTTCTAAGGCATAAAAGAGCAATTATCCGACTAGAGCCAGTAGATTGCGGACTGGTACTATTGGGTTTTATTCTACTGAGAATGATATTCCATTAAGCGGGTTTAATTTCTAATGCATATACGAGCCATTCTCTAGTTAGTGCCAGTACGAGCTTCTTCACAAGCAAGAACCGGTACATGCAGTAATAGGAGTGGCCAGGCCATTGGAACGGTGAATTCAAATACAGCATTCTGCTTCTGAAGTTTCCAAAACTGACCTGAGGAGAACAGTCAAGCTGGGAACAAGAAGGGCGGATCCGAGCCATGCAGATGTGGGTCGAAAAAGAATAGAAGAAAGGGCACTCTCATTAAAAACGTGATGTAAAGGCGGTGATTCAAGGACGCTTTCTTAGAGGAGCGAGGTAACTCATGCAAATGGCGTGAAAGATTGGCAAGCATATCATGTAATAAATAATAAACTGTTATGAACACATGGAGAAGGACTTAGATCTTTGCCTCAATCATCATCATCATCATCATCACCCATCGTGCCTAGTGGCACATAAGGCCTTCAACTTGCGTCACCCTGGTCGATCCTGTGCCCGGCACAGGATTACGAGAATTAAAGTTGTAGAGAATTGTGTTAAGAGTAAAAATAAATCGGCTATTATGGAAAGCATTTATTTGGCGCAATATGATTATGAGAGAATTTTTGTCATAATCAAGAAAATAAAATAAACAGCTAAACAAATAAACAATGCTAAAATAAACAACACTGATATGCGCAGGAATGCAGCTTGTTCAAAATGGGGCGCGACAGCCCAGTGGTTAGCGCGCGGGAATTGCACTCGGTCGGTCCGGGTTCGATTTCCGACACTGCCAAAACTGCCGCCGTGTTCACGCAGAGTACGATCACGTAAAACATGTGGGTCCGTAAGTTCTTTCGAGAGGTTGGTGGTAGGGGAAGGAGGGTACGGTCCCTGTGGATGCCTCCCCAACTGGGTTGTGCTATAAATTGGGTGGAACCGTCCAAACATATACCTTATACCTTTCTGGTAGGTCGGACGGTCTGGGTCGAAGAAGAAGCCTGTTCAAAATGCTTTCCCTCAGCAACAATGCGCATTTGAATTCGCGAACGAATATGATGGCGCACTTTCTCAAGCATTGCAAGTATCACCGTGTTACAGACCGCAATGATACGACTTTTTGGCATATATTTATTGCCTTCCATATGCGCGTTTCGTTTGTTCCTGGTGTCGATACACACACTCATACACACACGCGCACATATACATGCTGACATAACTTTAAAAACGTTCGATTCGAGTTCGGAGATGCTCAAAAAATGTAAATTCGTCAAAAGCTCGCATTTAAGTTTTTGACAATATTACAACAATTTTCTTCCATGTGTGAGGGCATGTAATATATTTATGTAGAAAAAGTAATATATTCATAATATAAAATCTAATTTTTTTTAAATGTCTGATTATATTTTTTAAAATATTTAAATAACGTTATATAAAAGATATTTAAATAACGTTAATCTATTTAAAGTGTTTTACAATTAAAGTATAAAAGTTAAAATTTCAAACTAAACATGTATGCAAGTGTTTATAAACACTCCAGAGTCCTAGCACAATGTGGTGCTCAAGAATTTCAATTGCCAAATTCACTAATGACAAAATTACACATTTTCTGTTTTTTAAGTAAGTACCGGAAAAAAATATATAATATACTCAATATAAATTACACTGCATGTAACGTGCTCAATACAAACATAACAACATTACTTTTTCTCTCAATTCAAATCTTTTATGAAATTCTCAAAATCTGCAGCCTACGTGGTTAATTATCTTTTTTTTTTAAATGCACAATTTTTCATACCAGTCCTGAACTGGCACACGAGCACGGGAGAGTAGGTGTAGTTTACCACATTGCACGCGATATGAGGAGAGAAAAAAAAAAGAGAAAAACACTGCAACTTTCACTTGCGCCTCATTAGGGTCAGCGGTTGAACGACCGGAGGGAGGGGAAGTGGCACACTTTACTGGATAAGAGAAAAACTTTCGCTTTGAGGCGCGCTTCGAATCCATGTGGCCAAGGATGTTACGGAACTTTGGTGGATGCGACGTGTCACGTGGTCTCGCGATATCATCTGCAGATTTGTAGTCACGGAAAAGAAAACACTGTCTCAGCAGAATAGTTTGACTATCCAACTTTTAATATTTTTTTGCCGAAAAATCATACTAAAAATCTGATGTGGGCAGCACATGATTTTCACTACAGGATCAATTTAATTTATGTTTAAACACGTCTTTCATTATCCATTAAATTGCATTTAATATCACAAAATGACATGGATATTTTATCTGAAATTATATTCAATTTGGTGTTTTAAAATAGTTTTTTTTTTCATCTGGAAATATATCTATTTGTTAGTTACTGATTCCCCCGTGGTGAAGGAGCGCTTACTCACCACGTCCACAAGACCCCCAGGTTACCCCATAGCGAAGGGGAGAAAAATTGCAGTTTCACTTTAGAGGCTTCCCGACGGGCGGAAGTCTGACTTGGCCTCGACATGACAACATCCATGCTCACTGGCGGGATTCGAACCCGCAATCCAGCGATCAGGCGGAAACGCATGCCCCTGACCGCTCGACCACAGGATCGGCATATCGCTATTAAATGTCACTAGTCGCTATTAAATGTAAAAATTTAAAAAATTAACATAAATAAAATAAAAAAGAAATGAAATGAATTTCTGGAGAACAGTTTATCCTAAAGAAATGGGGTTGCTCTTATTCTTTGTCAGCAAAAATTACAGATGAAACAAGCATTTAATCAGTGCATTTAATCATATTTAATTTTTTATTACAGATTTTGACAATATTTCGGATCATTTTGAAAAAGAAAGGAAGGTTCTAATTTTTCTAATCGTACCCTAATCTAATCAGTAACAGGGTAAGTTACAAGTGATTTACTCACCAAATTTTGGGAAATTTCGTCGAATAGTTTTTAAGCCAGAGTGGATACATACATTGTAGAGACATACGTATAGACGCCACGCTAAAAATGGTGGATTCGTGTTTTAGAGTGCCCGAAACGCGTATAGATCCGTCGAAAATTCGGGTTTCTATTTACGACCGTACTTTCCCTATACATTACCATACCACAAGAACGACTCCATGATATGTCCAAATAGAAAATAATAACAGATTCCTGCCCCTCATTTGAAATTGCAACCAATTTATAGTTTATTTTTTTATTATTACTTAAAGCATTTGAAAACGTCGCCAGTTCGCCAAAATTCTAAGAAAACCCCCGAGAGCGATTATCCGAGGTGTTATTTCTCTTGTAATCTAAAACAGCATATAAAAAAACATTAAACAAATATATTTAAACATATTTATACAGCCTTTAATTTCTGAATTTTAAGATTTTAGGGGCCATTTCGATTATTTTTTCCCAAATTATACTAAAATCATAGCTTCAGGGTGAAGCATAAGTAACTTAACCATAAGTAACCAAATTAAATGATATTGCGTCAGATAGTTTATGAAATAGAGTGGATACATACATTGCACAAGCAGATGCAATGACATACCATACTTTATTTGTGTCTAGAATATCCAAGACGTGTAAATCCGTCGAAGATTCGGATTCCAATTTTCGACACCGTTCAAAAACGTTCTTTTACATTACCATGTATCATAGTAAATGTACAAGGTGATTAAAAGATGCCCATCGAAATTTAAAATCATGGAATGTACTAAACAATTAAAACAGTAGAACCATGGAGGAAAAGGTAAGGTGTTGAAACTTCATATTAAGAAAACGCCACTATCGTTTGAGACAGGTGGCGCTGGGATAAGATAAGTAGTTCTGCATTGCATGCATTTCTATGGCGAATATTTATAAAATATTTATTTAAACTGTTAATTTTGTAAAAATAAATTATTAGCGCAATGCAAAGTAGGAATGAAACAATAAAGAATATTCCTACGTATTCAAAACTATTTCACCTTTCAATTTTATTTCTGTCTCCATGTATTCTGTACCCTATCCTACAACTATAAAAAAATACTGATTAATTATACTCATAATTAGGGAACCGTTAATTTAAAAATAATCAAAAACACATAAACTATATAATATGCCTTTATGTTGTGTCAACTAACAAGGCGGCTACTTCACTAACACTAGCGACCCCTAGATATAATTCTCAAAGCATTAAGGCATTTTCAAGTGATTCATCCATAAAGAGTTTTATTTCCTTCTTTTACTCCATGAATAGAACTTTTTTTTACTAGTTAGGTGGCATTTATATACCCTCAAAAATATATTAGAAATATCGTCTGCTGTTTTTAACACTTTACAACAGAGTTGAAAAGTGTTTATGACTTTGTTCATTTTGTCTGTCTGCCTGTCTGTCTGTCTATCTGTCCGTTAGCACGATAACTGCCGTAAAAATGACTTAATCAAAATAAAATTTTAGTATGTTGTTCAGACGGTCTATGGGACCTATGGGAATATAAATGAATAATATCACCCAATTAGTTTTGGATTGAACCCGGGTTGAAAAAATGAAATACATTGAACCTATTGAACCTAATTTTTCAAACATTTTTCAAGCGGATTTAAAATTCACAAATTGCTTCGAAAATTTCAGGCAATATTCAAATTATCCCATAAAATATATAAAAAAAATTTCAGCAAAATATATTCAGTAGTATTTTAAATAAAAATTAAAATAATAATTACATCTCTTATATGAAGCCATCACGTGACCATTATATGAAGAGATCACGTGATCCACTTCAAAATGGAATATGGCATCCATCTTGTCTCAAAATCGTGATTTTTAAAGTTCTTTTTAATTCATACTGAGTGTTGTAGCCGTCCTAAAACCGCTTTATTTTTGCTTAAATTCTGTGCATCTACATACTGAAACAACGCAATTACAATATATTTGAGTTTAAATGATCATCCAAATTTGATTATTTCTACAACGAAGCCTATTTTTCACTTATGTAAAACGTAAACAGCAAAATATGTAGAATGAGTTGTATAAGAATTGCTGCATTTCTTTACCGCAAAATTATTTAGCTCATGGAGTCTGCATAGCTGATATGAATGAAATACTCATTGATTTTACAGAGAGAAGGACGATTTTTTCGATGAAGTTTTAAGCATAGAATTTAATTATTTGTACTTTCATGGTCTTAACTTTTTAAATAAAATAAATTATTATAGGATTGTGATGAATGAAATGAATGGGAAAATGTTTATGAATGAAATGCTGCTTTTACAGAGAGAGCCAGGCGTGTTATATTTCGATGGCGTCATTTGAATAAATTTCAGTTTTTGATGACATTGTTTTTGATGAAGTTTTCAATTATAATAAATTATTGTAGTATTATGATAATGTTAAAAACATTACCGAGGAGCCAGGCGATTTATATTTAATTGACGTCATTTGAATGAAGTTCATTTTTTTCGATGAACTTTTTTAAGTTTTCAAATATAATAAATTAATGTAGTATTGTTGTTGTTGAGACCCAGACCGTCCGACCTACCAGAAAGGTGTAAGGTAACTGTATGGACGGCCGGGAAGTGCCACCCAATTTAGACCGGAACCCAGTGGGGGAGGCATCCACAGGGACCGTACCCTCCTTCCCCTACCACCAACCTCTCGGAAGGACTTACGGACCCACATGTTTAACGTGATCGTACTCCGCATGAACACGGCGGCATTTGTGGTAGCGCGCAAACCACGGGGATACCGCACCCGAGATGGCCAACAGCACGCGGTGTTCCGAGGTGGTCACCCACCAAGTACTAACCGCGCCCAATGCTGCTTGACTTCGGTGATCTAACGAGAACCGGTGTTTTCAGCACGGTACGGCCATTGGCTAATGTAGTATTGTGATAATTTTTAACACTTTACAACAAAGTTGAAAAGTGTTTATGACTTTGTTCATTCTGTCTGTCTGTCTGTCTGTCTGTCTGTCTGTCTGTCTGTCTGTCCGTTAGCACGATAACTGCCGTAAAAATGAGTTTATCAAAATGAAATTTTAGTATGTTGTTCAGACGGTCTGTAGGACCTATGGGAATATAAATAAATAATATCACCCAATTAGTTTTTTATTGAACCCGGGTTGAAAAAATGAAATACATTGAACCCTATGGGACCTAATTTTTCAAACATTTTTTAAGTAAATTTAAAATTCACGAATTGCTTCGAAATTTTTAGGAAATATTCACATTATCCCATAGAATATATAAAAAAAAATTCAGTAAAATATGTTAAGTAGTTTTTTAATTAAAAAAATTATTTAATATAGGGAAAAAAACAAATTCAATTAAATTCTGACTTTGGGATATCTTCCAGAAAGAAAAGAGAGAGATATTATATAATAAATATCTCTCCATTTGTTAAAACGTTTTGCATATGGGAGTGGCTTCATATTTTAAAATAATTTGGTAGATAACAATTTTTCATTTTTTTTAAATTTTATATAACTCTTCATGATAAATTTAATTGATGGCATTTTAAATGCACTTTCCTACGTCCTAGAGAGTTAAAATTTGGTACACAGCTTAAATTTGTAGAACATTTTATTCTACAGCAATTTGGTGGATCTTTAAATATAGATCATACATTTTTTTCGAAATGACCCGCAATTAATCCCCGTTCACTTTTATAAATCATTGTTGTAATATTGTTAAAAATTCTGATGTGGACAGCACATGTCTTTCCCTGCAGACTCATATTCGTTCTCTTTATTTATTCAATGATAATTTGAGTTTATCTGCACAACATAAGTATTTTAAATGACATTGAATTTACACGTTAAACTTAAATTTGGTTCTCATTTGATAACTGGACTTATTGTCAAAGGTGGCGTAGCGAAAACGCGAAAAAACTAGAATTTCTCAAGAACGGCTAGTCCTAGAGTAATGGGGTTAGTCTTATTCTTTTTGTTGTCAAAAATCACATATAAAATAGGAATTTAATTGATATAATTGAGCACACGTAGTCTTTTATTTTTATATATAACGATTTTTGCTGGCCATTTCGCAAAAATAGCCCGTTCCTTTTTCCCGAATCGTAGTAGAATAACCTACAAATGATTTATATACCAAATTTTGTTAAATTTGGTATATAAATCACTTGTAGGTTATTGAAATATTATACTCCAAATTTTGTTAAATTTGGTTCATTAGTTTTTAGCTAGAGTGGATAAAGGCAATTTCTGCGGCCATTTCGCAAAGAAGGCAGATTCTTTTATTACGAATCGTACTATAATCTAATGAACATCAGGATTTCCCACAAAAAACATACCTACCAAATTGTATGAAATTCGGTCCATTAGTTTTTCAATTAGAGTGGATGTAATATCCACACAGACACACAGAAACATACACAGATACACCCTTACACACACAGACGTCTTCCTAAAAGTAGTTTTTTCGTGTTCTAGAAGTCCCAAAACGTGTAGATACTTTGAAAATTCGAGTTCCGATCTTCGGCACGATTCCAATACTTTGAGTACATACACATACACATATATATTATCTGTGTATTATCTGTGTATCTAAATTCCGTGCCTATGCAATTACAATAGTTGTGATTTTAAATGATCCCTAAACTTTTATTATTTCTTCAAGGAAGCCTAATTTTAACATATGCAGAATGCAAATATCTCAAGCGATTGTAAGATGAATTACATAAGAATTGCTGAATTTTTTTCACACAAAATTATTTAGCTCTGGAGTCTGGAATACAAGTTATATGAATGAAATATTCATTGATTTTGCATAAAGAATCAGATGATTTATATTTCGATACAGTTTTAAATATTTAAGTATAATAAATTACTGTAGTACTGTGATAATGTAAAAGATATTACCACTGAATGAATCACATTTTAGAAATTTTTAAATGAAATTACATTTCAGTTGGAAAGTGTTTCATAATCAATGCTTATGCATGATTGATCTTTCTTGTTAAAATATTACCGAGGAATGTATCGCATTTTAGAGATGTTTAAATGAAATTGCATTGAAGTTGGAAAGTGTTTCATAATCAATGCTTTATGCATGATTGATCTTTATTGTTTAATACATAAGACGAACATTACAGCGCTCTTTTTTAAATTAATCAAAGAACATGGCTATTCCTCAGAGTGAAATAATTTTTATTTCAGAGCAATATATTTCTCTAGCCGTTCTTAAGAGGGTGTCATTGGGGAAATTTCCTTGAGGAAATACCTATGCTCTAAAATCCCTAATAATGTAACAAATACGAAATTATTAAAACGTTTTCGGAAAATTGGAACAATTCCAGCTTTGGCTATTGCAGACAATGGAAGAACAGGCAGGCCTTACATGAAACTCTTCAATGAACTGTTCTGAAGCTATTTATTCAATTACTCCATCATAAGACCAGAAAAATTTTGCACTAAAACAGTGTTTTTCAATGTGTGTACAGTGGAATACTGGGGTTCCGCGACGTGAAGTTTCGTGTAATTTTTCTTAAATAAAAAAAAAAAAAAATGCGTAAAATTTTCTATGCATAATTTATACTCCACGAAACTTTTCCTCATATGGGGGTTCCGCCATCAAATTGAATTTCAAAAAGGTTCTGCTACCAAAAAAGTTTGAAAAACAAAGCTCTAAAATAAAAACTCTCTTACCTTTTGGGGGAAAGACTATGCTCTTCGAATCATACAAGAAAGAAGCCTGTATTTATCGTCTGAATTATTAAAAACAGAAAACGATATTTCTGACGTGAGGCTATTAGAGTAACACCAATTAACTAAAGAAAAAAAAAAATTGCTATTTCAATTTCTCCGTACATTGCATGATCTAATAATTTGAAGTGAGAAACCACCGTATTTCCCTGTAATGAACTGCTGCAAAATTTTCCACAGTAATTTGAGCCGCCCTTCCCAAGCATACCGAACTGGTGAATATAAATCACTTGCAAAACATCGAAAAATATCAAATGTGGGTTATATGCTCTTTCTAGGGCTTCAAGATTTTTTTCTTCCCCCATCTTTTCCCTCTCCCCCCACGGCTTTTCGGGCTTGAGGTTGCGTGGTGTACAAGGTTTGCGACACAGTTCCACAGAATTTTCCCTTGGAAGATGAACTGGAGGAAGTAGTCGAGAGGGAAGGGCCCCAAGTTTTCGAAAGTTTGGAACATTACGCAACGAATTTCATTTCGGTAACAATACGGCCGTGGGAGCCCTTCAGATCTTTGCGAAATTCCTCGACCAGGAAAATAATAGAAAATGGTAAAATATAGATTTAATTACTGTCATATTCTTAATGGTTGTGAATTGGACTTTCCGGCAAGAGTTTATGAAATGGATTAGGAAAACATAATATGAAAAATATGCAGGGTGTTGAGGAAAGTCATGAAACAGGCAAATAAATCCAGAAGTAGTAGTTATTGTATATTTTTTTTAATATGCAGGTGTATAGGGCATCCAATGGTGATCTAACTTTCAGGGTGACTGAAACGGGGGCTTTCTAGTTTCCTGTGAGAGATAGGGGAAAAGTCAAATACAAAGTTGTAGCGTGTTGAAAAATAAGTAGAAAGCATGTTTGTCCCCCCCCCCCCCCCCCCGCAAACGATGAAAAATAACTTTCTAAATAATGATTTTAAAGTAGACAATTTCATTAATCTGTGTGTAACACTGTAAATGCAGACATTAGAAAACAGAGACATATATTATTACACATGTGCTAAGGGGCCTTCCCGGTCGTCCATTTTGTTGCTCCAAGTCCTCTGGACGAGCCGGACGGCCTGGGGCTTTCACATGTGCTAAGGGGAACATTTTGTAATCTGTATATATTAATGCCAAATTTATTCCGCGGCATGATCTGAAGCTTGATTTTTACCGGGGGGGGGGGGGGGGGGGAGGCTAGATTATATACACTGGTTTTCAGAGTTCCTTTTCATCTTTTGTGGAGGTACAAAAATGCATTAATACTAATATTGCACCACTCTATAACTTTGCAATTCACTTTTTCCCCTATCTTTAAGAGAAGCAAGATAGCCCCCGCACCTCCCTTTTTAGGAGGTCAGTTAGCAATCTAAAGTTGTTTCTTCGTGTAGAACCATTGAGGATTCCTATACTACACAAAATATACGATAACCGTAATAATTCTCAAGTTATTAGCCTGGTCCATGATTTCCTTTAACATATTAATTTTATTATTATTATTATTATTATTATTATTATTATTAACCAGACCATGCAACTCTAGGGTTTGGAGTAGTTGTACGGCAGGAACGAGCAATTTCGATTTAAAGTTATTTCAAAATAATATCGTTTGCAAGATTTTAAGTAGCATCAATATGCTAAATACAGCCAATTTATTAAACTTTCAGTAATTTAAACGTAGGCAAGAGCTAAAATATGTTGTCTTTGTAGCTTAATTGATATAATCAACATTTAGTTTAATATGTTCTAAATTTCTATTTCACGATTGTTGGCCATTTTGAAAAAAGTAGTAATTCGTGTAAAATTAAGATGACGGTACAGATTACGTAGTAAAATCCAGATAATTTTGCCCAGAGTGAGTACAAATCGCAATTGTGATGTGAATAACAGTTTTGGTTGGGAGGTATCTCTGGCTGAAATCGGAGCGTTACGAAAAATGCTAATATTGTGGATGCTCTTTACATCTCCGAACCTAATAGATAAAAATGGAAACCATTTTTAATTATTTGGTCGGAAATACTATTTTGCAGATATAAAAATATATTCAATATTTTATTGTTATGAACTTTTTTTCCCTCGAAAAGGGTGAAAAGTTTTTGTTTGAGGGTTTTTTTTTGTCTCACTTCACTCGAAATATGTTATGAACTATAATAGATACATAGACAGCAAGCGACAAAAATATTCAGTAATAAATCCAGTTTCTAGATCAAGCACGCCAAACTCAAAGGCTAACATGGGCCAAATGAAGAGGTCTAAGTTTATGTGAGCCGCAAAAAAAACCTTCAATTTTTATAGAGAAGTAGGTTTATTTCGAAAAGTAAAGTGTATATATATATATATATATATATATATATATATATGAGACAGTGGTAAAATCAATGTTTTCTTCTTGACACTTGGCATCTCTTCTCTGCTACTATCTTTTCTAATTCGGGGGAAATCTTGTTCGCAGTGGCTATTTTCGAAACTGAACCAAGGTGAATGTCAGTAATTCTTGATCTGACAGGCGACTTATTTCCTTTCAGGAGTGTAAATAATTGCTCGCACCGATAAGTACTTCCAAACATGGAAATAATTTCAGATGCGCATTTTCGAGTGTTTTCAAACCTGTCTGGCAAATATTTGTAAAATTCCGACACACCAACTTCACACCTTCCCGGCCGTCCAAATAGTTGCTCTTAGTCCTCTGGACGAGTCGGACGGTCTGGGTCTTCAACACCAACTTCACTGGGGCGCGGTAGCCCATTGGTTAGCGCGCTGGAGTTGCACTCGGTAGGCCCGGGTTCTATTCCAGCCACTGCCAAAACTGCCGCCGTGTTCATGCGGAGTACGATCACGTTAAACATGTGGGTCCGAAAGTCCTTCCGAGAGGTTGGTGGTAGGGGAAGGAGGGTACGGTCCCTGTGGATGCCTACCCCACTGGGTTCCGGTCCAAATTGGGAGGCACTTCCCGACCGTCCAAACAGTTACCTTACACCTTTCTGGTAGGTCGGACGGTCTGGGTTTCAACAACAACAACAACACCAACTTCACTGAATTTTGCCTTCAAATCTGAATACCACTAGATCTCGATTACCTCCATTTGCATATATATATATATATATATATATATGATTAGGTACTAATTCTATATTTATTAAGAAAATCGAAGAAAACAAAAAGAAAATTGTCTTTCAAAAATTTAAAATCTGCAAACTTTATTCCAAATTCAGTTCTAAGGCTTAATACTATGCGATTTTACATAAACTTGATATGTTATATATCGGAAAGTGCGTCAAATCTTCATTTCTCAACTGCGTTTCCCAAAGAGATTTAAATGCTTTAACTTGGTCGCACATTTTCGTAATGATCTGATCTTTCCCCTGCAGTTTTAAATTTAAATCGGATAAGTGTTTTGTTATATCAACCAAGAAGGATAAATATTGCAACCATACTGGTGGATCAAAAAACAAGCTCGTGTCTTGATTTTTCGTTATTAAAAGCTGACATATTTCTTTTTTCTAGTCCCAGAATTGTTTAGAACCTTGGAACAGGATAGCCAACGTACCTCAGTACAGTAGAATAACCGGAAATATTCGCTTTCTAATTCACTTAATAAAACAGAGAACTGTCGCTGATTTAAGTCTCGAGATCTTATAAAATTGATAATTTTTTTGATAGGTATTAACACGTTTTTTGTTTTAAGTTTGAGTTTTAGAGGAATGTGTGGCAGTGAAATTAGGTTATTTCGGATAAATGAATGGCTAGGCCAAGATGTTTTCTTTCTGTTAATAAATATGTATAATTAGAAAAACAAAAACTAAGCTATGAAAATTTTATCAAAACTTTTTACAAATACTATTATAAAAACTGGGCCGCAAAGCTATTCGTTGTGGGCCGCGAGTTTGACATGCTTGTTCTAGATCAAAAATTTGGTTTTACGAAACTCCAATAGTTTTCAAGGAATTGTTTTGTCAAGTTCAAGCAGATTAAAAATTTTCCGTTTTCAAAGTTTGTAAGCCTTATAACTCGAAAACTAAAATAGCTAACTATGAACTAAAAAAAAGTAATTTGTAGCCCTTTGAAATATCTATAACGATATATAATTGGACATAGAATCGAATTCTTAATTTTTGAAATATAGTGGTTATAATTTCGATATTTAATATTTTAGACTATTTTTTGAAAAGGTGGTTCTAATTTAGAAATTTTAATATTTTAAACAGTTTTGAATATGTCTAAAAAAGACAAACCACCCACAAAGAAAGATGCTATTCACGCAAAACCATTTCGGCTCCATTAAACTGGAACCACTGCCGATATTTTCTGCTTGAAATCGAGTCTTATTATTTGGGCTTCAATCTTATTTCGGTTCCTCACTAAAATTTTTTACACTGTGTCGAGAATTGAATAAAATAATATAAATATTCCTGGCTAGAGCAAGAAAATAGAGCAAATTGCTGTAGAATATCATTTAAAGGGATTCTTTGTTTAACAGAATAACACAACAAAAATATACACGTGTCAACCACTTTCGGAAATAAAACAAGCTTTCTTAGTCAGGGCAAGAAAATCAGAACAGTGCTACTGCAATATGTTAGATACAGTTATAATTTTGTGATTTGTTTTGTTTATTAATAAATATTTGTTTAGATACTCCCTGCATATAAATCATAATGTATAGGAAAAGTATTGCGATGGGGTCAAAAATTCGAATTCGAGTTTTCCCTATCGAATTTAAACGTAATCGAATGTTCGTACCCCCCCCCCCCCCCATTCTCCTCCAGTTTTAGTATTAATTTTTAAAAATTTATAAAAAAAAAAAATAAAAGGATTTTTAATAATGGTAAATAAATAAATATTCCATAAGTACTTAGTCATTAGAAAACGAATAAAACAAATTTTAGAAAGCTAACATAAACATTCTGGAGATATTGCACGATTTTCGAATGAATTAAAAAAAATCCTTAAAACATCAGGACCTTCAGTATTTTTAAATAAATAATCGTTTCATACTTAATGTTTCATTACGAAATGAAGGATACAAAATACTGAAAACTAACATGAACGGTTCGAGAGATATTGCAAGTTATTTAAATAAATTTATAAAAAAAAAAAAAAAAAAATTACATAAAATTATGTGACAAATCTGTTAACATCATTATCGTCGATGGAGTTTGTTGCATTCACGAGAGAAAATACTTTTTGTAATAGTTTTGCTTTTTATCGCCAAAGATTTCGCCAAATACTCATTTATTTTATGGGATATTAAATGACAATTGCATTTCGTTGAGGATTATGCCCGTGAGAATGTCACTCTGTTTGGACTGATAATTTGCAAATTCGCCGTATTTCAATTTACGTGATGTAAATGCCAATAACATTACACCGTGGATCGTGCACATCATTATTTTCCTGTAAAAGTAAAGTAATTGCATTATATAGAGAAAGACATTTCTTGCCATCATCAGACTGTTTTATCTTACAACTAAATTTTTATCCAAGTGGAGATTACATTTAACTCTTTAGTTCTTTTATACTTCCAAGTGTAAATGCACAAAAACTTAAGCACTGTTCAGTGCAGCACAATATGTATAAGGCACAAACAGAGAAACATTATATCTCCCTTTTTCCCACTTGTGCTCTTTATTTTATTTTTATATTTTCATAGTTATCAGAGTCCTCGAAATGTCGTATTGTGACCTAAAATCGTCCCCGAGTTCGTTCAACTCCGAATCGCTTTCGTCATTCGATGGGGAAAGGATTGGGGAAAATTATCCCTGTGACAAAAGATAAATTCCCCAGTGGTGGAAAGGAGAAGAGAGTGGAAAAACTAATGCGGGAGAGAAAAATGCATGGTATTGATCTGTTAAATAGAAATGTACAGTTTGATGTTAATATGACGCTGTTTAATTTTTAGCTAGAACAGAAAATAATATTTTTCAAATAAATAGATGAATTCAAACAAATGATTTCAAGAGAGAGAAAAGTATTTTGTTCCAAACTCTATGTCTACTGCAGAGTACCGATAATCCGTATTTACTAATTATTCGGATTAGAACTGACGCTTTTAACTCTTTTTCTTAAATATTTACTCCATGGCGCAACTTTTACCTCCATGCCTTAAATTTTTCTTTCAACCAATATTTTTCTCTAAAAATCACTCAGCTTTACTTGAAAACTAAAGTACAATTTCATTTTCACAAAAAAATTCCAACCAGAGCGGCCCATGGGGTGGGGTGGGGCCTTACTGGTCTATAGCCGGAGTTCGGACCACCAATATGATTTTTTTTTTTTGGGGGGGGGGGGGGGGTAGAGAAGACATAAAATATTCACAAAGAGGCAAACATTAAATATGGGGCCATTGATAAATATTTGTAGGGGTGCCCACAATTTGTATTGCTCCGACTCTGTAGTTTTATCCAGATATGAACAAGAAAGATCAATCATGAATAAAGCACTGATTATGAAACACTTTCCAACTTTAATGCAATTTTATTTAAACATCTCTAAAATGCGATACATTCCTCGGTAATATTTTTAAAATTATCACAATTCTACATTAATTTATTATATTTGAAAACTTAAAACTTCATCGAAATAAATGAACTTCATTCAAATGACGGCATTGAAATATAAATTGCCTGGTTTAAACATCTCTAAAATGCGATACATTCCTCGGTAATATTTTTAAAATTATCATAATACTACAATAATTTATTATATTTGAAAACTTTATCGAAAACAAATGAATTTTATCCAAATGACGTCATCGAAATATAAATCGCATGGCTCTCTCTATAAAAGCAGCATTTCATTCATAATCTTTTTTCAATTCCTTTCATTCATCACAATACTATAATAATTTATTTTATTTAAAAACTTAAAACCTTGGAGGTACAAGTAATTTAACTCTATACAGACAGACAGAATGAATGAACAAAGTCATAAACACTTTTCAACTATGTTGTAAAGTGTTAAAAACAAAGAAAAATACATTTTACGATAACTTTTTATTGAAAGAAATTCTTAAATTATTTCTAGATTATTAAATTATTTCTACACTTTACAACATAGTTAAAAAGTGTTTATGACTTTGTTCATTCATTCTGTCTGTCTGTCTGCCCGTTAGCACATTAACTGCCGTAAAAATGACTTTATCAAAATAAAATTTTAGTATGTTGTTCAGACGGTCTGTGGAACCTATGGGAATATAAATGAATAATATCACCCAATTAGTTTTGAATTGAACCCGGATTGAAAAAATGAAATACACTGAACCCTACGGGATCTAATTTTTCAAACATTTTTAAGCGAATTTAAAATTCACAAATTGCAGAAATATTCAAATTATCCCATAAAATATACAGAAAAAATTTCAGCAAAATATATTCAATAGTTTTTTAAATAAAAATTAAAATATTAATTACACCCATTATATGAAGAGATCACGTGACCCACTTCAAAATAAAATACGGCATCCATCTTGTATCAAAATAGTGATTTTTTAAAGTTCTTTTTAATTCATATTTAGTGTTGTATCCGTCCTAAAACCGCTTTATTTTTGCTTAAATTCTGTGCATCTACATACTGAAACAACGCAATTACAATATATTTGAGTTTAAATGATTATCAAACTTTGATTATTTCTACAACGAAGCCTAATGTTCACTTATGGAAGATGTAAACACCAAAAGATGTAGAATTAGTTGTATAAGAATTGTGAATTTTTTAACGCAAAATTATTTAGCTCATGGAGTCTGCAATATAGCTGATATGAATGAAAAATTCATTGATTTTACAGAGAACCAGACGAATTTTTCGATGAAGTTTTAAGCATAGAGTTAAATTACTTGTACCTCCATGGTTTTAAGTTTTTAAATAAAATAAATTATTATAGTATTGTGATGAATGAAAGGATTGGGAAAATGTTTATGAATGAAATGCTGCTTTTATAGAGAGAGCCAGGCGATTTATATTTCGATGACGTCATTTGAATAAAGTTCACTTGTTTTCGATGAAGTTTTCAAATATAATAAATTATTGTAGTATTATGGTCATTTTAAAAATATTACCGAGGAATGCATCGCATTTTAGAGATGTTTAAACCATGCAATGTATATTTCAATGCCATCATTTGAATGAAGTTCATTTTTTTCGATGAAATTTTAAGTTTTCAAATATAATAAATTAATGTAGTATTGTGATAATTTTTAAAATATTACCGATAAATGTATCGCATTTTAGAGATGTTTAAATAAAATTGCATTGAAGTTGAAAAGTGTTTCATAATCAATGCTTTATGCATGATTGATCTTTCTTGTTTTTTTTTTTTACTGTTGACTTTGATTAAAGAATATTTGGCAAATTATCTTGTTTGACGAAAAAAATATTGGCTAAACTTATGATACCTGGTGAATATTCTAACAATTCTTTGAATATTCACCAGATGAATATTCTTGAACTCAGATGAAACCTAGTGAATATGTTTTTTTAGATGAAAGTGGTAAATATTCTATAGCATTTCGAAAAATATATTTAAATTAGAAGTAAATCTGCACAGGATCGGTCCTGGCCCGCGGGCTTAGATTCGTGGCCCGGGCCGGAGTGAACTCGGACTTAGTTTTAAAAAAGTCGGGTATGGCAGGGCTGAACATATTTAATTTCGAAAATTTTGAAAATGAATTTAAAATATGAACGTTTTGTGTTTATTTCAGCGATGCAAAAACAAATATCTAAAAAAAATGTCTTAATCCTTCAAAGTTTTATCTCAATCCATACAAAGTTTTATACAAATTAATTTTTTTAACACATGTGAATACAAATCATTTCAAGCCGGACAGGCTCGAGACTCAATGATCTTTGGGCCGGGGCAGGACAGGCTCGAGTTCTACATTTGTAAATTTCTCGGGTTCGGGATGGAAAAAGCACTGATACTGCCGACCTGTGCAGGGTGAAAATCTGAAATTTCGGCCTGTGCAGACTTTTAATTCAGATAGCTCGAGAAATACAAAATATAATTTTTATTTATAAAAGAATAATTCGATATCTATACGGATATAAAAGTTATACAAGGATAATAACTATTTATAAAAAACGTTATTGAATTTTTCTGATTATCCTGATTTTCATTTTTTCTGGACCACTTTAGGTTTCATTTGATCCTAATTAATAAGATTATAAAGAAATTGAATTTTGAAAAATTGAGATATTTAAACAAAATGTAGATTAAAATATAGTATCAACTTCTGAAAGAACGTTCATTATAATAGTATTCAAAACTTCCACTTTCACTTTAATATGTAAATGTTGCTCTTTTGCACTACAAGCCTTCAAAGGGAAAAACTGGTTATAAGGGGAAAATTCTAAAGTTAATTTTCCCTACACCTCTAGGGCGTTGCTTGTACCCCTTACGTCATAGACGCTCTTTTCCGATTGGCTTGCTCTCTCTCTCTCTCTCTCTGGAGGGTGCATCGACCCTTCGGAAATTTGACATGGTGACCCCAAAAGGAGAAAATGCACGTGACAGCTTACAAAGAAAAAGGGAATACGCGATCCCAGCGCCGCCCTCCGGCAACAACCGCAATTGTGTTACAAGGTCGGTGAAAGTGGAAATTAGAGGATTGCGGAGAATTTTTGTTTTTACCTGTCTCAGAAGCAGAAAGTATGATGAAAGAAAAAGGTTTCGTGAAATCAAGATTTGTAAACATCTTATGTGTCGAAAATCTGCACATTTGTTTTCTTATCGTACTTAAAACATTCAATTATAAATTAATTACACAAAAATTATTAAATCTAAAAGTTTGAGATTCCCTTCAAATTTCAATAGACTCTGTCAAGGCCCGATGAAGCCAAAGAGGGGCCCAGGGTTTTGTAAAAGTTCAGGGCCTCCAGACTCACGACACACAAAACACCATCACATACCGAATTTAGAGGTTTCACGGGACCCTTTTGTACATGTAAACTTCCATACTTTTTATTTCAAAATAATATATTAAGCATTAAAAGAATGTATCATATTTATAAATATTGACACATTTGTAGGGAGGCAAAATGCCTACATTCTAAAACTTTAGATAATTTTTCCTTTTCAATGGATTATTTTCGTAATTTTAGTTTTATATTTTAATTTTAGGAAGATTTTTTTTTTCTGAATATTATTTTTTCTTAAAAAGTAAAAATTATTTCTGCGTGAAATTTATCACATACAAAATTAAGGATCCTAGGGCCGCAGCCCTGCTGGCTCGTGCGTTAATCAGGCGCTGGACTCAGTAGTATTGGTCTCGACATCCGAAGGTTGGGGATTCGAGTCTCTCCCTGGGTGTGACGGCATACTCATGTTCGCCCAGTCGTGGCATCACGCTGACGTCCGAGAGCTTCCGTTACCCCTTTTATACAATGCTGCAAAGATCTTATGTGTTCGTGCTTTCTGGGCTCAGACTTTGGGGTATTTGATGCCGGCTGCATAGCAGGACTAAATTTATTGTCTCAATAGGGGGTTCGCAAAATTGTAGCACATAGCAAGTTTTCTTGCTGTCATCGCAGATGTTGGCTATTCCCTGCAATGACAGCACGATTTTAACATTTAGGTTTAGATAACTTTTTACTGTTTAAATGTTGGTAAAACATGTTTATTGCGAAATAATCAAATCCGGCACCATTATTACCATATCAAAACGTGTGCTACAACTGTAAAATTGATAATAAATCCTTTCATCCTAATATACACCCCCCCCCCTAAAATGTGCATATATTTCATGTTCATAAAAAAAAGAAAAATCCGTGGCTATTTTTTGCTAAATACGCTTTTATTCAACTCTTTCGTGGCGACAATATTGATAAGGATTTTGATGAATTTTCAGAAAAGTAACCGTGTATTTATATTGTTTTTTATTTAATGCAGTATAGTATATTTTTCGACTTAGTTATTTCATTTTATTTACAATTGTTTACATCATTAGTTTTCTTTCTTTCCTGACCGTCCGACTTACTCGAAGGTGTAAGGTATCTATTTGGACGGCCGGGACAGTACCACCCAATTCAGACCGAAACCCAGTAGAGACGGTATCCAAAGAGACCATACCTTCCTTCCCCTACCACTAACTTCTCGGAAGGACTTTCGGACGCACAGATTTAATGTGTCTCCATACCCCACGTAAAAACTGAGACAGTTTGGAGCCGAAAATCGAAATCCTGTTCCCCGAGTACAATGCCTATGCCTTAACCACTGGGCTATCCCGCCCCTACTATTAGTTTTCTTTCTTTCGACCTAGACCGTTTGATCTACCCAAAGGTGCAAGATATCTATTTTGGACGGCCGGAACTGTGCCACCCAATTTAGACACCCAATAGGGCGAACGACCCGTACCGTGCTGAAAACACCGGTTCTCGTTAGATCACCGAAGTCAGGCAGCATCGGGCGCGGTTAGTACTTGGGTGGGTGACCACCTGGGAACACCGCGTGTTGTTGGCTCTTTTCGGGCGCGGCAGCCCAGTGGTTAGCGTGCGATTCTCGCTGCTGCCAGAACTGCCGCCGTGTTCATGCGGAGTACGATCACGTTAAACATGTGGGTCCGTAAGTCCTTCCGAGAGGTTGGTGGTAGGGGAAGGAGGGTACGGTCCCTGTGGATGCCTCCCCCACTGGGTTCCGGTCTAAATTGGGTGGCACTTCCCGGCCGTCCAACCAGTTACCTTACACCTTTCTGGTAGGTCGGACGGTCTGGGTCTCAACAACAACCCAATAGGGCGACATACACATAGACCGCGTCTTTCTTCCCCTGCCACCAACCTCTCGGAAGGACTTTTAGTCGCACAAATTTAACGTAATCGTACCTCGCGTAAGCACGGTGACAGTTTGGGCAGAACCAGGAACCATTAGTTTTCGAAATCGCTGAAATAAAATACTTTTTTTTATTTCATAGCTTATAAAATTTAAATTATATTAAAACTGAAATTTTAATATGCCAATGAAAATCAGTCTTCTAACGAAAACATACATAACAGACAATTTTTAGAGAAATGGGAAAAAGAAAAATCGAAGCATAAAATTTTGTTATTCTTTATTTAACTGGTCTAATTGATTACAATTATATAAACAGTCATATATTTAGCAATCTAGTAATTCTAGTATTTTCTCATTTTGTTGTGAATGAGCCAAATATAGAAATTTTGTTAAGATAATCTTAATGAATTATAGCAATTAAATCATTAAATAATGCAGTGTAAAAATTTCACTATACTCTCTTTTCTTTTTATTTTTTTACAAAAAAAAATAATCTTTATTATTTCTTTAAATAATTTTTAAATCCTCCAGTAACACAAGGACCATTCTTGTCATTTGGATTCTACATTAAAACCGGTTACAGTTAAGCACAATATTTCCTGTCATGCACTAACCACGTCGCAATCTGCAATGGTCTTTTGAAAAGGGCCCTTTAAAAGCCTCTCTTCCCTTTAAGCACGCGGAAGGGGCCCCCTTTAAAGGAGCCCCTTTCGAAATTCGGGTGAAGGCCACAAACTACACAACTTTTCCTCCAAAGCGGAAAAAGCGACGAGGCGCGGTAGGGGTAAAGTGTAAAAAACGTTAGGGGTAAGGTACGGGTTCAAGGATGGTCAGAGTTCCCCTATACATGGGAGATAATTTTCCCTTTAACGCATTTTTATTTTCCCTATTCAGTACTTACTATATACTATTTGTATGGTATAGGGGAAATATTGCAAATTCGAAATATGGTATTCGTACAAATTTTACTCATCCTAGGAAATAAATCAATGATTTTCAGATGATATCTGTGTGTGTGATGCATTGTATGTGTTATGACTATACTCATTTGATTTGACTATTAATTCTACATTCAATTTTACTATACACATTTGACTATACTCATTTCTAAAAAAGGGGGGATTCTCCCCCCCCCCTCCCCCAGCGACTGACTCGAAAAATAAAATAATTAATGTAAAAGAAATGAATGCGTCACATAAATCAAATGAATAATATATTTACATTTAATATTATAAAAACAAGCAAATAAAACTATATACTGTACTAAAAACTTCAGGCAAACATAGTACAAACATACTGAAATGCACCGTTTTCATGATGTTTAGAATTTTGAGTTATTTGAGGCATTTTCTGTTAGCCTAGTTTCTATGTGATAGCATTTAGATATATTTATATAGGACAAATAGAAAACTTGCCTTCCCCCCAGAAGTTTCATTCGCCCCCCCCCCCCCCTTTCGGTCAAAAAGTTCTGAAAGAAACATTGAATGTAAAATTGTTAACTTAAATTTCGCGTAAATCTAACTTGACAATTGGAAATATTGCTCACATCTGCTAAGCATATACTCTATTATATTAAAATATGTTAATTATAATTTCATTATTTTGGCGCCATTTTTGTCAATTTGGCGACATTTTCGTCAATTAGGCCCCACATTAAAAGGTCGTCATGTGAGCGATATTTCGCCAAATTAGTTGCCAAAATTTTCGCCCCAAGTGTTACACATTTGATGATACTTATTACTACTGTTCATTTTTATGCATTTTCTTTTGGATACATTTGTTTGAAAAACGTGCTAAATCTCAAGAATAGTTCAAACTTGCGTTCTAAAATCTATGTTATTCATTTTAGAATTAAAAAATACGTTCAAAATGATTATTTATTTAACATTATTGAAGGTCCTATTTTTCTTTATGATTATTTTTCAAAAAATTTTTAAACATTTGACGTGTCCTCCGAACGTTCGATCGAATAATCAATAATAGGGCTCCAGAATTCATAGATCGTAATAAACGCACCAAATGACGTTCGAAGCGTTTCATTCGTTCCGTTCATGAGAAATCGCATGTACTAGCATATATAAAAATTTGTCCATGTTGAAATGCTTCCCAAAGCACTTAGCTAGTGCACCATTTGAAAATAGATCAGGACCGTCATTTCTCAATACTTTTTTAATTTCCACCAGTTTCCTTTTATCTGAGGCAGTGTATAAAAGCGGAGGGCCCCATTTCGTGGGCCCCAATCGAATGGGGTGAAGGCTAAACGAGTGCAACTTTCCCTATCTTTCAAAAAGAGAGGACCATGGGGTAAGGGACGGGGTAAAAAGCGGAAGAGTTCAAGGTTGGTCATGAAGTTTTTCCCTACACATACGAAAAATTTTCCCTTTGTAGGAAATTAGGTTTGCAGTATGTAGAGGTGGCTTTGATTTCTTTACTGCGAGTACCCTAAATTGAAATTATATTAAATTAAGAGTGATAATAATTTTAAGGGTCCACGGGCAGTAAAAAGTAAATTCGTCCGTTGTACTACTAATATAGATTGAATATGTACTATAATTTCTAAAGATTAGTACTGGAAATGTTTTGTTTTAGAATATAAATATTTTTGAGGTTTTCTCATAACTATCTTCAAATTGGTGTTTTTTTATTAATTAGTTTCCTATGCGTTCTATGTTAGTCTAACGTGTTATATATTAGTTCTAACAATACATTATAACAAGGTGTTGTATCATAATTACTCTACTTTTTTTCGAAGAAGACACTGGAATTAAACTGTTAATAAATTACTTCAAAAAACCCTTTAATCATAATTACCTAAAAGCAGACAAATGACATGGTCTAGGTTATAATGTAAATATTTTTAGGAGATTTTTATATCATAATTATCCAGGATTTAGTAAAAAAATATGTTTGGCATTGGAATAAAATTCCTTTTCAAGGTTTATAGTATTACAATAAGAAATTCTTAAAAGATGTGTTCTGTGTTAGAAATAAAGATAAATTAGAATGTGCCTTCTTATAGCTGTGTAGTTATGCACGAATTGATAAAAGTTGTATTTTGTGTTGGAACATAAATACTTTTCAGTGGGTAGGAGTCAGGTCGATAAATATTTCGATTAAAATGACGTACAAAATGTCGTAAAAATAACTTCTCTAAAAAAAAGCTTGTGAATGAAAAATATCTGAAGTATGAGAATTTATGCTTAGATACAGTTGTAGCAAAATCTACTACAGAATACTACATATATATATTTATATATATATATACATATATAAAATATTAAAATTATAAATCCAATGGTAGAATGGAAGTAGTAACTCACAATACACTATCTTAAAATTTGCCTACAAAATACAATGAAATAAAATGAAATTCAACCATAATGAGGAAATTATAATACATATTACAGTTCAGAAAGCTAAAGATAATCAACTTCCTTTTGATTGCTTCGTATTAAAGAAACATTCTATATATATATTGAAAAATAAATTTAATTATATATATATTTAATATTGTTTAAAGCTGGTAACTGGTAACAGGCTAATAAATTGAATGCATTCGGCTAATTTGTGCTAATATATACTATTTTAAAATAATTTATAGAGTAGTTTCAAACTATCATTTTTCTAGCATAGATATTACTACTGACATTGCTCCTGAAATTAACAGAATTTCCAATAGAAAGTTATGCAACGATGATCTTAAATATCGAATAATTTTTGTTCTAATCATGAGAATTATGAGAATGTATGCTCCAGTTTCTCATATAATGTATTCACAGAAAATTTCGTACCGATAGCCATATTCGTTCTTGAATCTCATGTCCACAAATACAGAGACAAACAATGTCCAAATAGAGTTCGAAAGATATCTTCCTTAAAACAATGCTTTTCTATCAATTGGGAAAATAATACTTTTTCTATACAATAGTATAGGAAAGTAGATATCAGAATTACAATGAGTTACAATTACACTTGAAAATTTCATTGTAGCGGGTGGTGATGAACAAATACAGTGCAACTCTTCAAATTTTATCTTGATATCTAGAATTAGTTGGACCTAATTTTTATTTTAGGGGGAAATGACGAAAGTTTTCGATGATGGGGGAAAAAGTGGGGGAAAACTGCAGCAGCAGGTACTCACTCGTATGGGTCGGGTTGGTTTTTTGCTGCCACTTTTTTCATCCACTGCTGTCATTGCGTCACCGGTTCAAGGTAAGTCAAAACAACAGTTACAGCTCAGATTTCTCCCCCAAAAAGGGATAAATTGAAAAACGCAGGAAGCAAAACGAATGATGAAAATGCGATAACTATGCGAAAGATTGTTCGGATCAAATATTTACTTTCTGGTGGTTTAAGTATTGTTTTCCTAAAAATTCTCAAATTCGAGATTTTGACAGATAAGTACGTTCTTAAATAAACTGAGCACATTTCGAACATTTTTGAAAAAAATCTGATGTGGGCAACACATGACTTTCCTTATATAATGCAATGAATTTACTACTTTTACAGCTAAAAAAAACGCTATTCTTATAGTAGGTACTTATATTCTTTCCATGACATTGAATTTTCTTCAATTAGTCGTCATTTTCATTGATTTAGCGTCATTTTTATCAATTTGGCGAGATTTTTGCTAATTTGGCAAAGATTAACAATGTCGCTAAGTTGGCGACATTCCGTCAAAATCTCGCCAAGACGTTATGGACGGAGAAATAAGTTATTCTTACAGCAGATAAATGACTATTGGCGTTCAAATACAAAAGTATTACACAAAGTATCTGTTTTCATGAATGGAACGAGCTAGATCCACGAGAATGATGTCACCCAATTTATCGCATGGTATTACATATGAAAAGTGAACATGTTTCTCAATAGGAAATATTTTTATTTTTTATTTTATATAACTTTTTGATAATTTTTTTGCAAAATGTGCAATATCTCGAGAATGGTCTATGTTAGCGTTCTGAAATTTATGCCAGTCGTTTTCTAATGAAAAATTACATAAGAAATGTCTATTTGAGTAACTTTATTAGCGGTTCTGATTTTTTGACGATTTTTTCAAAATTTCATTCGAAAATTTAGGGGAGTTCTGAACATTCGATTGCGTATAAAAACAATAAGCTTCCAGTGTTTATGGATTGTGATCTTTGTACCAAATTTCGTTCGAATCGGCCCATTCGTTCGTCAGTTATCGTCTCCACAAACTCACTGACACACACACACACACATACTTTCACACACACACACAGACATCACTTCAAAAATGTTTGATTCGTGATCAGGGATGCTTGAAACGTGCTCTCTCATCGAAAACTCGAATTCGAATTTTCGACCCCCGTCACAATACTTTCCTTATACATTATGTATATAAGAAAAGTAATATATCCATCTCTCTCTCTCTGTAGGAATATTAGTATGTATCACTATAAAATTTCATGTGTGAATACACTGTGAAAGCCCCAGGCCGTCCGACTCGTACAGAGGACTTAGAGTATCTATTTGGAAAATGTGTTGGTGTGAATACACTGTGTAAAAGTATAGAACTAGATATAATATTTAGTAATTTTCATGATTAAAACTTTAAATTTATTCAAAATAAGATATTCATAGCACAATTTTCTATTGACAGAATAATTCTTGGAACAATATATAACTATGTGAGAAAGTTGAGTGGAAACTTGCATTAATATTTTTCTCTTAATTTAATTTGATTTTCGAATTAATACTTTTGAGGCTTTGTGATAGAAATTCATAAAAAAAAGAAAAGTGAACTTAAACAATTATATAAACGTAATGATTAATTTTGAAGCACAAATAATGAGTTAAGCTAACACTATACACAATTTTGATTTATACGAAATTATATAATACCATTATTTTATAAATTTGTTATATTTGTAAAAACGTAATTTGAATAGGAAAAAAAAATTATTTTCTTAAAATTTTACTTTAAAAATATTTTTTCTATATGCTGTGACAACTATAATAATTTTTTTAACAAAGTTACAAATGCAACAATAGTCACTTAGAAGATTAGAAGATATTTTAATTGCTAAAACAAAATTGTTTTCTAATTTTTAATATTTTTAGCATTTTAACAGAAAAGTAAAGAACCGCCAATTTTTATCCGGAAAATTCCGAAATTTGGTTAAAATAAATTCGGCTAAACGGAACTCATATATTTTCTCAAAACACATCGTGTTGCAAGTTTTAAAACTAAAATGTGAGAAGGGGAAATTCGGTGGAACGGAAGGGAAAAATAACGGAATGGGGAAAAGCTTGGAGAGCAGGTACTGTTGTATATTAAGCCTTGATAAAAAAACATATTTTTTCACCCCCCCCCCCCCCCCCCCCCTCCGTTCTCGGTTCAAGGTAGGACACGGAAAAAAGCCGCTCATCTGTCGTTATGGCAGAAGGGTGAAACCTTGGGAAATATGAAAAAAACCCACTAAAAACATTAAACGTGAGATGTTTTTTTCATTGTGAGAAGCACTCGCTGTTCACATCCTGTTGTAATATTGGTTTGGAAAGACTCTAGTATTGTACAAAAGGGTTTTGTGGAATTAAAAATAATTATTGAAAGGGAGACAAATATAATGTTCCCAGTATATGATAATTCCCACAAATTTCACTTTTACGACAAAATAATAACAAAAAGTACGAAACGCCACTAACCATTCATCTTCCATGCAGGTTAATCTCACTTGGATCAAAATCTTTATCAGAATGCAAAATAAGAAAAGTGTAGTCTTCAGATTTTGTACCACGTTATTCTTTCTAAAAATTTTCGAATTCGAGATTTTGATGCCAATATATGTTTTAAGACTTCCTGAACGTGTTTCGACTATTTTTGGAGTGATGCCCGTCTGTCTGTTTGTATGTCTATGGTCGATTTCTTATGTACACAATAGCGATCACACATATTTATGGGTGTTCACAAAACTTTATTATCAAAAAACTTAGAACTAGATAGAATTCTTTTAAAATTCGAGCGAAAACTTCGAAATTTTTTCGAAATTTTATATTTTTTTGAACACGGCAGCATAGGACAAAATTTGACATAATCATGCATAATGTATTCTGGTATAAGCAAGTCGAGTTGTGCTACACAGCTGATAATATTTTTTAAGTTTAATTAAGTTTTTTAAGTTTAGTGGTGCCGATAAATTGATTGTATTTAGCTTATGTGTGTTAATATAAACTATTTTGATACCATCAGAATCCATAGTGTATAGTTGGAATTATCAATTCCTCATATATATTATATACTACTAGTATTGTTTTAGGAATTATTCTTCCTACCATCGGAACAGTGGAAATCTTAAAATTCGAATTCTAATCATAAGAATTTATACTGATTCTATCTAATTCTAGTTTTTTCGCAGAATGTGTCTACACATAAAATTTCATAGAGCTATGCGAATTCTTGAATTAACGTATCCATACCTCACACACACGCACACACACAGACGAGCATATCTCCATAAATGTTCGAAATGGGTTCAGGGGCTCCTAAAACGTGCTTATTCGTTGATTCAAAACTTTTTAAGAAAATAATATTTTGTGTATAAATAGAAAAAGCGCAATTAGCAAAATATTGTGAGTAAAATCATATTTTACAAAACTAGAAAAAAATGCTTGAACATTTTTCTCAACAAAGTAAAATACTAGCCTCAATTAAAAATATAGAGAGATTACAAAAATACTGGATATTTATTTATTTTATTTTCAACATTCATTCAAAATCTCCTTTACAATGGCCAGTCATTAAAAAAAAAATTCATCTTATCTAATAATTTTATAAATATTTTTCTGAAACTTGTACAAACATAATTTTTATTTCGAATCCGCGCATTAGGCTTAAAATTTGAACACACGTTTAGTCCTTAAAACAAGTACATTGTAAAAGAAACAAAATTAGAGATTTCTTTATAGCTAAGGGAATGTTTGTAAAAATCAGTTGTTTTACGTGAAAAAAAAAAAAAAAAAGAAAAATGGTCAAGAGAGAACTTTCTTATTTGCTTAACCCGTGTAGAAGTAAGAAATAATAGCCTCAAGGAGTTTCGTGCGCCTATGGCGTGATTGTCGAAAAATCCGAAACCGACCCAATGGTAGTGAAGGAATGACCACATGACCATTTTCTCTTTTGTATAACCCAGTTGTTCTGCAGAGCTTGATTCATTGTTATTCTGTTTCTAATGTTTGTTGGGGAAGTGCTTCCCAGTGAGTGAAAAAAGTGAATAAATAAATAAGAGAGAGTATTTAAGCGCGACGACAGAGACGAAAACGAACCTTTTCTTCTTCCTTATTGGCACAATTTCTGTGCGTCCACAATCAGATTTTTTTTCTGTTTCGAACGAAAGTGATCGGCAGTAGGTTATGGGTGCCGACCTACTTCGGGTTTGTTGGCCCCGCTTGCCCGACCTTAATTCGGCCGCAGCAGCAATGGTAAAGACGAAAAGGCGGCAAACGAAATCGGGTGGAGTTGGAAAAATGGAGTTAAACGACGGCGTGGTTTGTCTAATCACGGTCTAATCATGGCAAGTGATTAGACAAGGTCTATGTAGAGGTTTTTCTTCCCAAAGAATACGATTTCAGTGATAAATGAATTAATTTTGGTAAAAAAAAAAATAATGTATTATGTAAAAATTATAAAATAAAATACAACAGTCAGAAAACTTGTTTTAAACATTTTGAACTATTTTAGAAGATGTTCGTATGTATTTAAAGTCTGGTAATGCCGAAATTTCAGACTTATCCCAGACTCGGCCGTACCAGCATTCGAACGCAATCCAAGCTTAACAATTTTCGAAAGTAAAATCCGATCCCAACCAGAAGACACTTGAGTTAAAGCTTTATTAGGCGCGATATTTATTCAAATATTTCAAAAGCACGATTTTGTGCTAATAAATAAACCAATTATTTTTTTTTTCTTATTTTTATCACAGCTAATATCAACAAAATAATTTCATATACTCTGTTAAATCTCATTTATAAAATTTTCAAACATCGAATAGGTCCAACCTGACCCGACACCGTCTTTGTGAAATCAGCCCCGATTTGGTTCACGTGTCGGGCCGGGCGTAATTTAGTTCTTGTTGTTGAGACCCAGACCGTCCGACCTACCAGAAAGGTGTAAGGTAACCGTTTGGACGGCCGGGAAGAGCCACCCAATTTAGACCGGAACCCAGTGGGGGAGGCATCCACAGGGACCGTACCCTCCTTCCCCTACCACCAACCTCTCGGAAGGACTTACGGACCCACATGTTTAACTTGATCGTACTCCGCATGAACACGGCGGCAGTTGTGGCAGCGTGCAAATCCAGCGCGCAAACCACCGGGCTACCGCGCTCGAAATGTGCCAACAGCACGAGGTGTTCCCAGGTGGTCACCCACCCAAGTACTGACCGCGCCCGATGCTACTTAACTTCGGTGATCTAACGAGAACCGGTGTTTTCAGCACGGTAGAACCGTTGGCATGGGCGTAATTTAGTGGATTAGGTTCGAAACTTTGCAGACCTCTAGTGTGTGTATGTAAAAGAGAGAGAGAGAGAGGAGAGAGAGGAGAGAGAGAGAGAGAGAGGTGGATTTTATAACTCAAAAACTGTACACACCGCAACGAAATTTTAGAAGAAAATTATATTTTTAAAGAAGAAGGATGAGGATTGAAAGAAGGAGAAAGAGAGTGTAAGAGAGAATGAGAGAGAGAAGGAAAGATATAAAATAAGAATAAAAATATAAAGAAAAAAGAATGAAAGTAAAAATAAAATAAATGCAGTAAAAAAGAAATAAATAAAAGAGATATGAATAAAAGTGATAAAGTAAGAAATAAGTTGAAGAGAGAAGGGGAGGGGGGACTAAATAACTCAAGAATTGTACATACCGCAACGAAATTAAAAGAACGTTATATTTCTAAAGATGAGAATTGAAAGAAGGAAAGCAAGTGTAAGAGAGAAATAAAATAAGAATAAAAAAAATAAAATAAGAAAGAAGAATGAAAATAAGAATAAAAGAAATACAGCAAAAAATAAAGCAATAAAATAAGTATGAATAAAAGAGATAAAGTAAGAAAGAAAGAAGTTGAAGAGTAACAGCAGAAGAGAGACGGAGAGTGATCAAGGGCTAGATCTTAAAACGTATATTTCTTTAAAAAAATAACCAAAATCAAATATATTCGGGAAAACAATACTTTATCTCTACAATAGTGTAAGAAAGTAAAGCTACGGTGCCTTGTTCTGGTTTGCTTTCATTTCCTGCTTTAGATCATTCACTTGTTCTAAAGATTATCACTAAACGATATTTCCGCTTGAAAACTGGAGACCGTCATATCCTGCACTCGTTCGCGGAGGACAGTTAAATTTCCTAGAAGGACAAACGAGGCATTTTTCCCCCTTTTTTCATCTATCCTCAGAAATCATAACAGCTAGTTTAATTCCAGTGTTTCAAAGTTGTTTAGATTCATTCGAACATTTAAAAATCGGATGGAACTTCGATTATCCGAATTAATTGGGCAAAACTAACAGTCAGGGCCACCTGTACGGGGCGATGGACACCACTCGAGCGCAGGGGGCGGGGAACTTTGATTCTACATTTTATGGAGAAAACATAGAAATTTGAGGAAAATCAAACATGGAGGGGGTGATAAATGTTTGTGAGGCTCCAACAGAAGACTTAAATTAAACTTATTACTATGAATTAAACTTTATTAGCGTGAAATAGATCTATTCATTTGCAATTATTTCAGAAAAGAAAAACCTACGCAAGACGCACTATGACATTTTCCATCAGTAAAAGTGCAAATTTATATTGAAAAATAATAGTTATTAGCGAGTAATCAATGAAGATACACCATAAACAATTAATTATCCTAAAACAGTTAACAAGTGGCTATCAAGCTAAATAAAAAAATAAAAAGAGGAATAGCACTAGGCTTAAGTTGGAGGTTAATTCAGAATCGTCTCTTTGTCACGACTGAGCATTTACTCTAAATTAACCAAAACAAATGCTTGTTTTTTACTATGGCGATAGTTAGTTACTATGAACACAACACGGAGTGCCATAATGAAATTGTTGATGAAGCTATTGAAAGAAAAGCATTGAGAAATGGAGCTGATAGACTTCGACAGGCCGAATAAAGTATTGAAAATAGTCTCAGTCAAAGAAGAAATGCGAAACTTAGAGCCAATTAAATTGTTATTTTTAGAGTACTATTGTCAAAAATTTAACCATGTAACAGATGTAAAAATGCTCTGCATGTGTACAGCTAGTTTATATTCGTTTGAAACTATATTCACAAATCATTTCGTTTTGTGTCCAATAATAGAAAATGTGTTCGGAATCAAATAAATACAAAAGACTGGTCTACTAGTTTCGAAGGCAAATAACTGCCCTTATCTTCAAGACTTGTTTGTCCTGAAGAAGATTGCTGTTATTTATCTTTTACTTTTGAAAACTTTTACTTTTGAAAGTAACAGTTTTTATTTTTTTCTTCTTGATATGTAAGCTGTATTTACGAAATTTTTATTTATTGTATTAATGTTCAAAAGTTTTAATTCTATTTTCATTTAATTAAGCATCATAGTAAGGAAAACTCAGGCAACGTATTTTAGCACAATATAATAATGCCAGTTTGCCGCTGGTTCAAGGATAAGCTGAATCTCCTTCATCAGTGCTAGACAACCAATGAACCCGAAATCCAAATGACGAAAAGGGCACAAATACCCAAATCTTGGACTGACAAAGGGGATTTGGCCATGGCAACAGTCAATAGCCATGGGCGTCCATATTATACTTGAGTTTATCTCGACCGAGAAAAAGGTTCTTTGTTATTTTCTGCTGTAATTTTTTGTTTGTATTTTTTTTTTTCAATTGTATTTTTAAAGAGTTTAAACGGATAATAAGGTTATTGTTGTTATCTTAACATTTTTCATCTCATTGTAACTCTTTGCGTATGTGGATATTTAATTGTAATAGTAAGATTATTAAACATATTCTTTAAAACTAAGTTACAGTAATACGTATTATTGATTTTCCCTTACATTTTTTCCAACTTTTCCCCCAAAGCGTTAATGTTTGAAAATCCAGACGGTATTTTGGCTTTGAAAGTCAAAAGATGCAAAACTGCCGGTTTTCCTTTTGTTATCCCGACATTGAATGTTCTAGGAATTTAGATAATTAACTTGAAACGAGGTATCTATAGTCGAATAACTTTGTAAATTTTAAAATTATTACATTTATTCTTATCTTTAGTTTATAGTATCTATATTTTGCTAATTCACCAGTGTAAACATTTGTACATTTCTCTTTAACACCTATTCTATTGAAAATAATTTCGAATTTAAATTATCACTTATCTAAATCTAAAAAATCTAAATATTCTACATGAATGTCAAAGATACAAAATGTTATATCCATTTCAATTAAACTTTTCAACTAATGTTTGTGGAAATTTTAATTTTTCCTCAGCTTATTAAAATAAATACTTGAAACTAGTATTTTAATTAAAGAAATTACATAGAAGTCTTATTCATTTATTAACTTATTTATTTAGGACTCTCTAATATTGCTCATTATTTATTGTCATATTTATAATAAATAATGAGATAATTGTCATTGACACAGTCAACATTCTTACAGAAGCTTAAAATATTTTATTCTTTTATTTAAATGAATCGTTTTAAAAAGAACGGCAAAATTTAAAAATGAATGTTTTGCTTATTTTTAAGTGGAAAATCCTTATATTTGTACCCTAGAAGCAAAAACTAAATATTAATGGATAAAATATTAATGAACAATCAACTATTCAATTTTTAGGGCATTGCTGAATAATGGAAAGCTAGGTAATTTCATAACATGAAATCCCAACATGTAATCCCAATGTGAGTAAACAGAAGTAATTTAGGATAAATCAATGAACACTTGTAATGCAACAATAAAAAAAAACAGCTCAAGAGTAAAATAGTCCAGAAAGTTTTAAATAGTACTCCATTACAATGCATTTTGTTATTATTTTGGTATTAAGGATCTTAGCACTAAAATAATAAGCTTTTAAACTGGACCGCCATAGAAATTATGGACCCTTTACAAATATTTATCCAGGGCCCCTCCAAATTTGAGTTTGCCCTCTTTGTAAATTTTTCATATCTTCTCCTGCCTCAAAAAAATATATATATTAAAGATCTGAGCCTTCTCCACTCGAGTGGTATCAGTTGGTCCTTGTTGTAAACAACAAATAAGTTTTGCTGCATAATAAGTTTTGTAAACAACTAATACATGACATTTTTTTTTCAATAAGAAGGACATAACAATGGTTCTAGCATTTTGTTGCTGTAGAAAACAATGATGTGTATATGATGCACTGATGGGTATAAAATGTTTTACCAACGTTGACAAAAGCCATCTTACCAACTTTTTGCCTTGTCCTCATAAATATTGCAATGAAAGATTGCTGCCTTAAAAGTGATAAATGTTGAAACAAAAATTGCTGTCTTAAGAGTAATAAATTAATACAAAAATTAAATAATTATATATAACTCAGCAACCTTGCTTTTAGATTAATTAAAAGTAATAAATTTATATTACTTCTTATTGGAACAAAAGATTAATGTTTTAAAATCAATAAAATAATATAAAAAAATTAAAGAATTGTAAATTAATCGGCAACCTTGCTTTGTATTTTAATCAAAATTTTCTTTACCTTTTCTGAAAAGATATCTACTAAACTAAGAACAAAATGCTTAAAACTATGCAAAATATTGCTAATGAAAACATGGGTATCACACACTTCAAAAAGATAATACATGTTCTTTATATTTTAATGTATTTTATATTCATTCACAAAGGAAAATCATTTGTTGTCAATAGTTTGCTTTTTAATGTATTTTATATTTTAATCCGTATATTTTTGTATTGAATTTTATCTTGCATGCTGTTACTGGGACTATAGCTTGCATTCTTTTAAATAAATAAATAAATATATATATATAAATAATTTGCAAATATAAAAGAATAAAAAGTACCACTAAGAAAAATTGAGTATACTGCTGGAAGATTGCGTTTGTATCTTCAAAAATACTTTAAATATGTCTGAATCATAAGAGTTAAAACACAGTATTGAAGAAAGCATAAATAAATTTGATTGAAGTAAAATAAATGGAACTATTTAAATGAAAAATTAATTCTTTAAATGTCTAATAACTTAAAAAAAAAACGAAGAAAATATAAACAGATTTGTTTAAAATAAAATAAATGGAAAAACAAAAGTTAAAAATTAACTCTTTGAATGTCTGCTAACTTTCAAACAGAAAAAAAAACGAAAAAGTATAAAAATATTTGATTAAAATAATATAAATGAAAAATTAGCATGTCTACTAACTTTGAAATAGAGAAAAATGAAGAAAATATAAACAGATGTGATTAAGATGAAATAAATGGAAAAACTAAAATGAAAAATTAACCCTTTAAATATCTGATAACTCTCAAATATTAGAGAAAACCAAAGAAAGTATAAACATTTTACTCTAATCAAAATAAAATAAATGGAAAAACTAAAATGAAAAATTAACTCTTTAAATGTCTTCTAACTCTCAAATATTACAGAAAAATGAAGAAAGTATAAACAAAATAAAATAAATGGAATTAAATTAATCAAATTAGAAAATTAATCAAAATAAAATAAATGGAAAAAAATAAAATGAAAAGTTAACACTTTGAATGGCTATTGACTCTTAAATATTATATAGAAAAATGAAAGAATATAAAGTATAAACAGATTTGATTAAAATAAAATAAACGGAAAAATTAAAATAAAACAAATTATGTATTTAAATGTCTGCTAATTCTCAAATATTAGAGAAAAACATGATACGTATATGTTGAATAAATCTATTAAAATTTATGCCTAAAATAATTTTTAATTGCGATTGTATAAAAAAAAGATAATGTTTATTTTTCCAATTATAAAATGTACATTTATATTTTTATTGTGGCATAAATTTTACAAGAAAGTATGACGTTGCTACAACATAGAGTAATAAGTCAATGTTTGTACATGGTAGGTAAGTCACGTGGTGAGCCATTTAAACTAATGACACCGGAAATGATCCGTTGATTGCTGACGAGCAAGTTACCAGATCAGTGGTGTACATCGCATTGGCTACAAATGCATTTAAAAATTTCCACACCTCTTAATTTTAATGCATTACATTCAAATTAAAATGCTTTCTTAATTCTTAATTAAAATGCCTTACATTCAAAAATTAATTTATTCTTGTTTATTTCTTTAACGATTTGAGTCACAATAAAATTATTTTTCAATAAATCTGAAATAGTACTTTCTTCTTAAATATGCTGTTTTAGTCTGCATTCATTTTACACAAGTTTTAGTATAATAATGAATTCAGCAGCGTCGCCAGAAAATAAATTATGTGTATGTGTGTGTGTGTGCGTGGGGGGGGGGGGGGTATAACAAAATATTTTGTTTCCAATTTTCTTCAAATATATTTTTTTCCAAACTTTAACATGTTCCTAGGGGAGGGGTGTTATGACACCCCCTGACGACCCCCACTGAATGGATTTAATATGCATATTCATTATGTATTCTGAATACAATAGAATTAATTATAAAATATGTTATTTAAAAAAAGCAGAAATTATTTGCAAAAACATTTTTTTTTGTTATTATCATTGCTATAATTTATATCGGAAACAAAATTTTGATTGCCAATTAATTTATGCATGCATGTTAATTAGTTCAATCAACATGAATAATTAGATATATTAATAATTAATAATAGTGAAATAGAATATTTTGTACCGTAAAAAATGTCTGTGTACATCAACCACTACGGCAGATGAAATTCAAAATTGCGACTAATAAATCGAACAAAAGTTTTGATTGCAAATTAATTTATGCATGCATGTATGTTAATTACTGCATCCATCAATTAACATGAATAATTAGATTTATTACTAATTAATAATAGTGAAATGGAATATTTTGCACTGTAAAAGAATTCTGTGTATATCACTAAAGCAGGTGAAAATAAAACTTGACTTATAAATCGAGCAAAAGTTTTGGTTGCCAATTAATTTATGCATGCATATTAATTACTGCATCAATCAACATGAATAATTAAGATTATTAATAATAGTCAAATAAAATATTTTGCACAGTGAAAAATTTCTGTGTATGTCACTGAGGCAGGTGAAAATAAAAATTATGACTTATATCGAACAAAATTTTCATTGCAAATTAATTTCAACACGCATATTAATTGCTACATCAATCAACGTGAACAATTGTGATTATTAATAATTAATAATAGTCTAAAATATTTTGCACCAAGAAAAATTCCAGCGTAAGGCAGGTGAAAATGAAAATTATGACTTACCAATTGGTTCTGTTGGCACTGAAGATTGATTGCATATTGGCATTGTGTCCTCTCCGCAACTCTCATTTGCATCTTCCTCACCCATAGTTCACACAAGCCGTTCTTGACAAGCACAAACACAAACACAAACACAAACAAACAGCACAAAAAATCACACGCTGGCACAAAAAATCCGTTCTAGGAATTCCATAGCGTCTATACTGTCCTGATCTTCATCTTGTCTTGCGTAAATCCTCAAATAAAAATTATAAGATAAACACAAGGTGTGTCGAAATCAAAATATACAGCGCTACAGGGAGCGGTACAGTTTACGAGTTGAGTCTACTCACTGGGAATCATCTGGTTCGCCGCTAACTTTCGCCAACGCGCTCGCTCGCTCACAACCCTGGCCGGGTGCATTGAACTCCCAGACAGAAGAGGGGGGGAGTGTTACGTCATGACCCATTGACATAATTCCAAGGCAAGCATCGGGATTGGTCGGAACGGTAGGGAAAGGATTTATGGAAGTCTAAAAGGGAGGATTTCAGAGATGGGGAAAATTGGAGCTGTGGTTTTTCAATGTGAGCATACCCTTTAACGCCTGTAAATGTGTTTTATGAGAGAGGTTTGTAAGATATCAAAAGGAGAAACTAAGTTAGTAGCATGGATAACATTAACATAGGGATAAAATTATTACAAGGTCATGTTTAACAGCAGTCTACAAATTTCCCCCTCCTATTTTTTTTTATTTATATAGATTTATTTACACATATACTACCTTTATTATATATTTATGTTACAGTAAAATAAATAAATACATTTAAATATCTTTCAAAATTCAATTTAAAAATTTTGAATTTTTCAATTTTGATAGAAACACTTTTTTTTTTTTTGTAGTGAAGGATTTCTGTATTGAGATACAAATATATTTCTATAACTATATATATTTATGCTGTAATAAAATAAATAATTAGATTTACAATATCTCTTTAAAAAATTTAACTTTTTAACTTTATGAATTTGATATAACTTTCTATTCAAAAGCTTGATATACAAAGTAAAGTTATATTTTTCAATTAGAAGATCACGCATTTTATTTTATCTTGAAGATACTTTAATTTTTCGGCTTCTAGCTGGAAACTTAACAAAATAAGTTTTTATACGAATGATTTATGTGTCGATACAAATATGCTGCAATATAGTAAATAAGTAATTTAAGAACAATATTTTAATTTTTTTTAACTTATATAGCTAATATAACTTATAACTTTATATAGCTAATATAACTTACAATTTAGAAGCTTGACATGCAAAGGAAAGGTATATTTTCTTTCAGAAGAACAATAAACGATACTTTAATTTTTAGTTAAAAAAATACAAAAGAATAACGTTTATATAAATAATTTATGCATCCATGCAAATATGCTATAACATAAGAAATATATAATTTAATATTTGAACTTTATATTAATTTGATATAACTTACAATTCAGAAGCTTAACATACAAAGTACATATGTTCATTCAGAAGAGCATGTATTTCAATTTGCCCCCATGAGGATTCCTTTTAGCTAAAAGAATACAAAAATAAATAATAATAATTAAATAAACACTTTTCTATAAATGATTTATATATCGATACAAATACGCTGTAATAAAATAAATAAGTAAGTTAAATGACTTTTTTTTTAAATTTGGATGTTATAAATTTGATATAACTTTAAATTCGAAAGTTTGATATACAGAATATTAAACATATTTTCAAACAGTATAACATGCTCTAAAAATTGTCTTTATATTATTTCAATTTTTAGAAAGAATATAAAAATAAATAAATAAAGCACCTTATATGAGTAACTTATATATACGCTTATGAGTTTATAATAGTTTTTAAAATTAAATGTAAAATTTTATAGTAAATGTGATATAATTTTAATTTCAGAAACTCGATTTGCAAAGTAAATTATTTCTTTTCTAATAGAATAGCATGCTCTTTCATGTGTCTTCAAGATACTTTAATTTTTATTAATTTTTACATAACCGATTTATGTATCGACACCAATATGATATAATAAAGTAAATAAATACATTTGAAATAATTTTTAATTAAATTTATTGAATTTTCATTTTATTTGATAAAATGTTAAATTTAGATTCTTGACATACAAAACAATGATATACTTTAAGTTAGAATGGTATGTTCTTTAATTTGCCTCATAAAATGCACCTTTCAGCAAAGAAAAGAATATAAAAGAAAAATTATACAGTGGATGACTTATGCATCAGTACAGATCTATCTTTAATTACATATATTTATGCTACAATAAAATAAATAAATACAATTACAATGTTTCTTCCAAAAATATTTAATTTGAACTTTAAATGCAATGCAATGCTTGATGTACAAAGTAAAGATGCATTTTCGATCAGAATAGCATGCATTTTAATTTGTATTTATGATACTTCAATTTTGAGCAAAGAAAAGGTAAAACTTTTAATAAAAAGTACTTTGAAATAAAATATTTTTCCATTTATAAAAATATATTTCCTTAATTATATATTTCTGATACAATAAAATGAATAAATACATTTAAAATATGCTTTTTATTAAAATTTTAAAATTTTGAACTTTTAAGTTTTATATAACTTTTATAAATTCAGAAGCGGATAAACAAAATAAAGATATATTTTCAAGCATTTTCAAGCATACTCTATAATTTACATTTATGATACTCAATTTTCATCAAAGAAATTTACAAAACAATTAATAAAAATCTCTTTTATACACCGATTTACGTACTGAAATACAAAAAGATATCTTTAATTAAATATATTTATATTATAATAAAATAAATAAATTCACAATATCTCTATAAAATAGTTTTAAATTTTGAACTTTATAAATTTGATGCAACAGTTCTAGAGTTTGATATAAATGATGATTCAGTTTTACAGTTTGATAAAAAAAAAAATTAAAAAGGAAGCTTTTAATCAGAAAAGCATGCAATTTAAATTGTCTTCTAGATACTTCAAATTTCAGCAAAAACATACAAAAAAAAATTAATAAAAAGCGCACTATATGAGTAAATTATGCATATACAAATATATCTCCTACTATTTATGCTACAATGAAATAAATAAATGAATATAAAATATTTACTTAAATTCAGTGTAAAAATTTTGATCTTTTCAAATATTATATAATTTTAAATTTAGCAACTTGACAAAATATAAATTTATTTTCAAGCATTTTGAAGCATGCTCTATAATCTGTGTTCATCATACTTCAATTTTCAGCATTGAAAAATTGAAATACAATTAATGAACACTTCTATATAGCAAATGATTTACATATCAAGATACAAAAATATTTTCTCATATATTTATCCTACAATAAAAGAAGTAAACACATTTTAAACATTTTAAATTTAGTTTTAAAATTCAAACATTTTAAATTTTATATAACTATAAATTCAGAAGTTTGATATAGAAAATAAAGATACATTTTCAGACAATATAACATATTCTATAATTTGTCTTCATAAAACCTCATTTTACAGCCAAAAGTTTACAAAAAAAATTAATAAAAAAACACTTTTATATGAGTTATTCGGTGCATAAAGACACACATATGATACAATAAAATAAGTAAATAAATATCTTTAAAATTAAATTTCAAAGTTTTGAACTATTCACATTTGATATAAATTTAAAAATCAGAATCTTGATATGTAAATCAAAGGTACATTTTCAAACAGAAATGCATACTATTTAATTTGAGAAGATACTTTAATAAATTTTCAGTAAAGAAATAATTCAAATAGAAAAACACTTTAAATATAAGGGATTTATACATAGATACAATATATTTCATTAATTATAGTAATTTATGTTGCAATAAAATAAGTAAACAAATTAAAAAAATATTTTTAAATTAGTCTTTGTTTACGTTTCTGAACTTTACAAAGTTGATATAACTTGAAATTCAAAAGTTTGATAAATAAAGTAAAAATATATTTTCCATTTCCTGATTGCTATTTAACTTACCTTTGCATATATTTTTCAAGAAAGGAAATAAATGCCAAAAATATTTAATTTTAATATTTATGTTATGATAAAATAAATAATTTCCAATGAATTTGCAGTTTGGATCACCTTAGTCCACAAATCCAGTATTTTTAGCCTGACGTACACAATAACTCAAACACAAGAAAGTAGAGGCTACAAAATTTCTTTAACTTTGTGCCTTCTGGTCGTCTCATCGCCTGCTCCTACCTGAGGAGCGTCAAAAAATGGCTCAAAGATGGTAAAAGATGATCAACCTTTCTTGCAAATTAATATATATTAAAATAAAAGGTTTATATACCTAAATTTATACTAAAAATGCTTAATAATTTAAAATTATGTAAAATTTATAAACACAATACATTAAAAATTAAAGATGTCAATTTATTTTAAAAACTTTTAAATTAAAATTTATAAATTATTTTAAATGCAAATGGAGCATTTAAAATTAAACGCTTAAAATAAAAATGTAATTCCAAATATACACAAAAATATAAATTTTTTTAAATATTATAAAATTTGAAACTTTTAAGGCAATTTAAAATATAAACAAAGTAAATTCAAATTAAACTTTGTAAATATATTTAAAATAGGCGTATAATTTTAAGTTATATACAGTTATTGAACATGATTTTGTAATTATTTAAAGAATTAAACGAAAATTTATTCTTAACGTAAATAAAAATATATAAACATTTGAATGTATTTTAAACTCTATGCAACATTAACATTTAAATTTTACAATAATATTTAAATTTATTTTAAAAAATTATCGGTAAATACAAACATTATTATTTCTTTCTCTTATTAAAAAACTGTAAATGGTCATGTGACCATAATCATTTCAGCAAGTACTCATCCTTGTTTTAACAATGATTCAGCGGGTGTTAATAACAATGTATTAACAATGTTTCATAGCGGATGGATTCGACAATGGATTACGATGAATGAGCATTTTATATCATTATATTATTGAGACATTATTTTTTTTAAAGTGGTACTGCGAGGATAATTAATATAAAATATTACCGGAATTATGCGAGAATATAAAATATTACGCGAATTGTATGACAATAAAATGAAAGAAGTATTGCTCATGTGTTAATCAAAATATACAGCAGTCACCATGTTTTTAAATCGTTTTAACGATGATTCAACGGATGTCAATAACAATGTTTTAACAATGTTTCATGGCGGATGGATTCGATAATGGATTCCGATGAATGAGCATTTTATATCATTACATTATTGACACCTTAATATTTTTAAAGTGGTATTGCGAGGATAATTAATATAAAATATTACCGGAATTATACGAGAATATAAAATATTACACGAATTGTGTGACAATAAAATGAAAGAAGTATTGCTCGTGTGTTAATCAAAATATACAGTGGTCACCATGTTTTTAAATCGTTTTAAAGATGATTCAACGGATGTTAATAACAATGGTTTAACAATGTTTCATGGCGGATGGATTCGATAATGGATTCCGATGAATGAGCATTTTATATCATTACATTATTGACACCTTAATATTTTTAAAGTGGTATTGCGAGGATAATTAATATAAAATATTACCGGAATTATACGAGAATATAAAATATTACACGAATTGTGTGACAATAAAATGAAAGAAGTATTGCTCGTGTGTTAATCAAAATATACAGCAGTCACCATGTTTTTAAATCGTTTTAACGATGAGTCAACGGATGTTAATAACAATGTTTTAACAATGTTTTATGGCGGATGGATTCGACAATGGATTACGATGAATGAGCATTTTATATCATTATATTATTGAGACCTTAATATTTTTAAAGTGGTATTGCGAGGATAATTAATATAAAATATTACCGGAATTATACGAGAATATAAAATATTACACGAATTGTGTGACAATAAAATGAAAGAAGTATTGCTCGTGTGTTAATCAAAATATACAGTGGTCACCATGTTTTTAAATCGTTTTAAAGATGATTCAACGGATGTTAATAACAATGGTTTAACAATGTTTCATGGCGGATGGATTCGATAATGGATTCCGATGAATGAGCATTTTATATCATTACATTATTGACACCTTAATATTTTTAAAGTGGTATTGCGAGGATAATTAATATAAAATATTACCGAAATTATACGAGAATATAAAATATTACACGAATTGTGTGACAATAAAATGAAAGAAGTATTGCTCGTGTGTTAATCAAAATATACAGCAGTCACCATGTTTTTAAATCGTTTTAACGATGAGTCAACGGATGTTAATAACAATGTTTTAACAATGTTTTATGGCGGATGGATTCGACAATGGATTACGATGAATGAGCATTTTATATCATTATATTATTAAAACCTTAATATTTTTAAAGTGGTATTGCGAGGATAATTAATATAAAATATTACCGGAATTATGCGAGAATATAAAATATTACACAAATTGTGTGACAATAAAATGAAAGAAGTATTGCTCGTGTGTTAATCAAAATATACAGTGGTCACCATGTTTTTAAATCGTTTTAAAGATGATTCAACGGATGTTAATAACAATGTTTTAACAACGTTTCATTGCGGATGGATTCGACAATGGATTACGATGAATAAGCATTTTATATCATTACATTATTGACGCCTTAATTTTTTTAAAGTGGTATTGCGAGAATAATTTATATAAAATATTACCGGAATTATGCGAGAATATAAAATATTACACGAATTGTGTGACAATAAAATGAAAGAAGTATTGCTCGTGTGTTAATCAAAATATACAGCAGTCACCATGTTTTTAAATCGTTTTAACGATGATTCAACGGATGTTAATAACAATGTTTTAACAATGTTTCATTGCGGATGGATTCGACAATGGATTACGATGAATAAGCATTTTATATCATTACATTATTGACGCCTTAATTTTTTTAAAGTGGTATTGCGAGAATAATTTATATAAAATATTACCGGAATTATGCGAGAATATAAAATATTACACGAATTGTGTGACAATAAAATGAAAGAAGTATTGCTCATGTGTTAATCAAAATATACAGCAGTCACCATGTTTTTAAATCGTTTTAACGATGATTCAACGGATGTTAATAACAATGTTTTAACAATGTTTCATTGCGGATGGATTCGACAATGGATTACGATGAATAAGCATTTTATATCATTACATTATTGACGCCTTAATTTTTTTAAAGTGGTATTGCGAGAATAATTTATATAAAATATTACCGGAATTATGCGAGAATATAAAATATTACACAAATTGTGTGACAATAAAATGAAAGAAGTATTGCTCATGTGTTAATCAAAATATACAGCAGTCACCATGTTTTTAAATCGTTTTAACGATGATTCAACGGATGTTAATAACAATGTTTTATGGCGGATGGATTCGACAATGGATTACGATGAATGAGCATTTTATATCATTACATTATTGACGCCTTAATTTTTTTAAAGTGGTATTGCGAGAATAATTTATATAAAATATTACCGGAATTATGCGAGAATATAAAATATTACACGAATTGTGTGACAATAAAATGAAAGAAGTATTGCTCGTGTGTTAATCAAAATATACAGCAGTCACCATGTTTTTAAATCGTTTTAACGATGATTCAACGGATGTTAATAACAATGTTTTAACAATGTTTCATTGCGGATGGATTCGACAATGGATTACGATGAATAAGCATTTTATATCATTACATTATTGACGCCTTAATTTTTTTAAAGTGGTATTGCGAGAATAATTTATATAAAATATTACCGGAATTATGCGAGAATATAAAATATTACACGAATTGTGTGACAATAAAATGAAAGAAGTATTGCTCGTGTGTTAATCAAAATATACAGCAGTCACCATGTTTTTAAATCGTTTTAACGATGATTCAACGGATGTTAATAACAATGTTTTATGGCGGATGGATTCGACAATGGATTACGATGAATAAGCATTTTATATCATTACATTATTGACGCCTTAATTTTTTTAAAGTGGTATTGCGAGAATAATTTATATAAAATATTACCGGAATTATGCGAGAATATAAAATATTACACGAATTGTGTGACAATAAAATGAAAGAAGTATTGCTCGTGTGTTAATCAAAATATACAGCAGTCACCATGTTTTTAAATCGTTTTAACGATGATTCAACGGATGTTAATAACAATGTTTTAACAATGTTTCATTGCGGATGGATTCGACAATGGATTACGATGAATAAGCATTTTATAGCATTACATTATTGACGCCTTAATTTTTTTAAAGTGGTATTGCGAGAATAATTTATATAAAATATTACCGGAATTATGCGAGAATATAAAATATTACACGAATTGTGTGACAATAAAATGAAAGAAGTATTGCTCGTGTGTTAATCAAAATATACAGCAGTCACCATGTTTTTAAATCGTTTTAACGATGATTCAACGGATGTTAATAACAATGTTTTAACAATGTTTCATTGCGGATGGATTCGACAATGGATTACGATGAATAAGCATTTTATATCATTACATTATTGACGCCTTAATTTTTTTAAAGTGGTATTGCGAGAATAATTTATATAAAATATTACCGGAATTATGCGAGAATATAAAATATTACACGAATTGTGTGACAATAAAATGAAAGAAGTATTGCTCGTGTGTTAATCAAAATATACAGCAGTCACCATGTTTTTAAATCGTTTTAACGATGATTCAACGGATGTTAATAACAATGTTTTATGGCGGATGGATTCGACAATGGATTACGATGAATGAGCATTTTATATCATTACATTATTGACGCCTTAATTTTTTTAAAGTGGTATTGCGAGAATAATTTATATAAAATATTACCGGAATTATGCGAGAATATAAAATATTACACAAATTGTGTGACAATAAAATGAAAGAAGTATTGCTCATGTGTTAATCAAAATATACAGCAGTCACCATGTTTTTAAATCGTTTTAACGATGATTCAACGGATGTTAATAACAATGTTTTATGGCGGATGGATTCGACAATGGATTACGATGAATGAGCATTTTATATCATTACATTATTGACGCCTTAATTTTTTTAAAGTGGTATTGCGAGAATAATTTATATAAAATATTACCGGAATTATGCGAGAATATAAAATATTACATGAATTGTGTGACAATAAAATGAAAGAAGTATTGCTCGTGTGTTAATCAAAATATACAGCAGTCACCATGTTTTTAAATCGTTTTAAAGATGATTCAACGGATGTTAATAACAATGTTTTAACAATGTTTCATTGCGGATGGATTCGACAATGGATTACGATGAATAAGCATTTTATATCATTACATTATTGACGCCTTAATTTTTTTAAAGTGGTATTGCGAGAATAATTTATATAAAATATTACCGGAATTATGCGAGAATATAAAATATTACACGAATTGTGTGACAATAAAATGAAAGAAGTATTGCTCATGTGTTAATCAAAATATACAGCAGTCACCATGTTTTTAAATCGTTTTAACGATGATTCAACGGATGTTAATAACAATGTTTTAACAATGTTTCATTGCGGATGGATTCGACAATGGATTACGATGAATAAGCATTTTATGTCATTACATTATTGACGCCTTAATTTTTTTAAAGTGGTATTGCGAGAATAATTTATATAAAATATTACCGGAATTATGCGAGAATATAAAATATTACACAAATTGTGTGACAATAAAATGAAAGAAGTATTGCTCATGTGTTAATCAAAATATACAGCAGTCACCATGTTTTTAAATCGTTTTAACGATGATTCAACGGATGTTAATAACAATGTTTTATGGCGGATGGATTCGACAATGGATTACGATGAATGAGCATTTTATATCATTACATTATTGACGCCTTAATTTTTTTAAAGTGGTATTGCGAGAATAATTTATATAAAATATTACCGGAATTATGCGAGAATATAAAATATTACACGAATTGTGTGACAATAAAATGAAAGAAGTATTGCTCGTGTGTTAATCAAAATATACAGCAGTCACCATGTTTTTAAATCGTTTTAACGATGATTCAACGGATGTTAATAACAATGTTTTAACAATGTTTCATTGCGGATGGATTCGACAATGGATTACGATGAATAAGCATTTTATATCATTACATTATTGACGCCTTAATTTTTTTAAAGTGGTATTGCGAGAATAATTTATATAAAATATTACCGGAATTATGCGAGAATATAAAATATTACACGAATTGTGTGACAATAAAATGAAAGAAGTATTGCTCGTGTGTTAATCAAAATATACAGCAGTCACCATGTTTTTAAATCGTTTTAACGATGATTCAACGGATGTTAATAACAATGTTTTATGGCGGATGGATTCGACAATGGATTACGATGAATAAGCATTTTATATCATTACATTATTGACGCCTTAATTTTTTTAAAGTGGTATTGCGAGAATAATTTATATAAAATATTACCGGAATTATGCGAGAATATAAAATATTACACAAATTGTGTGACAATAAAATGAAAGAAGTATTGCTCATGTGTTAATCAAAATATACAGCAGTCACCATGTTTTTAAATCGTTTTAACGATGATTCAACGGATGTTAATAACAATGTTTTAACAATGTTTCATTGCGGATGGATTCGACAATGGATTACGATGAATAAGCATTTTATATCATTACATTATTGACGCCTTAATTTTTTTAAAGTGGTATTGCGAGAATAATTTATATAAAATATTACCGGAATTATGCGAGAATATAAAATATTACACAAATTGTGTGACAATAAAATGAAAGAAGTATTGCTCATGTGTTAATCAAAATATACAGCAGTCACCATGTTTTTAAATCGTTTTAACGATGATTCAACGGATGTTAATAACAATGTTTTATGGCGGATGGATTCGACAATGGATTACGATGAATGAGCATTTTATATCATTACATTATTGACGCCTTAATTTTTTTAAAGTGGTATTGCGAGAATAATTTATATAAAATATTACCGGAATTATGCGAGAATATAAAATATTACACGAATTGTGTGACAATAAAATGAAAGAAGTATTGCTCGTGTGTTAATCAAAATATACAGCAGTCACCATGTTTTTAAATCGTTTTAACGATGATTCAACGGATGTTAATAACAATGTTTTAACAATGTTTCATTGCGGATGGATTCGACAATGGATTACGATGAATAAGCATTTTATATCATTACATTATTGACGCCTTAATTTTTTTAAAGTGGTATTGCGAGAATAATTTATATAAAATATTACCGGAATTATGCGAGAATATAAAATATTACACGAATTGTGTGACAATAAAATGAAAGAAGTATTGCTCGTGTGTTAATCAAAATATACAGCAGTCACCATGTTTTTAAATCGTTTTAACGATGATTCAACGGATGTTAATAACAATGTTTTAACAATGTTTCATTGCGGATGGATTCGACAATGGATTACGATGAATAAGCATTTTATATCATTACATTATTGACGCCTTAATTTTTTTAAAGTGGTATTGCGAGAATAATTTATATAAAATATTACCGGAATTATGCGAGAATATAAAATATTACACGAATTGTGTGACAATAAAATGAAAGAAGTATTGCTCGTGTGTTAATCAAAATATACAGCAGTCACCATGTTTTTAAATCGTTTTAACGATGATTCAACGGATGTTAATAACAATGTTTTATGGCGGATGGATTCGACAATGGATTACGATGAATGAGCATTTTATATCATTACATTATTGACGCCTTAATTTTTTTAAAGTGGTATTGCGAGAATAATTTATATAAAATATTACCGGAATTATGCGAGAATATAAAATATTACACAAATTGTGTGACAATAAAATGAAAGAAGTATTGCTCATGTGTTAATCAAAATATACAGCAGTCACCATGTTTTTAAATCGTTTTAACGATGATTCAACGGATGTTAATAACAATGTTTTATGGCGGATGGATTCGACAATGGATTACGATGAATGAGCATTTTATATCATTACATTATTGACGCCTTAATTTTTTTAAAGTGGTATTGCGAGAATAATTTATATAAAATATTACCGGAATTATGCGAGAATATAAAATATTACATGAATTGTGTGACAATAAAATGAAAGAAGTATTGCTCGTGTGTTAATCAAAATATACAGCAGTCACCATGTTTTTAAATCGTTTTAAAGATGATTCAACGGATGTTAATAACAATGTTTTAACAATGTTTCATTGCGGATGGATTCGACAATGGATTACGATGAATAAGCATTTTATATCATTACATTATTGACGCCTTAATTTTTTTAAAGTGGTATTGCGAGAATAATTTATATAAAATATTACCGGAATTATGCGAGAATATAAAATATTACACGAATTGTGTGACAATAAAATGAAAGAAGTATTGCTCGTGTGTTAATCAAAATATACAGCAGTCACCATGTTTTTAAATCGTTTTAACGATGATTCAACGGATGTTAATAACAATGTTTTAACAATGTTTCATTGCGGATGGATTCGACAATGGATTACGATGAATAAGCATTTTATATCATTACATTATTGACGCCTTAATTTTTTTAAAGTGGTATTGCGAGAATAATTTATATAAAATATTACCGGAATTATGCGAGAATATAAAATATTACACGAATTGTGTGACAATAAAATGAAAGAAGTATTGCTCGTGTGTTAATCAAAATATACAGCAGTCACCATGTTTTTAAATCGTTTTAACGATGATTCAACGGATGTTAATAACAATGTTTTATGGCGGATGGATTCGACAATGGATTACGATGAATGAGCATTTTATATCATTACATTATTGACGCCTTAATTTTTTTAAAGTGGTATTGCGAGAATAATTTATATAAAATATTACCGGAATTATGCGAGAATATAAAATATTACACGAATTGTGTGACAATAAAATGAAAGAAGTATTGCTCGTGTGTTAATCAAAATATACAGCAGTCACCATGTTTTTAAATCGTTTTAACGATGATTCAACGGATGTTAATAACAATGTTTTAACAATGTTTCATTGCGGATGGATTCGACAATGGATTACGATGAATAAGCATTTTATATCATTACATTATTGACGCCTTAATTTTTTTAAAGTGGTATTGCGAGAATAATTTATATAAAATATTACCGGAATTATGCGAGAATATAAAATATTACACGAATTGTGTGACAATAAAATGAAAGAAGTATTGCTCATGTGTTAATCAAAATATACAGCAGTCACCATGTTTTTAAATCGTTTTAACGATGATTCAACGGATGTTAATAACAATGTTTTAACAATGTTTCATTGCGGATGGATTCGACAATGGTTTACGATGAATAAGCATTTTATATCATTACATTATTGACGCCTTAATTTTTTTAAAGTGGTATTGCGAGAATAATTTATATAAAATATTACCGGAATTATGCGAGAATATAAAATATTACACGAATTGTGTGACAATAAAATGAAAGAAGTATTGCTCGTGTGTTAATCAAAATATACAGCAGTCACCATGTTTTTAAATCGTTTTAACGATGATTCAACGGATGTTAATAACAATGTTTTAACAATGTTTCATTGCGGATGGATTCGACAATGGATTACGATGAATAAGCATTTTATATCATTACATTATTGACGCCTTAATTTTTTTAAAGTGGTATTGCGAGAATAATTTATATAAAATATTACCGGAATTATGCGAGAATATAAAATATTACACGAATTGTGTGACAATAAAATGAAAGAAGTATTGCTCATGTGTTAATCAAAATATACAGCAGTCACCATGTTTTTAAATCGTTTTAACGATGATTCAACGGATGTTAATAACAATGTTTTAACAATGTTTCATTGCGGATGGATTCGACAATGGATTACGATGAATAAGCATTTTATATCATTACATTATTGACGCCTTAATTTTTTTAAAGTGGTATTGCGAGAATAATTTATATAAAATATTACCGGAATTATGCGAGAATATAAAATATTACACAAATTGTGTGACAATAAAATGAAAGAAGTATTGCTCATGTGTTAATCAAAATATACAGCAGTCACCATGTTTTTAAATCGTTTTAACGATGATTCAACGGATGTTAATAAAAATGTTTTATGGCGGATGGATTCGACAATGGATTACGATGAATGAGCATTTTATATCATTATATTATTGAGACCTTAATATTTTTAAAGTGGTATTGCGAGGATAATTAATATAAAATATTACCGGAATTATGCGAGAATATAAAATATTACACAAATTGTGTGACAATAAAATGAAAGAAGTATTGTTCTTGTGTTAATCAAAATATACAGCAGTCACCATGTTTTTAAATCGTTTTAACGATGATTCAACGGATGTTAATAACAATGTTTTAACAATGTTTCATGGCGGATGGATTCGACAATGGATTATGATGAAAAAGCATTTTATATCATTACATTACTGAGACCTTAATTTTTTTTAAATGGTATTGCGAGGGTAATTAATGTTAAATATTACCTGAATTATGAGAATATAAAATATTACGCGAATTGTGTGACAATAAAATGAAAGAAGTATTGCTCATGTGTTATTCAAAATATTCAGCAGTCACCATATTTTTAAATAATTCTTGTTTAAGAATAGACGGCTGAGTGACAGAAACACTTCAAAAGCATTGTAAATGTATAAATAGGTAAAAATATAGTATTTAAGCCTGTCCAGGACAGGGAAGCTAACATTCTTGAAAAATTAAGTTGCAAGTTTATTTTAATAAGTTTCATTTTGTTTGACAATGTATTCGCACTTAGCGTCGAAAATTGACTCAGTTATATTCTGATAACGTATTTCTCGGCTTCAGCATTTCTGGCCACATGGAGGTTTTGTGGGGTCTGGAAAGACTTTTCTCTTAACTCCCAGGATAGAAATAAAAAATCCGGTTCTGTTAGTTTCTGTCCGGTGGTCGATCCTATAAGTGTGCAAAGATTCATTCTTCTAAGTCTCCCGGTTCTTCTGGAGAGTTTAGAAAAATTAAAAAAAATAATTTTCTTCGCCCCGAGGGGGAGGGGATCAAAAATGCGGTTCCGTTACGCTCTGTTCCGTGGTTAATACAACACGTTAGACAATTATTGTATAAATTATTTAAACTGTACATGCACATGAATATTTAAAATAGAAAATGTATCAGGATTTAAAACGTTGCGCAGGATTTAAAACGTAAACTAAAAAAAATGCAAACTGATAAATATTACACCAGAATTCACAGCGAATTCCTGAGCGAATTTCTTAGTTGATTTCTTAGTTGATCTTAGTTGATAGAGCAGCTCTGGAAAAGGATCCGTTCAATAATGGGGAAATGCTAGGATAGGGATTTGGAAAACTAGGAAACGCAAAATTTTTATTCAAAAATTCTAAGACACGATTCGATTAAAAAATTTATAATTAATCAACAGATGTATTAATGAAATTTTTTTTTTCCGGAGTAGTTGGTGATATATTTAGGAACTGCTGTTAAAATGTAAATGTTGGATAGCCGATGAAATTTGTCTTATATTGTAATATAAGATTCGGAGAGGTTTAAAACGCACGAAAAATATATATAATTTTGAAAATCATGAATATTCTTCTATTAATCGCATGGATTCCGTTCAAAGTTTGTTTGAAATGGAATTTTTCGTTCTTTCCTATCATATGAAGATGAAAACTCTGTGATAATATTTTAGATCGCTAAGGAATGCATTTGTTCGAAAAGAGTTCTAAAACATAAACTAAAAAACTATTTCAAAATTAAAAAAGTCGATGTGCACCTATTCGGGTCCTGAAGTACCTATGTACCAAATTTCATGGTCGTACGATGCTTAGATTTAGCGTTACATATTGCACACACACACACGCACGCACACGCACACAGAGACAGAGAGAGAGAGAGATCTTCCTTTATTAAATAAGATGTAAACTTTATCAAAATAAAAAAAAAATTGCTACACAGAGAGAGAGAGAGAGAGAGAGAGAGAGAAAGAGAGAGAGAAAGAGAGAGAGAGATCTTCCTTTATTAAATAAGTTGTAAACTATATCAAAAGAAACAAAAATTTTGCTGCACACATACACACGCACACACGGAGAGTGAGGGAGAGAGAGAGAGAGAGATCTATCTCCCTTTATTAAATAAGATGTATACTTTCAAAATAAATAAAAATTTTGCTGCATATACACAGAAAGAGAGAGAGAAAGAGAAAGATATTTCTTTATTAAGGTAAACTTTATGAAAATAAACAAAAATTTTGCTGCACACACAGAGAGAAAGAGAGTTCTTCCGTTATTAAATAAGATGTATACCTTCAAAATAAATAAACATTCTGCTGCATACACACACATACACAGATTTTCCTTTATTAAATAAGATATAAACTTTATCAAAATAAACTAACATTTTACTGCACACACACACACACACAGAGAGAGAGACACAAAGCGAGAGCGAGAGAGAGAGAGAGAGAGATCTTTCTTTACTAAATAAAATGTATACTTTCAAAATAAATAAAAAATTTTGCTGCAACCACACACACACACACACACACATACACACACACAGAGAGAGAGAGAGAGAGAGAGAGAGATCTTCCTTTATTAAATACGATATATACTTTCAAAATAAATAAAAATTTCGCTGCATATACACACACATACAGAGTGTGAGCACTTCCTTTATTAAATAAGATGTAAACTTTATCAAAATATACAAAAATTTTGCTGCACACACACACACAGAGAGAGAGAGAGAGAGAGGGACAGAGAAAACAGAGAGGGAGAGATAGAGAAGTGAGAGAGGGAGAGACAGAGAAGAGAGAGGGGGAGTCAAAGAGAGAGAGAGAGATCTTCCTTTATTAAATAAGATGTAAACTTTATCAAAATAAACAAATATTTTTCTGCACACACACACAGAGAGAGAGAGAGAGTGATCTTCCTTTATTAAATAAGATGTAAACTTTATCAAAATAAACAAACATTTTGCTGCACACATACACACGTACACACTTGAGAGAGTGGGAGAGAGAGAGAGATCTCCCTTTATTAAATTAGATGTAGGCTTTCAAAATAAATAAAAATTTTGCTGCTTATTTATACACACACACACAGAGAGAGAGAGAGATCTTTCTTTATTGAATAAGGTAAACTTTATCAAAATAAATAAAAATTTTGCTGCACACACACACACACACACACACAGAGAGAGAGAGAGAGAGATCTTCCGTTATTAAATAAGTAATATACCTTCAAAATAAATAAAAATTTTGCTGCATACACACACGCACACCGAGAGAGAAAGAGAGAGAGAGAGATCTTCCTTTATTAAATAAGATGTAAATTTTATCAAAATAAACAAACATTTTTCTGCAGGCACACACACACACACAGAGATCTTTCTTTATTAAATAAAATGTATACTTTGAAAATAAATAAAAATTTTGCTGCATATACACAGAAAGAGAGAGAGAGAGAGAGAGAAAGAGATTTCTTTATTAAGGTAAACTTTATGAAAATAAACAAAAATTTTGCTGCACATACAGAGAGAACGTGAGTTCTTCCGTTATTAAATTAGATGTATACCCTCAAAATAAATAAAAATTTTGCTGCACACACACACATACACAGAGAGAGAGGGAGAGATTTTCCTTCATTAAAAAAGATATAAACTTTATCAAAATAAACTAACATTTTTCTGCACACACACACACACACACACAGAGAGAGAGAGAGAGAGAGAGAGAGACAGAGAGAGAGAGAGAGAGAGAGAGATCTTTCTTTACTAAATAAAATGTATAATTTCAATATAAATAAAAATTTTGCTGCAACCACACACACACACACACACACACAGAGAGAGAGAGAGAGATCTTCCTTTATTAAATAAGATATATACTTTCAAAATAAATAAGAATTTCGCTGCATATACACACACATACAGAGTGTGAGCACTTCCTTTATTAAATAAGATGTAAACTTTATCAAAATATACAAAAATTTTGCAGCACACACACAGAGAGAGAGAGAGAGAGACAGAGACAGAGAAAAGAGAGAGGGAGAGACAGAGAAGTGAGAGAGGGAGAGGCAGGGAAGAGAGAGAGGGAGACAAAAAGAGAGAGAGAGATCTTCCTTTATTAAATAAGATGTAAACTTTATCAAAATAAACAAATATTTTTCTGCACACAGAGAGAGAGAGAGAGATCTTCCTTTATTAAATAAGATGTAAACTTTATCAAAATAAACAAACATTTTGCTGCACACATACACACGCACACACTTGGGGGAGAGAGAGAGAGAGACAGACAGAGAGAGATCTCCCTTTATTAAATAAGATGTAGGCTTGCAAAATAAATAAAAATTTTGCTGCATATGTATACACACACAGAGAGAGAGAGAGAGAGAGAGAGAGAGAGAGAAAGAGAGATCTTTCTTTATTTAATAAGGTAAACTTTAGCAAAATAAATAAAAATTTTGCTGCACACACAGAGAGAGAGAGAGAGAGAGAGAGATCTTCCGTTATTAAATATGATGTATACCTTCAAAATAAATAAAAATTTTGCTGCATACACACACACACACACCGAGAGAGAGAGAAAGATCTTCCTTTATTAAATAAAATGTAAACTTTATCAAAGTAAACAACAAATTTTGCTGCACACACACACATACACACAGAAAGAAAGAGAGAAATCTTCCTTTACTGAATAAGATGTATACTTTCAAAATAAATAAAAATTTCGCTGCATATACGCACAGATACAGAGTTAGAGATTTTCCTTTATTAAATCAGATGTAAACTTTGTCGAAATATACAAACATTTTTTCTGCAAGCACACACACAGAGAGAGAGAGAGAGATTCCTTTATTAAATAAGATGCAAACTTTATCAAAATAAACAAAAAAAAATTTTGCTGCACACATACACACGCACACACTGAGCGAGAGGAAGTGAGAGAGAGATCTCCCTTCATTAAATAAGATGTGTACTTTCAAAATAAATAAAAATTTTGCTGCATATATACACACACACACACACAGAGAGAGAGAGAGAGAGAGAGAGAGAGAGGTTTTTCTTTATTAAATAAGTTAAACTTTATCAAAATAAACAAAAATTTTGCTGCACACACACAGAGAGAGAGAGCGAAAGAGAGATCTTCCGTTATTAAATAAGATGTATACCTTCAAAATAAATAAAAAAAAATTGCTGCATACACACACCCACACACAGAGAGAGAGATCTTCCTTTATTAAATAAAATATAACCCTCACAGCAAAGATCGTCACATGTGTGACAGTTGCCTTACACCTTTCTGGTAGGTCGGACGGTCTGGGTCTCAACAACAACAAAAAACAACATGTGTGACAGTGACGTTGTAGTCATGTGACACCTGGGTCACAATGTGACATCATATTTGTGACTTCTGTGCGACGTTACGTATTAGTAACTTTGTAACTTCATTGTGACTACATTCTGTGACGCTTCCACAATTTAATTAACACGTAACAATGTGACGACATTACAATGGCAATTACAATGTGACGTCACAAACAACTTAATATGCGACGTCACAAACGACCATGAAAATGAGCAAAATGACTTCGCTGTGATCTCAATATGACATTGCCGAGACGTACTGTGACGTCCCAAAGTCGCATTGTGACGTAAATCTTACGTCATATCACTAACGAAATATTTTAATTCCAGGTTTGTTTATTTATTTATTTTTTAAACAGAAGTTTGGGCTAATTTTTATATTATTTATTGTTATATCTCCATCTCGCTCCACTTAAAATAACTAATTTGGATTTAAAATACAAACCTTCCAATTTTTTCTTAACTGTCAACTTAACAATCACAAAAAGAAAAAAAAATCAATATAATCCAATTTTTATAAGCAAAATTGACAGTTAATGAAAGTCAAATTTTCAATTGTCAATTTTTAGGAGCAAAATTGGCAGTTAATGAAAGTCATTTTTCCCTTTCGCCCCAAACCGCACTCTCATTTAAAAGTCTTACCGAATGTTTATTTCTGAATAAGGTCAAACCATCCACCTGTTTTGGGATGGGAGACATTTTCCGTGGTCGAAGTAAACAGAGCATAGAAAAACTCAGTTCTCTTTCTTTATCTCTTTTTATTTTATTTTCTCATCATCCTTTCTTTGGTCGTTCTCGTTTGTGTCATCGGTATTCGAAAGCTAAAGCAACAAAAGAATATATTGAAGGCCTGATTGGGGAGATTAACGCTGTCTAACGAGATTTTTCACCCTTCTTTTACTTAAGATAAGAGATAAGAAGCAAGCAGTGATGATTTTTTTTTAAAGTATTTTTTTTTCTTATTTCAAGCGTATATTTCGTGAATTCACTCTCAGCGTCGGCTTTTGGCATTTGACAGCTCTAGGCTGTGATTGCATGCAACTAATCGTAAGGTTATAAGAAGACAAGGTCCCGATAGCGTCACTAGAATTTTTTAAGAGGGAGGAGGAAAGGTAACCTAATATTTTGTTTCCTATTTTCCCAAATATTATTTTTTCGAAATTCAATGGGGTGGAGGTGGGGGTGGGGGTATGATACCAATCCAGTGGCGTTGCCAAATGGGTCACACACCCCAGGACCTCACTGAAACCTATTGAAGGTCATAGAAATGATATTTGAAGAAATGGATACAATATATTTGATTGCCACACCCCACTATTCTTTTTCAGGTGACGCTACTGTCCCAACATCCGCCCCCCCCCCCTGTGACGCCACTGTGAGGTCCTACTTGATTCTATGTCATCTCTGTCCACTCTCAACCAACAGACTTGCCAATTTTGATTTGTAAATACATGTTAAATCGCATCTTCTCCCTAAATAAATACGTATTTTGTTATCCTAACAGTCTGAATATTTCTTAGCTGGAATTATCCTCGATCTGTATTTTAACTTTTCCGATTAGTTAAACCGACCATAGCTTCCACCCTTTTCTGCCACCATTATTGCCGAAAATTATCATTGTTTCATAGAAAACAGTGCTATGAAAATCGTAAAATGCGAATTCTTCTAATGTTCGGTGACTTCTAATCTTGCGAACTTTCCAAAAATTATATATATAATTCTAGTTTGTTACATAATTATATATATAATTTATAATGAACTATCTATATAAAATATCACATCGGCACGCGAATTTATTCTTGAGTTATCACTCACATACAAGACACTTAGAGACGAACTGCAACCCAAAATTGTGCCAAACTTGGTCAGGTGGTTTTAAAAACGGGTATTTTCGTCAAATCTCGAATTCAATCAATAACTTTCTACTTTCCTTATATACATAATGTATAAGGAAAATATTGTGACAGGGTCGAAAATTCGAATTCGAGTTTTCGACGGGAGAGCACGTTTCAAGCATCCCTGATCACGAATCAAACATTTTTGAAGTGATCTCTGTGCGTGTGTGAAAGTATGTGTGTGTGTGTGTGTGTGTGTGTGTCAGTAGTGAGTCTGTGGAGACGATAACTGACGAAAGGATGGACCGATTCGAACAAAATTTGGTACAAAAATCACAATCCGTAAACACTAGAAGCCTATTGTTTTTATACGCAATCGAATGTTCAGAACCCCCCTAAATTTTCAAATGAAATTTTGAAAAAGTCGTCAAAAAATCAAAACCGCTAATAAAGTTACTCAAATAGACATTTCTTATGTAATGTTTCATTATAAAACGATTGACATAAATTTTAGAACGCTAACATGAACCGTTCTTGATATATTGCACATTTTTCAAAAAAATTATCAAAAAGTCATATAAAATAAAAAAAAAAGTTTCCTATTGAGAAACATGTTCACTTTTCATATGTAATACCATGCGATAAATTGGGTAACATCATTCTCGTGGATCTAGCTCGTTCCATTCATGAAAAAAGATACTTTAAGTAATACTTTTGTATTTGAATGCCAATAGTCATTTATTTGCTGTAAGAATAGCTTATTTCTCCGTTCATAGGGCTTGGCGATATTTTGGCGACGAATTTGGCGGAATGTCGCCAGTTTGACGACATTTTTAATTGTTACCAAATTAACGAAAATCTTGCCAAATGGATAAAAATAACGCTAAGTTAATGAAAATGACGACTAATTGAAGAAAATTCAATATCTTGAAAAGAATATAAGTATCTACTATAGGAATAACATTTTTTTAACTGTAAAAGTAGTAAGTTCATTGCATTATATGAGGAAAGTCATGTGTTGCCCACATCAGATTTTTTTTTATACTATATGTAAAAGTAAAAGCGAGAGAAAATAATTTACGATACCAATTGTAACCCTTTCATTAAGACAAGTCACCAGAAAAAAAAATCTTGATATGAGCAGCACATAACTTTTCCCACAGACTTACATTAATTTATCTCTCTTATGTTATTTATTTCCATTAAATAGAATTTTATCCTGCAAAATAATACATGAAATAAAAAAATTGATGTAAGCAACCCAATAGAATTTTATCCCGCAAAATAACCCATGAAATAAAAATATTTAATGTAAGCAACTTGATAACAATTTTATCCCGCAAAATAACATATGAAATAAAAAATTTGGTGTAGTCAAGCCATGACTTTCCCTACATTTGATTTTACTTCTTTCGCAGATAATGAACGAAGATCTATGGGACTACGGTATTAAGTTTTTCACGGTATTAAGTTAACATCACGTTAAAATTCACGTTAAAATTTTCGGTATTAAGTTAACATCACGTAGATTTAAATTGGGCCCTTTGGTCAACTTATCAGTCCAAACAAAATAACTTATTCATACTTACGTGCAAATCCCCGTCAAAGTGCAATTGACATCTAATTAATATCCCGTGAAATGAATTGCTATTGGCGAAATCTTCGACGTCAAAATGCAAAACTAATATAAAAAGCATATTCTTTAAAAATGGAACGAATTACATCCATGAGAATGGTGTTAACAGATATATTACATAATACTGCATATGTAAAGTGAACTTATTTGATGATATTTAGTACTTTTATAAATTTATGAAATTCTTTTATAAATTTATTTAAGAAACGTTCTCTAGAACGTTTCATCCTGCGTTCTAAAGTCTGTTTCGTTCGTTTTCTAATAAAAAAATTACTTATGTCATGATGATTTATTTATCAATATTGAAAGACCTTAATTTTTAATTATTATTTTCAAAAATTAATTCGAAAATTGGGGGGGGGGGGGTCGAACATTCGATCAAGTTTAAAATAAATAAGGTTCCAGTAATCAGTAATTGTAGTAATCCTAAATAAAATTATTTTCAAAACGTTTCATTCGTTCGTCAGATATCACGTCCACAGACTTGAGATACCATCACACACACACACTAACATACACACGCACACACTAACATACATACAGACATTACCTTAAACATATTTTATTTGAATCCAAGGATGCTTAAAAAGTGCTCTTTTGTCGAAAACCGAATTTTCGAGTCCATCACGATACTTTCCCTATACTATATGTATGTATGGAATGTAAAAATATCTGATTCATTTATATTTGCCCAAAATGTTTTTCCCGGAAAATAAAATAAAATAATAATATTTCTCTATTTTGGTTTGGCATCGATTTTTAAAATAGCGAAATTTTATTGTCCAAATAATGTAAATAAAGTATTCATAATTGGAACGTTATTTTGTTGACGAGGAAATGTGTATCACGCTTTATACGAATCCCTTAATTCTCGTCATAATGAAATAACGCACGTAAACTATTATCAGGAAAGACAATGTAATCAAATGAAAGATATTTCCGAATTTCGTGCCTCTTAAATTTTTTTCTAATCCAGAGCACTGTCCGGAATTTATGACGTAAATTATGGTCGGGGTTATCTGGTATCGTCTATGGTTAGGATATCTGGTATCGTCTATGGTCAGGGTATCCGGTATCATCTATATGGTCGGGGTATCTGATATCGTCTACGGTCTGGGTATCTGGTATCGTCTATGGTCAGAGTATCTGGTATCGTCTATGGTCGGGGTATCTGGTACTGTCTATGGCCTGAGTATTTGATATCGTCTATGGTCGGGATATCTGGTATAATCTGTGGTCAGAGTATCTGGTATCGTCTATGGTCAGGATATATCTGGTATCGTTTGTGGTCAGGGTATCTGGTATCGTCTATGGTCAGAGTATCTGATATCGTCTATGGTCGGGGTATCTGGTACTGTCTATGGTCTGAGTATCTGATATCGTCTATGGTCGGGATATCTGGTATAATCTGTGGTCAGAGTATCTGGTATCGTCTATGGTCAGGATATATCTGATATCGTTTGTGGTCAGGGTATCTTGTATCGTCTATGGTCGGGGTATCTTGTATCGTCTAAGGTCGGGGCATCTGATTTGGGCATCGGGGCTGAAATCGGAGCTTCACGAAAAATGTAAATATTTTGGACAGTTATTTCTGCCTACTAAGTAGACATAGCTCTACGACTTTGGAATTGTATTTTCGTTGTCTATCTGGTTTTGTTGCTCAGTTCGTTATACAAATTTTTTTAATTATCCGCTAAGGGCGCTACAACCACTTTTATTCGATCGGGCAGGATCAATTTACTATAGCTAGGCCTAGCGTGTACGATTAGGGATCTTTCTTTACAACGTTGTTTTTGGAGAGCTTAAGAACTTTATAATAAAATAGTACGTGTGGTAAATTGATATTTGAACGACTTATTTATTAATAATATTGTTGAAATCGTTTATATATAATATATATGATAAATATAAGTCAATGTATCCAATTCATTGGTTTCCTTAAGCTGTTGCCATCTAGAGAAAATAAATTTTCAAAACTTTCATCTTTAATAAATATTTTAAAATAATAACTAAAACTGAAAAGATACATTTTTTTTTCATTCAGGTAACAATTGTGCCATACATGGAACTAAACACCATGGAATATGAATGTATGTGAAAATCGAGAGAAAAGTATAGTCCTCCAGGCATTTTATACCCATTTCTCAGGATGAAATTTGGTTGTTAAAGTGCAAAATAAAACTGGTGTTCTGAAACAGCCAAGTCTCGTTCAACAACACCTTCAAATCGTTCATAATTTTCCTTATTCTTTTAATTACAGCAAGTTGTAATATCGTTATTTTGGCAGTATTTAATGTTAAAGAGTTGCAAGATTCCGGTTGCGCTTCACTTCCTAGTTCCGCCTGCAGCGGAGTATGAAATTTGAAACGATTTATTTTTAGAACTGCGCTAAAAAGGGTTGAGCTTAAACAAGAACATTCCACTGTTAGTATGAATGCATAGTGGAGAAATAAGAACTGTAATGTCAGTAATAGAATGAGTTACTTGGTAACAAATACCAGGCAATGAAATATACATACTTTGCTGCTAATCAGTGGTGTTATTCTAATTCACAATGGAGAATCAAGGGTTCTTCCAAGATTTTTTTCTTTTCTTTTTGTTTTTAATAAGCACAAGCAATAGCAGGTTTCAAAACGATCTTGATAGATTGTAGGTTGATATATCATGAATATTTAATTTGAAAATAGAAAATATACACGTGTTTCAGCAGTTGCAAAATATTTGAAATAAAAGACTTAGATAAAAGAAACAGTTTAGATAAAAGTATAACATGAAAGAATTAGATGAAAGTATAACATGAAAATAACATAACATTCTTAAAACTATTAATTTATTGACAGAAAATTTTTGTCATACCATTATTTTTAGCAAGAATTTCTTTTGAAGTATTTTCTCTCAAGATCTGCTATAGAGATAAAGCTTCTGATGACTGATATAGGTTCAGCCTCAAATTCCGGAGGAGAAAGGAGAGTCATTTCCCCAAGGATATCAAGTTGTCATTTTTCCCTATCGGTTTCAAAAATATTCATTTTCCTTGAATCATATTCTTATTATTATTGTTATTATTATTATTATTATTTTATGATTGGCTGTAAATAGAACTTAGATGATAACTAATATGGATAAATTTTCAAATTCTCAAAGAGGTCCACTAAGAATTTCCGCATACAGTTCCTTTTCCACTTTCAGTTTAAAAATTTTCATTGAAATATCTAGTTAGTTCTCAGGAATGGCTAAAGCTGGCATAACAACTAATATGGATTCAGCATCAAATTCCTAAGACGATACGTTGGACTCACCATAGATTTCCACTTCTAGTTCTGGAAATGCCACTTCTAAATCAAAAATTTTCATTGAAACATCTAGTTCACAGGAATGGCTATAGCTGACATAACAACTAATATGGATTCAGCACCAAATTACGAAGATGATACTTTGGACACTGTGGATTTCCACTTCTATTTCTGGAAATGCCACTTCTAATTCAAAAATGTTCATTGAACCATCTAGTTCTCAGCAATGGCTATAGCTGACATAACAACTAATATGGATTAAGCATCAAATTCCGAAGACGATACGTTGGACTCACTCTGGATTTCCACTTCTACTTCTGAAAATGCCACTTCTAATTCAAAAATTTACATTTTCCTTACAACGTCTGTTTTTTCGCATTAGCTATACAGCTTAGATAACAACTGAGATAACATTAAATTCAGAAAGTTATAGATGGATCAATCAAGGATTACCAAATTTATGCAAATTTAAATATTTTTAACTTTAAAACTAATTCGAATTTTTAAAAAAATCTCAACGAGATGTATCGTTCCGTGAACCGAGATCTGTACCGAATTTCAGGGAAACTTTTAACAATCGCTTCGACGAATCTAGATATTTTTCACAGCCGCACCAACCGAATGACGCCACTGCTGCTAATTATATTCAGGAAATCACAATAATATGCAATGAACTGACTAACTGATAAAATCGGGACCAGGACCGAAATCTTAAAAACATCCTGCTTAACTAACTTTTTTTTACTTATAGTAGATCCAATTCTAACGGATTTATCATGTCCATTGAGATAAGATCTGAACCATTCCAACGCAATGCCCCGAATACCAATTCTCTGCAATTTATACAGCAATATATTATGATCAACACAATCAAATGCTTTCTTGATATCCAAAAACACACCAATAAACCCTGCATTTAAACCCTCATTAATTTCACCAAGAAATCTCATTAAGGCGTCCTCAGTACTTTTATTTTCGCAGAAACCCAGATTGGCAAGAACTGAAATAATTTATGGAATTCAAATACTTTAATCAATCTTTTCTTAATTATTTTTTCAATAGTTTTAGTAAAAATAGACAAAAAGGAAATAGGCCTGCAATTATCGGAATTATTTTTGTAATCTTTCTTATAAACGGGAATAATATCAGCAAATTTAAGTTGGTCACAATAATATGCAGTGGGCTGGCTAACTGATTGGGTCTTGAGGTGACACATAGCAATTATAGAGCAGTTACACTATAGCTAGTAGTATCTTGGTTTTAGTGTCATTCAATCCATTTCAGTTTAAAGACCAAAGACAAAAACTAAAATTTTGTGAATTCAATTTAGGTTTGACGGTGTGAAGAGATAATCCAAACACGCAAAACCACTATTCAAAATTAACGAAAAATTCCACATTAACTAGAATCTTGGTTTGGGTCTTATACAATCCGTCTTACCAGATCAAAAGAAAATCGAAAATTCGAAATAGGGATGAGGGCAGAAAGAGATTCAGAGAAAAAAAATCTTACACCACTTTGCCTCTCAGAAATAATAATAAAAAATATATATCCACAATAGCTGCGGCGCCCGCAGCTAGTGATCACTAAATATAGCAACTAGTTTTTATAGCAAACAGTTTTTTAACCACGTCTGAGTCTGCTACTAGTTCTGCGCCCACAACATACATCTGTTTCGAGGATACGCTAAATCTATTTCCTCGGTGCTAGAAAACCGACAAACCCGAAGTCTAAAGGAAGAAATATGCCCATTTCGACTTATTTTGTCTTTTCGAATTTGGGTTTGTTGATTTTCTACCAATGACGAAAAGGATCTAGCATATCCCCGAAGCAACTGTATGCTGCATTTTTATTTTATTCGTGCTCAAGTTTTTCAAACGAATGTTGTTGAATATATGTTGTTGAATATATGTTGTTGAATATATGTTTTATGTTGTTGAATAAAAAAAAAATCTGATGTGAGTAACACATGACTTTCCTTATATAATGAAATAAATATACTACTTTTACAGTAAAAAAAATAGGTTTTTCTTATAGTAGATACTTATATTCTTTACAAGATATTGAATTTTCGTTAATTAATCGCCATTTTCATTGATTTAGTGTCATCTTATCCATTTGGTTATATTTTCGAGGATTTGGCAACATATAAAAATGTCGCCAAGTTGGCGACATTCCACAAAATTCGTCGCCGAAATCTCGCCAAGCATTATGGACGAAGAAATAAGTTATTCTTACTGCAGATAAATGACTATTGGCGTTCAAATACAAAAGTATTACTCAAAGTATCTTTTTTCATGAATGGAACGAGCTAGATTCACGAAAATGATGTCACCCAATTTATCACTTGGTATTACACATGAAAAGTGAACATGTTTCGCAAAAGGAAATTTTTTTTTTTTAATTTTATGTGACTTTTTGATAATTTTTTTAAAAATCAATAATGTTCAATACCTCGAGAACGGTTCATGTTAGCGCTCTAAAATGTATGTCAATCGTTTTCTAATGAAAAACTACATAAGAAATGTCTACTTGCGTAACTTCATTAGCGGTTTTTATTTTTTGACGATATTTTCAAAATTTCACTCGAAAATTCAGGGGCGTTCCGAACATTCGATTGCGTATAAAAAAAATAGGCTTCCAGTGTTTACGGATTGTGATTTTTGTTCCAAATTTCGTTCAAATAGGTCCATTCGTTCGTCAGTTATCATCTCCACAGACTCACTGACACACACACACACACAAACATCACTTCAAAAATGTTTGATTCGTGATCAGGGATGCTTGAAACGTGTTCTCCCGTCGAAAACTCGAATTCGAATTTTCGAACCCGTCACAATACTTTCCTTATACATTATGTATATAAGGAAAGTAAAAATGGTTAAATTTAGCTGTTTCTTAAGTAATTAGGAACGGACTTGACCCTTGCCGGGACCCACCCTAAGCAAAAAAAAAAAAAATATCCCTAAAAATGTACATATCCCCCCCCCCCCCCCCCACACACACACCCATGAAAAAAGGTACATTGAACACGGAATATAGGCCCCCCAGAGTTTCACGGCTCCCCAGCATTTGCCTGCATTGCCTTTGGTCAAAAACGGATCTTTCAGTAAACTACTGTACATTCCAATGAATAAATTGAAGATAGCAATAAAACTGTTTTCTTTTTCAGAAAAATACCTATAAAATCAAAAAGGTGTGGGCGAGTTTTGTATATGGACAAAGGCAAGGATGGCAGTAAAAATAATAAAGCAGGTTTCTTCCATTCAGAGCATTTTCCCTGAACATAAAGTCAACGCCAGCCGTAGAAAACAGGTTTCGTTTCAGGTGTGCTCACCTTCAAGGATTCGATTCGAATGTTCTTGGTGTTTGGTTTGTTCCCTTCTCTTTTTATTCTTATCAAACCCCCCTTACTTTTGCAGTAGGTAAGTGGGTTAGGAAGACAACTCGAAAGTGAACTACGGCGTCCAGAGAAAGGGAGTCGAGTGTTCAGGGAAATTTATTTTCCCTAAAGGGATCAGATGTTAAGATTTAAGCCGAGGTAATAAAAGATGACGCGGGGAAGAATAAAAATATGTATACCTTCCTTCCTCCACGAGGAAAGATGGGATATATAAAATTTATCGGGATTTTAATTTTGGTGCAACTGATAAATTTGGTATCCATACGTATTGATGCAAAAATTTATATACGAGCAACCTACAATTTGTGATACTTCCACTTTCCATACAGTAGTGCATATACAGTGATTCCTAGGAGTACTTTAATAACTTTAATAACTTTATGATACCTAGGAGTACTTTAATAACTTTAACCCTTTAATAACTTTATGATTCCTAGGAGTACTTTAATAAATTTGGTATCCATACGTATTGATGCAAAAACTTATATACGCGCACCCTACAATTTGTGATACTTATACTTTCCATACAGTAGTGCATATACAGAGATTCCTAAGAGTACCTCAATAACTTTATAACTCATGCACCTCCACTTTCTAAGAAACTTTCTATACTGTAGTGTATATACAGGGGATTCCTAGGAAAAGAGTTCCACTTTCTATACAGTAGTGTATATACAAGGATTCCTAGGAAAATACTCATGCACCTCAATAACTTAATATCAGAAAACGTATAAAAGGGGAAGGCCGTGTATGTTTCTGATACTTAAAAAAGGTGATTAACCAAGCAGCAAATATCAAAGCCTTTATCTTAAATTAACTCTGGTTATCACTCATAATAATATTATAGTATAGTGGTAAATTTAATATTAAGCTCCTTCATTCTCCAATGCTGAAATAAAAGTTAAATTAAAAATTCCAACAAGAACATAGGCAACAAAGAAGAGATTTAAATTGGCCAAAAATTTCGTTTATTATTTGTTTATGTATATATATATATATGTAATAAAATAATCCAACAAATATAGTATACAAATGGTTGTCAAATGCATAATTTAAATCATCCCAATATCATTCACTATTAATATATTGAAGCAACAATTACTATTAACATTCCTTTTTGCATTTTCAAATTTTAACATTATTTATGTTCTTTCTCGTTCTGCGGAGAATTAATTCTACATTAAGTTACATGATACAAGTTCTATTATAGTTCATTAAGGTCGTAATTTTTAAGATCAAAGTTCAAATACAGCAGTTTCTGATGTCACCAAATGACTGGGGATCATCCATGATTAATAATAATAGCTCGTCTTTGTCAAATTATCAGCCTTCAGTGGCTGTCCAGATGTTATAAAATAAGAAGAGTTTGACTTACATATATTTGAAGCAGTAGCAGGAAACATTCCCCATTTTGGTGGTCCAATGGCAGGATTTTCATAAGTAATAATAATGATGCTTTATGTTGACATGTCTATATCGATTGAGATCAATTGAAGCAAGGCAGGCACTCATCATAGGAGACAACGTATTCAATTAGTTGGGTATTGGTGATCAGTCATCCGAAGACGAAGCTTAATGAAACAGTCGTTGAAGGCGAGGCTTAATTGTTCAGTCAACATGACTATTAAATTCGAGGAGCAAATTGTATGTGTAATTCTTTAAAAATTGGACACATAGTCCGAATGCTGACTATGTCTATAGGTCTCCATGGACCAAAATTAGGAGACAACCTTCATGGTTGAAGAGCAGGGCCAGAGTCCTTTATGACAAAATCTGCTCAAAAAAAGCAAGAGGACCTCAGCGGTCCGGCCCGCAGGCCGGCCGCGTCCAAGAGCGGATTCCTTTTCATTCTTATTTTTTTATTTTACACTTGCCGTCATATTCTCAGTGGCGCTGTACTATATTCGCGTATGATTGGCCACTCTTGTACATACAATACGTTGCTATTGGATGGTGGCCTTGTCCATGCTAAAAGGTGGGGTGCCATGTTGCATACCCCTTTTCGTAGAATTTTTGCCCATCTGTGAAGTTTGCTGAAGTCTTTATTTTAGAGGGTTGAAGACCCAGACCGTCCGACTCGTCCAGAGGACTTAGAGTAACTAGTTGGATAAGGAATTATAGCTTCTTCTGAAAACTGCCCATGTCTATCCTGACGGGGCGTACATACAAGTTTTATATTACCAGTGGGAAAAGGTTCTCAGCAAGAAAGGAATTTTTGACCGTTGTGGTCCTGCTATGTAAAATCTGCACGTGTTCTCTAAAAAAGGAGGGGGGGGGGGGGCAAGTATGCTTCCTGGGACCAAACTCCTACGTTGCAGCTGTGAGATTGTTTTTCTGCAGATGTGCAAAGAGCGAGAGAAAGTACTTTTTTTTGAAAATGGCTATTTTTGCCTAGCAACTGCCTTAATCTATATTCCAAAAGGTTTTAAAGCTAAAGTAATTTTAAATAAATAAAAGTTCTAATTCCCTTTTTAATTAAAAAAAAGCATTATTAAAATTAGCGTGTGTCAGACACATTTATAAAAAAAATGTCATGTTTCTCATGACATATCCTCCGTAGAGCAGAGAAAGAACATTTGACATCCGTCCTTCAAGTATTTATGAAATTTCAATTCAATCTAAATTTATATATTTTAACGTCCTTGACATCACATCATTAATAATAGTAAAATAACAACCATATTCATCACATAAATTATATACATATTCTTTTCGTGTAATCATTCTTATATATTCTCAATAATGATCAATTGTTCATCAAAAGGCATAAAGTTTATTAAAATTCATATATATATACACTTAAATGTTTGCGCATTGGTTCAATATGTAAACAAAAACATGAAATTTTCAAATGTAAACAAACGATCAAAATCTCTTTTAAAATATTCAATGTTCAATAATATGTGCAATTTATATCCAATTTTGTTGATATATATATGTAAAATTATAATTTTGTTCATAATGACGAATTTACTTCATTCACATTAAAAACATATCACCGTAAAGCTAGGATGTGCTCTCAAATTATGTGCAAAGTGTCAAAACAAGCGAATCCTTTGCGAAATACACAATCTTCTAACAAATCTCCTTGTCAACAAGCGCCAGAAGCAGTAGCGTCTATGTTGCCATGCCAACGCACTCTCTTTGCCCACCTCTGAATGGCCAAGGCGGTTGTCAATCAAACTCATTCTCTCACTCGAATTGTCTGCTTCGGGAATGAGCGAATATTACGGATTAGCGTAAATCTGAGAAGGGAAAAAGTTTGACGAAGCTTTCAAATTTCCGGTCGGTCATGCGAATGCATATTCGCGGCGAAAACCAACTCTGACTATCGGTGAACGTGTGCTTTTTCATGACGAAGAATAGAAGCTTTATGTATCAAATTAGTTTTGCTAATTTTAGAAGGTCTTGCAGACAATCAGTTTTTGAATTGCAAGCGGGAAAAATTTTGTAAACTCGATTTTACTTTAAGCTAGAATTTAATATTTCGAAGTTTTTAAGTAATTTTACCTCTTTTTCGAAACATCCTATAATTATCAGGTTTTTCTGATAAGATTATTTGCTTAAGTCATTCACCGTATACAGTTTCTATTTACCTGGCCTTCAAATTCTTTTATTCTGTTATTGCACTTGCGTCTGCTAAATTTTTGCAACATCCTTATGGTGAAACGTTATGTAAAATATCAAGTTATGCACACAAATTTGTTCTTTCATATGTAATAGCATAAATTCTCAAAATATTCATATACAAATGTTGTTTACCCAAAATTTTTATACTCAAAATCTATATATAGTAAAATAGCATAATAATATATTGCACAATCTCGTATGGTATCAAAAATATGTTCAAAAAATATATATACAAATATCTGTTCCAATTTGCACAAAATTCTACGTTCAAATGTTACACAAAATATACACTCTCTAAATTTGTAAATTCAATATCTTTCTTTATCAAATGTGTGTATTAATCCATATTTTCTCTCACATTTTATTTTTCGATAGCTATCGTTATCTTTCTATACATCATTATTCATCGTAATTCATTCCTTCATTTTTTTATCACTTTCGTTCGTATGAGCTCATTTTGTTCCGAATTATTCCAATTTTTAATGTAATTGTTTTCTTTCCTCAATACATAACTTTTAGTTTCTTATTCCCTTTTATTCTCTCACTTTCATCAATTTCTCCAAAAAATTTCAAAAATGTTTGTGTATTACAATAAAATGTATGTTTAAGTTCTGCGATGATTATACTTTGAGTTTCGTCTCTGACCTCCTCCCATGTAAAAAAAACATTCAGCAACAGATTCCTTACCACAATGCATCAATTTGCACTTAACTATTAGCGAAAAGAGAATCAAGCGAATACTTGGTGATCACTCAAGCATGTCTTACTTGATAATTAGATTTTCCTAATTGCCTACAGGCACACAAAATTTATCTAAAAAAAATTTCTAAATAAAAGTTCCCAGTGAATTAAGTGCACGAATGTATACAGTGTTGAAATTCTAATCTCAAAAGGGTTTACGGCAAAATTGTAGTTGTACAGCCAAAAAAATATTATTCAATTTTAGTGATGTATTTTATTTGTAAAGTGAAGCCTTGAATTTTAAAGAAAATTTTCATGTAATTCTAATTTATGATTATCCTTTAAGTACATAATTTTACTCACATTCCAATATTGACTACTAAAGTTAGATTTATTTAAGCAAAATACTATGGCAAAAGAAAATAAATTTCTTATGATTGCAATTCATGCCAGCATGAAGTACAAAGTTCTCCATTCTATGTCGTCACATATAGAAGATGGTTGCCAAATGTTTTGAGCTTTAATTGTCCACTTCAGTGTTTTCCTTCAGATGTGTTTTAATCTTAGGCACTACGAATAATTTGTCAAAATGTACTTTTATAGTTTTCTCTTCATTTTCAATAATTGCATTTTTATTTCTTATGATTCTTTTTATCGTGTATGGACCTGAAAATTTTGGTTTTAAAGGTGCTGCAGGTATAAAATTTTTTAAATACACAGTGTCACCAAGTTTTAGTTCATATGATCTTGCAGCTTTAAAATATTTCTTTTGCGTTGAATTGGCTTCTGCCTGATTTTTGTAAACTTTTTGAATTATCTCTTGATGTGCTTTCTTAGCTTCCTCTACAAATTGCTTTAAGGTTAAATTAGTGTATTTAGTATCCATATGCATATCAAAAGGTGTTCTCACTTCACGGTTGAAAAAAATTTGTGCTGGAGTATATCCTGTAATAATGTGTTTTGAGTTATTATATTCATTTTTGAAAACTAGAATTTGCTTGTCCCAGTTGAATGACTCATTAGCTAAGCATGCGATGGAATTTTTGAGTAAAAAGTGGCATTTTTCTAATAATCCATTGCTCATTGGTCGATATAAACTGCTGCGATGGTGGGAAATGTTCATATCCTTCAGGAAGTCTGTGAATTCCTTAGCAGTAAACTGCGATCCGTTATCTGAGATAAGGATTTTGGGGGCACCAAACCTGCTAATATACTGAGACAGTACATTAATTATACTCTGTGCAGTTATGGATCTTACTGGTATTGCTTCCAGATATCTGCTTAGGTGGTCGACAATGGTCACAATGTAATGGTGTTGACCAGATGATCTAACGAGCTTTCCAACCAAGTCTATAGCTATTTGCTCTCCTACTTGTATGTTTTTGTTCTGTAATTGAATTTCTTGTCTTTTGATTTGTTTAGATTTAAATTTAAGGCATCTCTCACAATTTAAGCAAAAATTCTTAGTGTCTGAGAACATTCCACTCCAGAAGTAAAGTCTTTTGATTTTGTTGTAAGTCTTGCTTATGCCAAAGTGGGCAACATGAGCAGCTTGTATAGTAATTCTTTGTAAGCTTCTTGGAATTACAATCTTTATTGCATTAGGTGCTTTGCTTTTGGCTTTAAGTTTGAATTTTAATAGATTATCATTTGAGTCAATTTTATAATTCTCATATCTTGAGTTCAAATCATTATCTTCCAATATTTTTCTTATTTTGCTTAATTTCTTATCCTTTAATTGTTCTTTTAATATATTTTCATGGTTTAATTTATTTTCAGTTTCAAATATATGATTAATTAGTTCATTTACTGTGTTTTGTTGAAATATTTCTCTGGACATATAATCAGCAGGGTTATCTTTTCCTTGGATGTACTTTACTTTAAATTTGAAGGATTGCAGAAAAAGTAACCATCTGCTCTCTATATCATTAGCTTTTTCCAATGCTAAATGATAAGATAATGCCTTTGCATCGCTTTGGATTTCAAATTCTGCACCAACCAAGTAATCCTGGAAATGTTTCACTCCCTCATAAATTGCAAGCAGTTCTCTTTTTATACTAGGATATCTCGATTCTGTATCTCTGAGTTTTCTCGAGAAAAATTTTACAGGGTGCATTTGTCCATTATATTCCTGAGATAGAATGGCAGATACAGCCTGTAATGAGGCATCACAAATTAGAACAAAAGGTTTTTTGAAGTTGGCATTCTTGACTATAGGCTCTTTTAAAATTATGTTTTGTAGATTCTCTAGTGCTTCCTGGCATTCTTGAGACCAAATAAATTTTTGACTTTTTTTTGTTAAATTAATTAGAGGTTGTACAATACCTGCATAATTATCAATCAGTGATCTAAAATAGTTAGTCATGCCTAAAAGAGTTTTGACTTGTTTGGCTGACTTTGGAACAGGAAAATTTTGAATCTTTTGAATATTTTTGTCAGAAGGTGAATATCCTCTATTATTAATTTTGAATCCTAAGTATTCTATCTCTGACTTGAAAAGCTGCACTTTCTTTGGATCGAGAGTCAAGTTGTAAGATATCAACCTGTCGAACACTAATTGTAGGGTTTCGAGTACTTGTTGAAAAGTATCGCCTGCAACAATTATGTCGTCCAAGAAATATCTTACTCCTTTATCTCTAATATCACCCAGGCATTTATGTATTAATTTTGCAAAGTAGCTAGTGCTGTTAGCAGTCCCGAAAGGAAGTCTTGTAGGTGAAAAATTACCCCACTCGGTTGTGAAGCTGAGGAGGTTTTTGTCAACATCTCTTAATTTGATTTGGAAAAAGGCACTTTTAAGGTCCAGAACACAGTATAACTTCTTGCCTGATACTTCTTGCAGTATATCATGTATTTGGTCTACTGCAAAGTGATATTTTACTAGGTAACTATTTAGTAATCTGTAATCTATGGTCATTCTAAGCTTTTGATTCTCTGGTTTGTCTGATTTACTTGAATCTTTCTTTCTGATAAATAAGGCGGGAAATGCTACATTGCTGGTAGTCTCCTCAATTATGCCATTCTTAAGTAAATTTTGGATTTCTTTGTATGCTATGCTCTTTAGTAAATGTGGTACTTTATATGGCTTACATTGAATTGGATATTGATTTAGGACATGAAATTCAGGTACCACTTTTTCTGTACAGCCTAAAGTGTCATAATTTTTTGAAAAGGCGGCTGAGTTTTGTTTCAGCATTCTCTGTACAATTGCTTTTTGCTTCTTGTCTAAATGATCTAAATTGAAGTCCTCTGTAGAAAATTGCTCCTCTCTTAATTTTAAAATTTGTTCATGGGTTAAAGCATTGACTGTTTCAATATTTGTCTTCATTTCATTATTTTGTGCATTATTGACAATTTCAAAATTTTTTGAAATGTTAGCTAATTTTGTTTCTTTACTAACAGTCACTGGTTTATTTGAGTTGTTAGTTATAAAAATAAATAGTTTGTTGTCATTATTGCTCTTAATTATACCTCTCTCTACTTCAATTTCTAAATAATTCACATAAGGTTCTATTAAAAATTCAGTGTTTGCTTTGATAGATTTCTTGCTTTTGACTTCGACGATTTCTGTTGTAAAAGGTTCAAATTTTGTTTTGCTTACCAAAGTAATCGAATTATCTGCCTTCTGTTTGCTTTTAATCTGTTTTCTTGAATTCTGTTGTTTATTTGCATTTTGAATTTGACTGTTACTATTTACATTTTCTCTATTCTCAAATTCTGTATTAGATTCTGCATTCTGGTTATTTGCAATATTTTGATTTTGACTATGTTTACAATATCTGATGTTGTCATCTACTTGGATCTTATTTACATTATTAATTTCTTCTGCTATTCCCAATTGAAATTCACAGTTTGGCATTATTAATTTATTGCTGGACATATCTAATATAATTTTGTTTATTTTCAAAAAGTCAAATCCTAAAATCATATCATATGTGGTGTACCAAGAGTCATTTGTGATAAAAAAAGTGTTTTTGAAATATTTCTTATTAATTTTAAATCCTAATTCTATGGCATGTCTGAATGGAATTTTTGATCCGTTAATTGCATGTATAGATACACATTTAGAAAGATATTTGATTTTCATTCCTGATTCTTTGATTCTTTCAAAAAGGTTATTACTTATCAAACAGATTGTAGATCCTGAATCTATCATTGCATTTGCTTTAAAGTTATTAATTGAAATTTGCAGTAGAGGTAATTTGTTTACTTGCAGTAATGTTTCATTAGTTGCACATGAAGCTATTGTTTCTTCGATGTCACTCTGTGTCTGTGTATCTCTGTCCACATTAGCATTTTGAGTTTGTGTGTGTTTATTAACATTGCATTTTTCAGTTTGTACTGATTTATTTATTTTAGTACTTCGAATTTGAGTAGATTTGTCACATTTTGTTTTAAAATTATGTTTGTTGTATCTTACATTTTGAATCTTTTTATTTCTCTGCATGTTATGATATCTTACACCCATTTCACTGGAAGACAAACGGGACGTTGAGTTAAAGTGCTCATTTATCGCCTTCCCCTGAGAAAAATCCTGTTGCTGATTGCTTTGTCTAAAAAAATGTTGTTGGTTGTTATAATTATGTGCTCCTCTCCTTGAATTTTGCTGATAATTTGAATTAGATGTGAAATTTTGTTGTTGATAGTTTTGGTTTCTATCATTACTCCTTTTATAATAATTCCTCTGATTGCTATTATTCCCTCTATAGTAATTGTTTCCTCTATAATAATTGTTTCCTCTGTATGGATGACTTCTATACGTATTCTGACTGCCCCTCTGTTGACTGTTTTGCTCTCTTTTCATATTTTTATAATGATGGCAATCAATGGTAATGTGATTCTGATTACACATTGAGCAAACAATGTTTTTATTTTCTGCATTACTGTTACCTTCTCCTAAATTCTCTTTTGTTGTGCTTTGATTTTGATTGATTGTTTTCAGAGCGTTAACCTCTGCTATCAGATTATGAATTAAAAAATTTGTGGAGTCTTGCTGCTCTCTGATTTCATTTATATGTGGCCTTTCTGAAGTATTTATATTATTTAATTTTTGCTCTTCCTCTAATACTTTCTCTATTGTTCTTGCAATATTTAATGCTTCTAAAAATGTGGAGGGTCCTCTTTTTTTTGTTTCTATTTTGACGTCATTTCTTAGTGCGTCCAAAAATTTTGTCATTTTAAGGTTATCTATGAATTTTGATATTTCTGAATCATTTTTGTTTAGTGATTTAGTGTACTTTGCAGTGGCATTCTCAACTGCTTCAGCTATTTCGTTGATAGATTGCCTAGGTCCCTGAGATATTGCTTGAAATTCCTGCTGCAAATCTGCAAAATTTTGTGTCTTTTTGAATTTCAGAGTCAGTTTATTTTTAAATTCTTCATAATTACTAGTACTGGCTATTTCTTGATTATTGATAATAAATTGCAGTGCTTTGCCTGCTATTAAAGTTTTGATTATAATTAATTTGTTGCTGCTGTCCCATTGGGCGATTTGAGCAATCTCTTCAAACTGTTTGAAAAAAAAATCTATCTCTTCCTCTGATTCTCCGTGAAATTTCTTTAAAAGTTGCAAAAGTGACATGTTTGCAAGTGTTTTGTTGCCTTGCATGGAATTTACTAATTTTTGGACTTGTTGTCTAAGTTTTTTGCCTTCACAATCATTATTATCTTTATTTTTATCATTAGCTTCCATTTTGTCACTATAAATTAGATTAAAGTTATCTATTTGGAGCTTGTCTTATTCAGATATCCCCCAAAATGCATATAAAACAGTATACACAATATAAAATGAAATTTGCAAGAATGTAAATATCCAATATCAAATATAAAATAAGTTTCTACTGTAAGATATTTTTGTACTATCATACATATAAATACACTTCTGTTCAATTCCACATAGCAAACAATTCAAATACTGCGTTTATTTGATATATTTCTATTTTCAATTTCACTATAATTATCGTTTATCATTTAAATATCAGAGTACTCTGATCTGTCCAATTTACCATAATTTTTTTTATCTAATATTTGCATTTATTATATACTTTTAAATGTGTATTTAAGTGATTTTATGATTCATCCTTTTATGCTATCACTGAGTGTTGCTTCACTCTTTCTTAACCTTTATTTATCAACTTTTTTTTTTTTTTTTTTTTATTATTATCATTATTAATTGCAACAAAAAATTATTTAACTGGTTCACACTCTTGTTGCCTTCTTCTTAAATTATTAATTTTGATCTTATTATCATTTGTTGCCTTCTTAAATTTAGTTTACGGTGCAATTTCCTTTTAAGCCAATTTTAAAATTCCAGTCTCGACTGGTCGCACGCACCAAAAATAATTCAGCAGGGTGCAAATAATTTTGGATCCAGGTTCGACTGGTCACGAGCGCCAATAATATCAGAAAACGTATAAAAGGGGAAGGCCGTGTATGTTTCTGATACTTAAAAAAGGTGATTAACCAAGCAGCAAATATCAAAGCCTTTATCTTAAATTAACTCTGGTTATCACTCATAATAATATTATAGTATAGTGGTAAATTTAATATTAAGCTCCTTCATTCTCCAATGCTGAAATAAAAGTTAAATTAAAAATTCCAACAAGAACATAGGCAACAAAGAAGAGATTTAAATTGGCCAAAAATTTCGTTTATTATTTGTTTATGTATATATATATATATGTAATAAAATAATCCAACAAATATAGTATACAAATGGTTGTCAAATGCATAATTTAAATCATCCCAATATCATTCACTATTAATATATTGAAGCAACAATTACTATTAACATTCCTTTTTGCATTTTCAAATTTTAACATTATTTATGTTCTTTCTCGTTCTGCGGAGAATTAATTCTACATTAAGTTACATGATACAAGTTCTATTATAGTTCATTAAGGTCGTAATTTTTAAGATCAAAGTTCAAATACAGCAGTTTCTGATGTCACCAAATGACTGGGGATCATCCATGATTAATAATAATAGCTCGTCTTTGTCAAATTATCAGCCTTCAGTGGCTGTCCAGATGTTATAAAATAAGAAGAGTTTGACTTACATATATTTGAAGCAGTAGCAGGAAACATTCCCCATTTTGGTGGTCCAATGGCAGGATTTTCATAAGTAATAATAATGATGCTTTATGTTGACATGTCTATATCGATTGAGATCAATTGAAGCAAGGCAGGCACTCATCATAGGAGACAACGTATTCAATTAGTTGGGTATTGGTGATCAGTCATCCGAAGACGAAGCTTAATGAAACAGTCGTTGAAGGCGAGGCTTAATTGTTCAGTCAACATGACTATTAAATTCGAGGAGCAAATTGTATGTGTAATTCTTTAAAAATTGGACACATAGTCCGAATGCTGACTATGTCTATAGGTCTCCATGGACCAAAATTAGGAGACAACCTTCATGGTTGAAGAGCAGGGCCAGAGTCCTTTATGACAAAATCTGCTCAAAAAAAGCAAGAGGACCTCAGCGGTCCGGCCCGCAGGCCGGCCGCGTCCAAGAGCGGATTCCTTTTCATTCTTATTTTTTTATTTTACACTTGCCGTCATATTCTCAGTGGCGCTGTACTATATTCGCGTATGATTGGCCACTCTTGTACATACAATACGTTGCTATTGGATGGTGGCCTTGTCCATGCTAAAAGGTGGGGTGCCATGTTGCATACCCCTTTTCGTAGAATTTTTGCCCATCTGTGAAGTTTGCTGAAGTCTTTATTTTAGAGGGTGTAACTTTAGTCAGTAAATTCTTACTGTTGACAGGAATTATAGCTTCTTCTGAAAACTGCCCATGTCTATCCTGACGGGGCGTACATACAAGTTTTATATTACCAGTGGGAAAAGGTTCTCAGCAAGAAAGGAATTTTTGACCGTTGTGGTCCTGCTATGTAAAATCTGCACGTGTTCTCTAAAAAAGGAGGGGGGGGGGGGCAAGTATGCTTCCTGGGACCAAACTCCTACGTTGCAGCTGTGAGATTGTTTTTCTGCAGATGTGCAAAGAGCGAGAGAAAGTACTTTTTTTTGAAAATGGCTATTTTTGCCTAGCAACTGCCTTAATCTATATTCCAAAAGGTTTTAAAGCTAAAGTAATTTTAAATAAATAAAAGTTCTAATTCCCTTTTTAATTAAAAAAAAGCATTATTAAAATTAGCGTGTGTCAGACACATTTATAAAAAAAATGTCATGTTTCTCATGACACTTTATAAGTAAATACTTCCACTTTCCATACAGTAGTGTATATACAGGGATGCCTAGGAAAATACTCATGCACCTCAATAACTTTATAAGTAAAGACTTCCACTTTTCATACAGTAGTGCATATACAGAGATTCCTAGGAAAATACTCATGCACCTCCACTTTCTAAGAGACTTTCTATACTGTAGTGTATATACAGGGGATTCCTATGAAAAGAGTTCCACTTTCTATACAGTAGTGTATATACAAGGATTCCTAGGAAAATACTCATGCACCCCAATAGCGTTATAAGTAAAGACATCCGCTTTCTATACAGTAGTGTATATACAAGGATTCCTAGGAAAATACTCATACACCTCAATAACTTTATAAGTAAATACTTCCACTTTCCATACAGAAGTGTATATACAGGGATGCCTAGGAAAATACTCATGCACCTCAATAACTTTATAAGTAAAGACTTCCACTTTTCATACAGTAGTGCATATACAGAGATTCCTAGGAAAATACTCATGCACCTCCACTTTCTAAGAGACTTTCTATACTGTAGTGTATATACAGGGGATTCCTATGAAAAGAGTTCCACTTTCTATACAGTAGTGTATATAGAAGGATTCCTAGGAAAATACTCATGCACCCCAATAACGTTATAAGTAAAGACATCCGCTTTCTATACAGTAGTGTATATACAAGGATTCCTAGGAAAATACTCATGCACCTCAATAACTTTATAAGTAAAGACTTCCACTTTCCGTACAGTAGGGCGCGGTAGCCCATTGGTTAGCGCGCTGGAGTTGCACTCGGTAGGCCCGGGTTCGATTCCAGCCACTGCCAAAACTGCCGCCGTGTTCATGCGGAGTACGATCACGTTAAACATGTGGGTCCGAAAGTCCTTCCGAGAGGTTGGTGGTAGGGGAAGGAGGGTACGGTCCCTGTGGATGCCTCCCCCACTGGGTTCCGGTCTAAATTGGGTGGCACTTCCCGACCGTCCAAACAGTTACCTTACACGTTTCTGGTAGGTCGGACGGTCTGGGTTTCAACAACAACTTTCCATACAGTAGTGCATATACAGGGATTCCTAGAAAAATACTCATGCACATCAATAACTTTATAAGTAAAGGTTTATGAGTGTACACGTTACATCTATCTATAGTTTTCCCGACCATGACTGATCGGATAAAAGTGGTTGCAGCGTTCCTAGCGGAGAATTTAAAAAGCTAGAAACTAAACTCGGCAATAAAGCGAGATAGACGAAAGGAGCCAGTTACAAAGTTGAGCACTGTTTAATGAATAGGAATCGACAATAAAAGTGTTACAGTAGGAACTAATGTACAACGACCTGTTCAAAATGCCCTCCATCAGCAACAACGCACATTTGAATTGCAGAAAAAATATGACCGCATAGTTTGACAGTCATTGCATGTGTCACTGTATTACAGTCCCTGATAACACGACTTCTTGGGAGTTATTTATTACCTTCTATATATGCGTTTCATGCGTCGATTCCTACTAATTAGATCATCCTCTACAACTTCGTAATTGACATTTTTCTTCTATCTCGCTCTGTTGCTGAATTCGTTGCACAAGCTTTATAAATTCTTCACTAGGGGTGCTGCAATAACTTTTATTTGACTGGTACGATCACTTTACTAAAGACAGACTTACACTCATGAACGTTTCCTTGCAAAGTTATCGGGGTATTGTTAAAAACTTTCTAGGATCTTGTGTATATAAAGAGAAATACTCTTTGTAGCACTTTCCTGGAGAAAACAGACAAAATAAAATTGGGCGGATGCTTATCGGTATACTTTCAACCAGAAAAAATCTGATGTGGGCAGCACATGACTTTCCCTGCAGACTTATATTAATGTTCTCTATATTTTAATTAAATTTATTTCACTTTTAATTCAATTTCCGATCTCATTCGGTAACCGGGCTTATTTTCAAAGGTGGCGTAGGGAAAGTACGAAAAACTAAAATATCTCGAGAACGGCTAGTCCTAGTGTAATGGGGTTGGTCTTATTCTTTTCGGCGTTAAAAATTACGTATTAAATCATTATTTAATGGATATATTTGAGTATACCTAGTTCTTTAGTTTAGATTTTGATGATTTTTGCGGGCCATTTTGCAAAAAAAGACAGGTTATTTTTTTTCGAATCATACCAAAATCTAATCAGCACCAGAGTAACCCAGAACTGACTCATCTATCGAATTTTGTGAAATTCGGTCCATTAGTTTTTCAGTTAGAGTGGATACAAGCTTTTGCGGGCCATTTCGCAAAAATAGGCGGGTTCTTTTATTCCGAATCGTACCCAAAACTAATCAGCACCAGCCCCGCCCACAAGTGACTTACCTACAAAATTTTGTGAAATTCGGTCCATTAGTTTTTTAGTTAGAGTGGATACAAAATCTGCACAGACAGACAGACAGACACACAGACAGACAGACACACACACACAGACGTCACGCTAAAAATGGTTTTTTCGTATTCTAGAGGTCTCGAAACGTGTAGATCCGTCGAAAACTCGAGTTGTGATTTTCGGCATGATTCCAATACTTTCCCTATACATTACCATGTATTGCAGGGAAAGTAATAAAATGTCACCGTTGTCTAGAATTTTACTTTCCCTGCAATACATGGTAATGTATAGGGAAAGTATTGGATTCATGTCGAAAATCGCAACTCGAGTTTTCGACGGATCTACACGTTTCAAGACCTCTAGAATACGAAAAAACCATTTTTAGCGTGACGTCTGTGTGTGTGTCTGTGTGTCTGTCTGTCTGTCTGTGCAGATTTTGTATCCACTGTAACTAAAAAACTAATTGACCGAATTTCAAAAAATTTGGTAGGTAAGTCACTTGTGGGCGAGTCTGGTGCTGATTAGTTTTGGGTACGATTCGGGATAAAAGAACCCGCCCTTTTTTGCGAAATGGCCCGCAAAAGTTTGTGTCCACTCTAACTGAAAAACTAATGGACCGAATTTCACAAAATTCAGTAGATGAGTCACTTGTGGGTCACCCTGGTGCTGATTAGATTTTGGTACGATTCGGAAAAATATAACTCGCCTTTTTTTGCAAAATGGCCTCCAAAAATCATCAAAATCTATACTAAAGAACTACGTATGCTCAAATATATCCATTAAATGCTTGTTTAATACGTAATTTTTAACGAAGAAAAGAATAAGACCAACCCCATTACACTAGGACCAGCCGTTCTCGAGATATTTTAGTTTTTCGTATTTTCTCTACGCCAACTTTGAAAATAAGTCCGGTTACCGAATGAGAAAGAAAATTGAATTAAAAGTGAAATAAATTTAATTAAAATAAAGAGAACATTAATATAAGTCTGCAGGGAAAGTCATGTGCTGCCCACATCAGATTCTTTTACTTGCCATCCTCAAGACATTAGAAATTGCACTTTTCAAGGGGGATTACTGATATTTTTAATGTTTTAAGTCATCTATTTTATCTTGGCAAAGATTTTTCAATCTCATACATTTTCTATTGTATTTAACCAATTTTTGAAACAGGATGAAAATGATGCGGGTATATTTTCCACCATTTTAGATTCTTCATTTTAGTACGTTAACAAAACTTCAATATTTTTTTATAAATTCGTTCACAAACGAGACCCAGTATATTTTTTCTTCTATCTGCCTATGAAAACAACTTTGATAACTTTCAATGTTAAAATCAAAGTTGCCAAAGTTAAAATCTGCACCAATCTTCATCAAATCAAAGTTATCTTCATCAAAGGTAACTTTGATGAAGATAACATTGATGAAGAAAAATTTGATAAAGATAGCCATAACAGGATTTCTTTTATTTACTTTAGGGGAATCAAATTAAATATTTCAATATAATTTTGTGAAGAACAATATCATTTAGAATACTACTGGAATTTTCAGATATTTTAAACCAACGCCGCTATATCTGCTAGCTCTATAAAATAGATAAAATAATTAATCTCCGGAAAGTTTTAAAATGTGAGATTTTGTCAGATAACATATTTTATTCGTCAAAATCTGGAAGCTTTTCTGAAAAACAATACCCCTCTTATGCATTTTCCCGGCCGCCCACTTTTGCTGCTCTATGTCTTCGGATGAGTCGGACGGTCTGGGTTTTCGACCTCTCTTATGCACCGAGATGGTGCTTAGTAACTGAGTTTTTATCTATTTGCAAAGCTTCTGCACAAGTAGAAGAATCGACTTTAATAACTTTCAACGTTAAAATCAAAGCCACCAAAGTTAAATTCAAAGTTATCTTCATAAAAGATAACATCAATGAAAATAACGTTGAAGAAGATAAATTTGATATAGCCATAACAGGTATTCTTATGTTAATTTTATAGGGGAATCAAATCAAATATTTCAATATAATTTTTTGAAGACCAATATCATTCAGAATACTATTGGAATTCTCAAATACTTTAAACCAACGCCGACTATATCTGCTAGCTCTATTAAATAGAAAAAAAAAGTCTTAAAATTCCAAATTTTGTCAGATAAGCATGATTTATTCTTCAAAAGCTGGAAGCCTTTCTGGAAAGTAATACCTCTCTTATGCATCGAGACGGTACTAAGTGACTGAGTTTTCATCAATTTGCAAGGTTTCTTTCTGCTTAAGTGAAAGAATCGGCAAGTAGGTTATTGTGATTGAGGAAGCCCTATCTGCATGCAATTAAGGAGAAAGTGGCTTGATCTTCCTCAGTGATGACAGGATATGAGTACTTAGGGAAATACAGATCCAGGTGCAAAAAATCTGATGTGGGCAGCACATAACTTTCCCTGCAGACTTATATCCACATTCTCTTTATTTTAATTAAATTTATTTCACTTTTAATTCAATTTTCTTTCTCATTCGGTAACCAGACTTATTTTCGAAGGTGGCGTAGAGAAAATACGAAAAACTAAAATATCTCGAAAACGGCTAGTCCTAGTGTAATGGGATTGGTATTATTCTTTTTTTCGTTAAAAATTACGTATTAAACAATCATTTAATGGATATATTTGAGCATACGTAGTTCTTTAGTTTAGATTTTGACGATTTTTGCGGGCCATTTTGCAAAAAAAAGGCATGTTATTTTTTTTCGAATTATACCAAAATCTAATCAGCACCAGAGTGGCCTACAAGCGACTTATCTACCAAATTTTGTGAAATTCTGTCCATTAGTTTTTCAGTTAGTGTGGATACAAACTTTTGCGGGCCATTTCGCAAAAAAAGGCGGGTTCTTTTATCCCGAATCGTACCCAAAACTAATCAGCACCAGACTCGCTCACAAGTGACTTACCTACCAAATTTTGTGAAATTCGGTCCATTAGTTTTTTAATTAGAGTGGATACAAAATCTGCACAGACAGACAGACACACAGACAGACAGACACACAGACAGACAAACACACAGACACACACACAGACGTCACGCTAAAAATAGTTTTTTTGTATTCTAGAGGTCTCGAAACGTGTAGATCCGTCGAAAACTCGAGTTGCGATTTTCGGCATAATTCCAATACTTTCCCTATACATTACCATGTATTGCAGGGAAAGTAAAAATCTGATGTGGGCAGCACATGACTTTCCCTGCAGACTTATATTAACGTTCTCTTTATTTTAATTAAATGTATTTCACTTTTAATTCAATTTTCGTTCTCATTCGGTAACCGGACTTATTTTCAAAGGTGGCGTAGAGAAAATAAGGAAAACTAAAATATCTCGAGAACGGCTAGTCCTAGTGTAATGGGGTTGGTCTTATTATTTCCGTCGTTAACAATTACGTATTAAACGAGTATTTAATGGATATATTTGAGTATACCTAGTTCTTTATTTTAGATTTTGACGACTTTTGCGGGCCATTTTGCAAAAAAGGGCAGGTTATTTTTTTTTTCGAATCGTACCAAAATCTAATCAGCACCAGGGTAACCCACAAGTGACTCATCTTCCGAATTTTGTGAAATTCGGTCCAGTAGTTTTTCGGTTAGAGTGGATACAAGCTTTTGCGGGCCATTTCGAAAAAAAAGGCGGATTCTTTGATTCCAAATCTTACCCAAAACTAATCAGCACCAGACTCGCTCACAAGTGACTTACCTACCAAATTTTGTGAAATTCGGTCCATTAGTTTTTTAGTTAGAGTGGATACAAAATCTGCACAGACAGACAGACAGACAGACAGACAGACAGACAGACACACAGACACACACACAGACGTCACGCTAAAAATGGTTTTTTCGTATTCTAGGGGTCTTGCAACGTGTAGATCCGTCGAAAACTCGAGTTGCGATTTTCGACATGATTCCAAAACTTTCCCTATACATTGCCATGTATTGCAGGGAAAGTAAAAATCTGATGTGGGCAGCACATAACTTTCCCTGCGGACTTATATTCACGTTCTATTTATTTAAATTAAATTTAATTCATTTTTACTTTCCCTGCAATACATGGTAATGTATAGGGAAAGTATTGGAATCATACCGAAAATCACAACTCGAGTTTTCGACGGATCTACACGTTTCGAGACCTCTAGAATACGAAAAAACCATTTTTAGCGTGACGTCTGTGCGTGTGTCTGTCTGTCTGTCTGTGTGTCTGTCTGTCTGTCTGTCTGTCTGTCTGTGTGTCTGTCTGTCTGTGCAGATTTTGTATCCACTGTAACTAAAAAACTAATGGACCGAATTTCACAAAATTTGGTAGGTAAGTCACTTGTGGGCGGGGCTGGTGCTGATTAGTTTTGGGTACGATTCGGAATAAAAGAACCCGCCTTTTTTTGCGAAATGGCCCGCAAAAGCTTGTATCCACTCTAGCTGAAAAACTAATGGACCGAATTTCACAAAACTCGGTACATGAGTCACGTATAGGTCACTCTGGTGCTGATTAGATTTTGGTATGATTCGGAAAAAAATAACCTGCCTTTTTTTGCAAAACGGCCCGCAAAAATCTTCAAAATCTAAACTAAAGAACTAGGTATACTCAGATATATCCATTAAATGCCCGTTTAATACGTAATGTTTAACCACGAAAAGAATAAGACCAACCCCATTACACTAGGACCAGCCGTTCTCGAGATATTTTAGTTTTTCGTACTTTCCCTACGCCACCTTTGAAAATAAGCCCGGTTACCGAATGAGAACGAAAATTGAATAAAAGTGAAATAAATTTAATTAAAATAAAGAGAACGTGGATATAAGTCTGCAGGGAAAGTCATGTGCTGCCCACATCAGATTTTTACTTTCCCTGCAATACATGGTAATGTATAGGGAAAGTATTGGAATCATGTCGAAAATCGCAACTCGAGTTTTCGACGGATCTATACGTTTCAAGACCTCTAGAATACGAAAAAAACATTTTTAGCGTGACGTCTGTGTGTGTGTCTGTGTGTATGTCTGTCTGTCTATGTGTCTGTCTGTCTGTGCAGATTTTGTATCCTCTCTAACTAAAAAACTAATACACCGAATTTCACAAAATTTCGTAGGTAAGTCACTTGTGGGCGGGGCTGGTACTGATTAGTTTTGGGTACGATTCGGGATAAAAGAACCAGCCTTTTTTTGCGAAATGGCCCGAAAAATCTTGTATCCACTCTAACTGAAAAACTAATGGACCGAATTTCCCAAAATTCGGTGGATAAGTCACTTGTGGGCCACCCTGCTGCTGATTAGATTTTGGTACAATTCGGAAAAAAATAACCTGCCTTTTTTTGCAAAATGGCCCGCAAAAATCGTCAAAATCTAAACTAAGGAACTAGGTATACTCAGATATATCCATTAAATGCCCGTTTAATACGTAATTTTTAACGACGAAAAGAATAAGACCAAACCCATTACACTAGGACTAGCCGTTCTCGAGATATTTTAGTTTTTCGTACTTTCCCTACGCCACCTTTGAAAATAAGCCCGGTTACCGAATGAGAACAAAAATTGAATAAAAGTGAAATAAATTTAATTAAAATAAAAAGAACGTTAATATAAGTCTGCAGGGAAAGTCATGTGCTGCCCACATCAGATTTTTAATTCAATTTTCGTTCTCATTTGAAAACTGGACTTATTTTCAAAAATGGTGTAGGAAAAATACGAAAAACTAAAATATCTCGAGAACGGCTAGTCCTAGTGTAATGGGGTTGGTCTTATTCTTTTCTTCGCTAAAAATTACGTATTAAACAAGCATTTAATGGCTATATTTGAGCATACGTAGTTCTTAAGTTTTGATTTTGATGATTTTTGCGGGCCATTTTGCAAAAAAAAGGCATGTTATTTTTTTTCGAATTATACCAAAATCTAATCAGCACCAGAGTGGCCTACAAGCGACTTATCTACCAAATTTTGTGAAATTCTGTCCATTAGTTTTTCAGTTAGAGTGGATACAAGCTTTTGCGGGCCATTTCGCAAAAAAAGGCGGGTTCTTTAACCCGAGTCATACCCAAAACTAATCAGCACCAGATTCGTGCACAAGTGACTTACCTACCAAATTTTATGAAATTCGGTCAGTTAGTTTTTTAGTTACAGTGGATACAAATATCTGCACAGACAAACAGACAGACACACAGACACACACACAGACGTCACGCTAAAAATAGTTTTTTCGTATTCTAGAGGTCTTGAAACGTGTAGATCCGTCGAAAACTCGAGTTGCGATTTTCGACATGATTCCAATACTATCCCTATACATTACCATGTATTGCAGGGAAAGTAAAAATCTGATGTGGGCAGCACATGACTTTCCCTGCAGACTTATATTAATGTTCTCTATATTTTAATTAAATTTATTTCACTTTTAATTCAATTTCCGTTCTCATTCGGTAACCGGGCTTATTTTCAAAGGTGGCGTAGGGAACGTACGAAAAACTAAAATATCTCGAGAACGGCTAGCCCTAGTGTAATGGGGTTGGTCTTATTCTTTTCGTCGTTAAAAATTACGTATTAAATCAGCATTTAATGGATATATTTGAGTATACCCAGTTTTTTATTTTAGATATTGGCAATTTTTGCGGGCCATTTTGCAAAAAAAGGCAGGTTATTTTTTTTTTAATCGTACCAAAATCTAATCAGCACCAGGGTGACCAATACGTGACTCATCCACCGAATTTTGTGAAATTCGGTCTATTAGTTTTTCAGCTACAGTGGATACAAGCTTTTGCGGGCCATTTCACAAAAAAGGCGGGTTCTTTTATTCCGAATCGTACCCAAAACTAATCAGCACCAGCCCCGCCCACAAGTGACTTACCTACAAAATTTTGTGAAATTCGGTCCATTAGTTTTTTAGTTAGAGTGGATACAAAATCTGCACAGACAGACAGACACACAGACACACAGACAGACAGACACACAGACACACAGACAGACAGACAGACAGACACACAGACACAAACACAGACGTCACGTTAAAAATGGTTTTTTCGTATTCTAGAGGTCTCGAAACGTGTAGATCCGTCGAAAACTCGAGTTGCGATTTTCGGCATGATTCCAATACTTTCCCTATACATTACCATGTATTGCAGGGAAAGTAAAAATGTATTAATCACCGTATCTCTTAATAAACGAATATGGAACTTCTCTTCTTTTCAGGCATTTGAAGTATCAGTGACTCTAAATTAAAATGTCTTGAACTTGTGCCCTGTCTTAACTTTTTCATACATTCATATTTCAGTGTTTTGTTCTACTTGCATCCCATGCTTTTTCAGAATGAAGAGGGGAATAAAATAATGTATATATTTCAGATTTTGTATCCAAGGTTTTCTTTCAGGAAAAGAAAAAATCGTGAAAATTCTTTAAATGTTTCTTTTTTCAAGTTGGTAACTGCTTAGTGACGCCGCTCTATGTATGAGGCTTATTTGTGTTAATATAAACTATTATTTTTATTTGTGTTAATATAAACTATTATTTGTGTTAATATAAACTACTATTTTGATATCATTAACAGACACATAGTGATTTGATGTGTACTGTAGTTCCCCCATTTACTATACTCTACCATCATACTCTACCACTATACTCTACTACTATATTCTACCACCAATACCTGGGTATTCAGGGAATTGTCATTGTTTTCCCATAGAAAATAATGTTATGAAAATTTTAAAATTCAAATCATTTGAGTTATATTCATGAGAATAACTGAAAGTTCTTCACACAATGTAACTATATAAAATTTAATCGAGGTAGGTGCATTTGTTCTAAGTTATCATGTCCACATCTCTCACTCACTCAACTCGTTCACTCTCTCACTCGCTCAACTCGCTCACTCACTCAACTCGCTCACTCACTCACTCACTCACTCAACTCGCTCACTCACTCACTCACTCACTCAACTCGCTCACTCAACTCGCTCACTCACTCACTCACTCACTCAAGTCGCTCACTCACTCACTCAAGTCGCTCACTCACTCACTCAAGTCGCTCACTCACTCAACTCAACTCACTAACTCAACTCAACTCACTCACTCATTCAGTCACACACACAGAGAGACGAATATTTTTTGTTGTTGTTGTTGTTGTTGCTCATAACCTCCTGTTTCGGTCGAACCACAAGCAGGACCAGTGATGCCAGATGAAGGACAAAGAATGACATAAGACGAGATCACAAAGTTTTTATTAACACAAACAAGCATCACTGACGAAGGTCTGGGGGGTGCAGCTTTACATTTGGCGAGGACCCAGAAGGCGGAAGACTGACTTCATCCTCAAGAAAACGCCCATGCCTTACTCGGGATTCGAACCCAAGCCCACTAGACAGCAGTCGGAGACGCTATCCACTTCACCGCCTGGGCGGCCGAATATTTTTTAAAAGTATTTAAAATAGGTATTCAGGAGGTCTTAAAACGTGCATATTGGTTAAAATATTGAATTAGAAAATTTTCGGGAAAGCAATACTTTCCTTATACAATAGTATAAGAAAGTAAACAAAATGATAAACTCAAATAACGATTTAAAGGAAAACTTGAATGATTTAAACAACAAGTTACAAAAGTAATTAAATTATTGTTATAACCTCTACGATGTATAGTAATTAGTATATGTAAAGGGAAATTATTGTGTGAATTTAATAATTAGAATTTTGATGGATTCACATGTTTGGAGAATCCCTGAAAACGCATGAATTATTTTTTGAATGACGCCTGTCAACTAGACAAAGGTCCTCGACTTTCGAACATTTTCGTTCTTAAACTGATTAATTGTAAAAATTAATTATGTTTTAAATTTTTATAAATAAATAGCTTTTTTTCTGAAATAGCCTTTTATCTAAATGGGAATGACAACTTAATTTTACATAATAAAAGATTTTTTTTTTGTGTGTGTGTGTGTGTGTGTGTGTGTGTCAACTGTAGTGAGAAATGAAAACGTCGGACATTGCGACATTTGTTATAGAGACATTGCAGTTCTCAGTATGATGCACATTGGCAAGTTTTTTTTTTTTTAATTCGAATTAGTTTAAAAATTTTGGCCTTTTAAAGCCAAAAATCGGCGATTTTCCGCCATTTCGTTCAAATAAAATCTATTCATTCATTGCCTCTGCAGACGATAATCGAGGGCATATATTTTTATTAAACAGCACACATTTCGTCTCGACAAAAATACACCTGTTTCCAGACTAAGTGGATTTAATTTATCGGTTTTCTAACTTTGCGAACTTAAAATATTTTATTCCATAGTTTTTAATTTGGCATTATAGTATTATCATTATGAGTATTATGCAAAAAAGTTTCACGCAATTTGGATGAAAACTCCTGAGGTAACAAATTTTTTTTTTAATTTTAAGTCTAGGGTAAAGGAACTTTGTGTATGTGCCTTTCAAGTAATTTCATTTATTTATGTTTACTATAGACATTACTTATTTTTATATAATTTTGACAAAAATCAGCGATCGCACACTTTTTTAGGGCGTATCAAAGAACCTTATTTAGGGCGTATCAAAAGAGCTTATTTATAGCGTATCAAAGGAGCTTAGGGCTTATTATACTCGCGTTATACAATTTTTATGGTCGCGCATTGGAAAAACGGGATGATTTTAGCTCAAAACATGTGATTTGTAAACTAGGTGGTGCTAACAGTATCTGTTATTTAAGTATCGAGCACTTATTTAGGACCAGGCTGGGTAATTCGTTCTAACAGGGCATAAAATGCGCCAATATCAAGATGTTGTACTTGAAACAAAATATAATATACAATATTATATGAGCTTACTATTATAAAATTAGTGAATATTTTATAGCCAGGATGGACTTATGGATGGACACTCCTGCTAAGAAGTTATCAAGAGCCGTTTTCCAGATACTAAAAATTTTACTTTCTTTCTAAGCAACAAAATGATTGAATTGGCATTGTTTCGGTCAAAAAAATTCCCTACTTCGATATCTCCCGATTTTTCTTTTTTTTTAATTAAGAACTTAGAATAAACTCAGACCAAGGGGAAAAAAACAATAACTAAAATAATTTTTAATTTTAACAGTTTACAGCAGTTTTTAAAGTTATCTTCAATATTCTACTGAGCTTCCCTGCCTAGCAAGCAGGGTATATATAGGGATTTTTAGCTAAATATCCCTACGTTATGAGTAGATTTTTCCCTAACATACAATTGCATTCATATTTCTCGACTTCTCTATTTCCCATCCAACGAGAGAGGGGTGGCGCAACCCCTCTTTTTTGACAAAAAAGGGTGAGGGAAGTTCATCGCACTGGGCCAAGGTCCCCAAAACGGTAACCTTGACAAGGTACGACTGCACATTGTGCAAAATGGCGAACTCTCTTACTAGGAATTATACGTCTTACGAATTTTGAGTATTATTTTGCACAACTGAAAAATAAAATGTGAAATCACTACAGTGCGTTTTGACATCACAAAACGCAGTTTATAGTAGCAGTTTTGCCAATTCTTCATATCGCATTGGCGGATTTGCCGATAAGAAGAGAAGACTAGCGCTTGGGGAGGGGGGGGGGGCACTTCAAATGGGGCCCCAGATTTCTTAATACTGAAAATTATTGCAAAATATTTTCAAAATTTGGTGAAATAATTCTTTGTCTATATTTCCGGAAATAATAAAATGCCGAAATATTTAACTACCAACTTCGACTTACAGTGGGTAGGGGGGGGTGGGGGTGCAAAGGGGTTTAACGGGGTTCCCATCATAAAATTTAAAAAGAAAATATTCAAAATTGAAGTTCATTTACTGTGTCAGAGTGTTTCTCATGCTGTATTTAAATTTCTAGGTCCTAGGGCTATAGAATTAGGACCCCCACATAGGGAACTATCTAGCAAGGCCTCAGACTGGGCGAGGACCTACTTCATTTTCATTGTTGGGCACAGGTCCTGAGCCCCTAACTCATTTAATAAGTATTTTTTATAATGCATTTTCGATTTTCTCGACTTTCTAAAAAAAAAAAAAGATGTTCGGACAGTTGCTCTACTTGTTCAACAGTTATCGTACCCACGCACAGACATCGTTGATAAAAGGTTGTTTCGTATTCAGGAATACTCAAAATGAGTAAATCTATTAAAATCAGAGAGCAGGAATTTTTACATTTTGTATCTTGAAAGATAATTCAAAATCATTTCAGAATAAACACTAAAACTTTTTATCGGTAGAAATTAAATCTATTATTATTATTTTATTATTATTATTATTATTATTATTATACTTATTATTATGTATTTCTTCTAATAAATTTATAAAAAATATTATATAAAATTTTTAAAAAAATATTAAATATCGTGAAATATTTTCACTTTTCATGTAATATTATCTGACAAATTTGTTAACATCATTCTTATGGACCTAGTTTGTTCCATTCACGAGAGAAGATACTTGTATAATAGTTTTGTGTTGTCACGACCAACAATTCACAAATAGTTATTTATATATAAGAAAAGCTCTTCTCTCCGCCTGTGTGTAACGGTGGGCGATACATACAACGGACATGGCGACTAATTTAGCGAAATATCGCGAACTTGACGATATATCGCCCCGGATTGACGAAAATTGACGCTAAATTAACTGAAATGAATTAATCATTAATGCGTTTACGTTTATGAATTAATCAGTAAAATATTTTAATATATGGGCTATATTAGCTTATTGAGGATGCTATCAATATTGATAATTGTCATAAGTTAATTGAGTACTTATCGAATAGAGCGTTAATTGAGAACTTATAGAATAGAGAGTTAATTGAGTACTTATAAAATAGAGTTAATTGAGTACTTATCGAATGGAGAGTTAATTAAATACTTATAGAATAGAGAGTTAATTGAGTACTTATAAAATAGTGTTAATTGAGTACTTATCGAATAGAGAGTTAATTAAATACTTATAGAATAGAGAGTTAATTGAGTACTTATAAAATAGAGATTTCATTGAGTACTTATAGAATAGAGAGTTAATTGAGTACTTATAGAGACAGTTAATTGAGTACTTATAAAATAGAGAGTTAATTGAGTACTTAGAAAATAGAGAGTTAATTGAGTACTTATAGAATAAAGAGTTGAGTACTTATAGAATAATACTTATAGAGATATAGTTTTACATGTTGTCATCTGGAGCTTAAATGCTCAAATCAGAGTCACACACAAAAAAAAAAAAAAAACGTGGATATTATACATCATTTTTTTCACTGTGAAAGAAATAAATTAGTTGAATTATATAAGCAAAGTCATGTGCTGCTCACAGATTTTTATTTAATTCCATGCCATTTACACAAACACTTTTATGGAAAATGCATTTTATTATAATTGAGTAAATTATATAAAATCATTTACTATTTACCAGAGAGAGAATTAATCAATGTGTCAATTTTAAATTCAAACAGAAATATACATTTTTTCGGGATATTTTAGTAAGAATTATTTTTATATGAATTATATACTATTTTTTGTTTACATTTTATAATCAAAAAGTAAATGCACAGCTCCTCGCAAAGCACTTTCCCTGTGAGAACTTTCTATGTGAGCTCCACCAGAAATACTTCCTTTGATACGCCACTATTTGTATTGAAAATTATGTGATACCCGCATCAGATTTACTTCATAAATATATTTGTATACTTTGAAATATATTATACTTTTATATTTCCATACATATTATATTTTACATATTATATTTTTATATTTTTTTCTCTAAAACCAGTGACGTACACAGATGTATATGGGGGAGTAGGCTTATACACACTTCCCTATTGTGTAATAACGGAAAATTTACATTAGTTCTCTATAGGGTGCATATTTGATTTGGGAAACGAAGCACACCTTCCCCAGTCTTTCTGAGATGCCTACGCCTCTGGCTAAAATCACATTGAGCAATGGTGTACTTCTCAACACTTTTATGACACTAGGGCACTAGCTCAGTGTAACAACAGTTTACCCTCACTTTGCGAAAGCTTCAAAGCGACTTTTAAACATTTCCTAATGCAGAACCGGTACTTCGATATTGCCGCAATTCAGATAAATAAAAAGTGAAATTTCCTGCGCCCCTTTTGTCCCTCCTCTCTTCCTGTGCTACGAAGGACACTTGAGGGGGTAAGCAGGGGTGGTGTCAACGCACCTTCTGAAGGTTCTTTTTCGATATGTATGCCGACCTTGGCTAAATACTTCGACACGTGCTCTTGGTTACCAAGCCTCAATGATGTGCCAACAAGAGAAAATGTCCTCTTTATTTCTTGTATCCCATCAACCGGTTTTCGTTTTCTTGTCGGTGAATTCAGCTTTTAAAATATTTTTTTCGAGGCATAGATTTTGTTAAATTTCGAGTTTTAACCCTTCTTATATTCTATGGCGAACTTCCCCATACATCAACTGATAGGGCAGAGTTCGCTAAAGTGCGTAATTACGCGTCTCGTACTCACCGAAATACATCTTTACTCCTCTGAATTTTATCAGTGCGTAAAAATATGCATAACATTTTTAGCAATAAAATGCAAATTTTTCACGAGTTTTTTTTTTTCCCCTCTTTCTTGTGTTTTAAATGCTGTGCATATACAGTAGAATTCCGGTTATCCGTAAATCGTCTTTACCGAAAAAGGTTTTCTTTCCTCTCTTTTTTGACGTATTAATTTAATTTATGTTCAATTATTTTACCTACACTTTTTTTAATACTTTAATATTGAAAATATTATTGGGTTTTCACTCCAGATGTCGGTGGGACTAATCCCACTTGGGTAGGGAGTACTCCAGTGAGTACTAATCCCACTTGGGTAGGGAGTACTCCAGTGAGTACTAATCCCACTGACCACAGCTGAATCCACACATCCTCCAGGGGAAAAATGAATATTTTCTGAAGTGATTCTTTGACCACTTTTCAAAATTTTCCTCCTATATATTTAAACTCGTTGGGATACACCATATAAAAGTTATTACTTGATTTTTCATTGGTACCTACTAGTATAAATATGTAGTAGAGTAGAATCTCTGAAGTAAATTCTTACTTTCAAGAACATCAGCACATAAAAAAACCCAAAATTTAAATAAACGTAAAATTAAACATCTAGAATGTGGGACTTCACTCCACTTTCTTATACATTCATATTCCATAGTATTTAGTTCTACTTGTATTACAATCATTATCAAAAACAAAAAAATATCTTATTCTGATTTATTACCCAATTTAGTCTTTTCAAATGTTTTGCAATATTTTAAAAAATTTCCTTTTTGAAGCTGGCATCAGCTGAGGGACGACAATAGATGCATTTGACTTATCTGTGTTACTATAAACTGTTCTCATACCATTAACATCCTTAATTTTTCAATTTAAAAATTTCCCCCTTTTACTATAGATTATCATAATTGTGCCGGTAATGCTCATCGTTTTTCGTGGGGAAATATGCTATGGAATTCTTAATTCGAACTCAAATAATGAGAATTACTAAAATTCCATCTCATTCTAGCTTACACATAATCTACACATGACATATGATGCCGGTAGGGGAATCAAATTCCACACACACACAAATGAACATATTTCCAAACGTGTTCAAAATTAATTCACGAAGACTTAAAACATGCTTGTTGGTTAACTACAGAAATAACAAAACAAAATTAAAAATAAATGTATTTTAAATAAAGACTAAAGTTTACCTGAAAAAAATTATTAAACAATTTTATGAGAAAAAAACACTGAATAATAACTTTTAAATAATGTTACCTAATATATTTTTATGATGGCTGTTTAGTAATTCAACTAAATACTGAAATGTAAATTACATACACAAGAAACGCAGTTCCAGGAGTTCTGTTCTACTGTAATTGAATCTAAATGAATCGTAGCATTGAACAGTTAAGGTTAAAATATTATCGTCTGCGATTTCCAATTTAAATATTGAAAAGTATAGTTGCAAAGCAACCGTTTGTTTTCGAATAAATCGTCTGCAGTTTATATATTCGAATTTATGAATTTATCTAAAATGAGTAATATTTTAAGGGTATGGCCTTGTGTCAGTGAAATAGAAAATCGATTTTTTGAAATATAATTCGTTTTCACAATGTAATTCCATCTCACGTTCTGATTGCGCAAAGAAAAGAATAGAGAAGTAAAGAGTTTATAAGATACCATATCTTATAAACTCTTGTTTCTGTATAATTCATAATTTCTTAGTTATATTTAGGAATTTACGGATATAATAATAGAATATGTTTTAGATAAGAGCCAGACATGTCCATTCTCATGTCTAGGGTCAGAGTCAACCACTAAATGCCGCTTTAAGTAGCTTTTCAGAAAAGTCACTATTTTCAATAAAAAGTCCCCCAAGGTCACTATTTTCAGTAAAATGAATGACTCAGTGTCACTAATTTTGATCTTTTGTCTGATAATCCTATGTAACTGTTAAAACTAGTCAATATGAATCGAATCTCTATTGCTCTAGTGTTAAATCAATAGCAATTACCCTACCAGATATTGTTGCAAAATAATTTTATGCAAAAATGCACCAATAGCCGAACTTGCAATGCACTGCATTTCCCCACTTCGAATATGTACAGGGTTCCAATTAAAGTCCTTACGCACCCAATAACTTTGCACAGAAAGGTTCATGAATGTGCACGTTAGATCTAGTTTTAGTAAATTGACCCTGTCCGATCGAATAGAAGCGATTGCAACCCCCCCCCCCCCCCATTACCAGAGAATCGAAAAAGTTAAGAACACGCACAAAGCAAGATAAAAGAAACAAGAAAGATCAATCATGCATAAAGCATTGATTATGTGAAACACTTTCCAACTAAAATGCAATTTTATTTAAACATCTCTAAAATGCGATACATTCAGCGGCGATATTTTTAAAATTATCACAACAATACAATAATTTTTTATATATGAAAACTTCATCGAAAACAAATGAAGTTTGTTCAAATAACTACATCGAAATATAAATCGCCTGGCTCTCTACAAAAAAGTAGTGAATATTTCATTCATTAACTTTTTTCCATTTCTTTCATTCAGCGGCGATAAAATTATCACAATACTACAATTATTTATTTTATTTAAAAACTTAAAACCATGGAGGTAAAATTACTTTCTAACCCCATGCTTAAAACTTCATAAAAAAAAAAAAAAACAATACTACAGAATCGTCTGCTTCTCTATGTAAAATCAATGAATGTTTCATTCATATCAGTTATACTAGCAGCATACCCGGTCTTCGTACGGAGTATATAATATAAAGAAACTTATAATTCGCAATCATGTGCAAATTCTGTTAAAATATTAAATTTATTGCTCCTAAAGAGAAGTTTAAGAATATCTGTTCTCACTATGAAACATTATCTTCACGGGCAGATCTGAAGAATAAAACATCCTGACCCCTTTTGTAAGAAAATTTACAAATAAAAAAAGGAATTGAATCAATATATGCAAAATGAAAGCATTAAAATTGTATAGGATCTGCACTACTTATATACGCGAATATTAGAAGATTTAATCTGTATTAGTACATTAGAAGATTACCCGTATTACAATATGAGTCTCAAAATTTTTTGCCAAAATAAAAGATATGACGTAATAAATTGAAAATATCAATAATCCCCGTAATCTTTATACCAGAAGGTCGTAATTGATTCCAATATATGCCAATATATCAAAACATATGCCAATATACCTGTACTACTTATATTCTCGTAGATTAGAAGATATACCCGTGTATTTGTAGAAGATTACTCGTACAACGTACAATATATGAGTTTAAACAATTTTTGTCATAATAAAACAATGGCATAATAACTTGAAAATATCAATAATCCCTGAATCAATAATCCCCGAAAATATCAATAATAGTAACGCTTAAATCTGAAGACCGTAATTGATATTATCCAGTCAAAATTACTACAGGAAAAATCAAATCGTCCTTTCTAAAATATATTTTTATATCCATTTATTTATTATTCAAATCGAAAAAATAATAATTAAAATTAACAGACAGATTTAATTTAATTGCGTTTCTGAACAACATGATATAAGATAGAATCTTCCTCATAAACTGCGAAATAAAATAACCATTTTGATTTCTTTATACTTTTGTTTAGTAAAAGCTTGTGAAAAATAAACCATGGAGATAGATTTCCCATTTAAATCATGTTTTAAACAATTCATGTTTTCAGAAAGTGACTAATTAGCGCAAAAAATCTCCCACCAAACTCAAAGATAAAGTTTTAATTCACTTTCAAACGACTTTCAAGCTTTTCGTTTGGATAAACCACGGAGTTAGAGTAGAACTCCTAGGAAAAAATTTCGTTTTTCATTAATATCTCGACAACCCCTGGTCTCAGATACTCGAAGCTTGGGCTAAATTTATGGCGGGCTATTTCAAGGCTATCCACAAAATTTCTCAAATTCGGTTCAGCCGTTCTCTCGTGATGATGAGACAAACGAAAATTTCGTTTTTTACTAATATCTCGAGAACCACTGAACGTAGAAACTCCAAACATGGACTAGATTTTAAGTGGGACTATTTCCAGGTTACCCACAAAATTTCATCAAATTCGGTTCAGCCGTTCTCCCGTGATGCCGGGACAAACAGACAGACAGACAGACAGATTTTCAATCTTATTTATATAGATTGCAGACTCCAGAGCTAAATAATTTTACGTTAATAAAATTTCAGCAATTCTTATACAACTCATCTTACAGCTGGATGTGTTTGCATTCTTTATACGTGAAAGTTAGACTTCGTTGTAGAAATAATCAAAGTTTGATGATTATTTAAACTCAAAAATATTGTAATTGCGTTGGCACAGTATATAGATGCATAGAAAAAAAATAAAAAATTAAAGCGGTTTTAGGACGGATGCATCACTAAATAGAAATTAAAAAGAACTTTAAAAATCACGATTTTGACGCAAGATAGATGCTATATTTTATTTTGAAAAGGGTCACGTGATCTCTTCATATAATATGGGTGCAATTATTATTTTAATTTTTATTTAAAAAACTACCGAACATATATTGCTGAAAATTTTTTTATATATTTTATGGGATAATTTGAATATTTTCTAAAATTTTCGAAGCAATTTGTGAATTTTAAATTCGCTAAAAAATGCTTGAAAAATTAGTGGCCATAGGGTTCAATGTATTTCATTTTTTCAACCCGGGTTCAATCCAAAACTAATTGAGTGATATTATTCATTTACATTCCCATATGTCCTACAGACCATCTTAACAACATACTAAAATTTCAGCTTGATAAAGTCATTTTTACAGCAGTTATCGCGCGAACGGACAGACACACAGAATGAACAAAGTCATAAACACTTTTTAACTATTTTGTAAAGTGTTAAAAACGAATTACAGAACTGTAGGGCATTGCCTAATTAGTAAGAAATGACACTAAATTAGTTACAGAATGCATTTATTTAACAGATTGTGGTTATAAGCTATCGTATACCATCGCGTATATATACCATCGTACTATTTTATTCTATCTCGTTTTGTTGCTGAGCTCGTGTTCCTAACTTCTCCAATTCTCCTCTAGGAGCGCTGCAATAATTTTTCCATACAAATTTATATGGCTGCTTAGTCCGTGCAGATCTTGCTCAAGATAAGGATTTAGATTTTGCAATTCGATTTAAAATTTATTGCAGTCAGTAAACATTCAGTGTCCAAACTCTAGAACATTGTTGGGCCCATAACTGTTTACTTATATACATAATGTATAAGGAAAGTATTGTGACGGGGTCGAAAATTCGAATTCGAGTTTTCGGCGGGAGAGCACGTTTCAAGCATCCCTGATCACGAATCGAACATTTTTGAAGTGATGTCTCTGTGTGTGTGAGTCTGTGGAGACGATATCTCACGAACGAATGGAGCTATTTGAATAAAATTTAGTACAAAAATTACAATCCGTGAATACTGAAAGCCAATTGTTTTAAAACACAATCGAACCTTCAGAACCCCCCCCTAGATTTTTGAGTGAAATTTTGAAAAAATCATCAAAAAATCAAAACCTTTAATAAAGTTACGCAAATAGACATTTCTTATGTAATTTTTCCTTAGAAAACGATTGACATAAACTTTAGAACGCCAGCATGAACCGTTCCAGAGATATTGCACATTTTTCAAATAAATTTATCAAAAAATCCCATAAATTAAAAAAAATATTAACTGTTAAGAAACATGTTCACTTTTCATATGTAATATTATGCGATAAATTTGGTGACATCATTCTCGTGGATCTAACTCGTTCCATTCACGAGAAAGGATACTTTGAGTAATACTTTTGCATTTGAACGCCAATAGTCATTTATCTGCTATAAGAATAACTTATTTCTCCGTCCATAACGCTTGGCGAGATTTTGGCGACTTTTTTAAATGTTGCTACATTAGCGAAAATCTCGCCAAATGGATAAAAATGACGCTAAATCAATGAAAATGACGACTAATCGTCGAAAATTCAATATCTTGGAAGGGATATAAGTATCTACTATAAGAAAAACCTATTTTTTACTGTAAAAGTAGCAAATTCATTGCATTATATAAGAATAACTGTAAGAATAACTTATTTCTCCGTCCATAACGCTTGGCGAGATTTAGGCGACTTAGGCTTTTAGCGAAATGTCGCCAACTTGGCGACATTTTTAAATGTTGTCAAGTTAACGAAAATCTCGCCAAATGGATAGAAATGACGCTAAATCAATGAAAATGACGACTAATTGAAGAAAATTCAATATCTTGGAAAGAGTATAAGTATCTACTATAAGAATAACATTTTTTACTTTCCCTGCAATACATGGTAATGTATAGGGAAAGTATTGGAATCGTGCCGAAAATCGCAACTCGAGTTTTCGACGGATCTACGCGTTTCGAGACCTCTAGAATACGAAAAAACTATTTTTAGCGTGGCGTCTGTGTGTGTGTCTATCTGCGTGTCTGTCTGTCTGTCTGTGTGTCTGTCTGTCTGTCTGTGTGTCTGTCTGTCTGTCTGTCTGTGTGTCTGTGCAATGTATGTATCCACTCTAACTCAAGAACTAATGGACCGAATTTTATAAAATTTGGTAAGTCACTTGGATGTGACCCTGGTGCTGTTTAGTTTTTGGTACGATTCGTAAAAACAGAACCCGCCTTTTTTGCGAAATGGCCCGTAAGAATTTCATTTATCCACTCTAGCTAAAATACTAATTTAACAAATTTCACAAAATTTGGTAGATAAACTACTTGATGGATGCTCTGGTGCTGATTAGAATTTGGTACGATTCGGAAGAGAAGAACCCGCCTTTTTTGCGAAATGGTCCGCAAAAATTTCATGTATCCACACTAGCTAAATTACTAATTGACCAAATTTCACAATATTTGGTAGATGAGATACTTGTGGAACACTCTGGTGCTGATTCGATTTTGGTACGATTCGGAAAATAACAACCTGCCTTTTTTGTACGAAATGGCCCGCAAAAATTGCCAAAATCTAAAAAAAAAAAAAAAAGACTACGTATGCTAAAATGTATCAATTAAATTCTTGTTTTATACGCAATTTTTGACGTGGAAAAGAATATAACACACTCCATTATACTTTAGGACTAATCGTTCTCAAGATATTTAGGATTTCTTGCATTTTTGTTACGCCGCTATCGGAAAAATGTCCAAGTACCAAATAAAAACAAAAATTGAATTGAAAATGCAAATTTAGTGTTATTTGGTGCAATTATACTCAATCTAATGAATTATTAAAGAAATAAAGAAAATATGAATTTAGGTCTGCAGGGAAAGTCATGTGCTGTCCACGTCAGATTTTTTAAACTGTAAAAGTAGTAACTTCATTGCATTATATAAGGCAAGTCATGGGCTACCCACATCAGATTTTTTATTTTCAAACTGCATTTAAAATTTTTAGTGACAGTCTTTTCGGATGTTTAGTTTGTAATATCAGAGTTTCAATTGCAACACCGAATTAATACAATTATTACTGCAATTCATTATATTATTTAAAGAGTCATTTTTACATGGCTACCTTTAAAACTGCAATATAGCCTATTAAAATGACAATAAATAAAACTGCTTCGTGTGAGAATATAACATTCTAATACTTCTTTGAAGAAAGCAGACATGGGAAATTTTGGTGACTACAATTGTTTCGAGGGAGTTTCGACCCCTCTTCTTCAAGTCAAAAGCAGTGTGCTCTTAGCAAACGCTAAGAAACAACTATGACTTTACACAGGCAAAGGGATATTCGAGCAGAATAAGAATACCCAAACCAAGAATTCGCCAGTGGTTGAAACCAGCCTCTAAAATGGTAACCCAACCATAAAATATCAACATAGGCCGATAAACAGGCCTCCGGCGCTTTTGCACACGAAGACAAGAGAAAAAAAGGATGGAGGGGGGGGGGGGGGTGAAAGTTAGCATTGATATGAAAATTAAAATAAAATGAGAGAAAAAAAAATAAAAATCGTTAAATTACGAGAACAAAATGAGAGAAATATGAAAAATTAGGAGAAGGAAGAAATTAGTAAACTCATGTATAAGAAGAAAGTAGCAAAATATCGAAATTATTAACTAAATAGAAATAAAAAAGAAAGATCAATCATGCATAAAGCATTGATTATGAAACACTTTCCAACTTTAATGCAATTTTATTTAAACATCTCTAAAATACGATAATATTTTTAAAATTATCACAGTACTACATTAATTTATTATATTTGAAAACTTTAAACTTCATCGGAAAAAAAATGAACTTCATTCAAATGACAGCATTGAAATATAAATTGCCTGATTTAAACATCTCTAAAATGTGATACATTCCTCGATAATATTCTTAAAATTATCATAATACTACAATAATTTATTATATTTGAAAACTTCATCGAAAACAAATGAACTTTATTTAAATGACGCATCGAAATATAAATTGCCTCTATATAAAAGCAGCATTTCATTCATAAATATTTTTCCAATCCTTTCATTTATCACAATACTATAATAATTTATTTTATTAAAAACTTAAAACCATGGAGCTACAAATAATTAAACTCTATGCTTAAAACTTCATCGAGAAAATCGTCTGGTTCTCTGTAAAATCAATGAATGTTTCATTCATATCAGCTATATTGCAGACTCCATGAGCTAAATAATTTTGCGTTATAGAAATGCAGCAATTCTTATACAACTCATTCTACATCTTTTGGTGTTTACATTCTCCATAAGTGAAAATTAGGCTTTGTTGTAGAAATAATCAAAATTTTAATCATTTAAACTCAATTCTGATCATTTAAACTCAAATATATTGTAATTGCGTTGTTTCAGTATGTAGATTCACAGAATTTAAGCAAAAACAAAAAAGATCAATCATGCATAAAGCATTGATTATGAAACACTTTCCAACTTCAATGCAATTTTATTTAAAAATCTCTAAAATGCAATGCATTCCCTAGTAATATTTTTAAAATTATCACAATACTACATTAATTCATTATATATGAAAACTTAAAACTTCATCGAAAAAAATGAACTTCATTCAAATGACAGCATTGAAATATAAATTGCCTGATCTAAACATCTCTAAAATACGATACATTCAGCGGTAATATTTTTAAAATTATCACAATACTACAATAATTTATTATATTTAAAAACTTCATCGAAGAAAAATGAACTTTATTTAAATGAAGTCATTGAAATATAAATGGCCTGGCTCTCAATGAAACAGCAGTAAAAATTTCATTCGTAAACATTTATTCTATTCCTTTCATTCATCACTACTACAATAATTTATTTTACTTAAAAACTTGAAACCATGGAGGTAAAAGTAATTTAACTTTATGCTTAAAACTTCACCGAAAAAGTCTGATATAAAATCGTCTGATCTCTATGTAAAATCAATGAATGTTTCATTCATATCAACTATATTGCAGACTGCAGAGCTAAATAATTTTGCGTTAAAGAAATTCAGGAATTCTGATACAACTCATTTTACAGCTTGATGTGTTTACAGTCTCCATAAGTGAAAATTAGGCTTCATTGTAGAAATAATCAAAGTTTGATTATCATTTAAACTCAAATATATTGTAATTGCGTTGTTTCAGAACATTGATGCATAGAAATTAAGCAAAAATAAAGCGGTTTTAGGACGGATTCAACATCAAATATAAATTAGAAAGAACTTTAAAAATCACGATTTTGACACAAGATGGATGCCATATTCTATTTTGAAGATGGTCAAGTGATTTCTTCATATAATAGTCACGTGACGTCTTCACAGAATGGGTTGAATGTAATTATTATTTTAATTAAGAAACTACTGAATGCATTTTTCTGAAAATGTTTTTATATATTTTATGTGATAATTTGAATATTTCCTAAAACTTTCGAAGCAATTTGTGAATTTTAAATCCGCTTAAAAAATGTATGAAAAATTAGGCCCCATAGGGTTCAGTGTATTTCATTTTTTCAACCCGAATTCAATCCAAAACTAATTGGGTGATATTATTCATTTATATTCCCATAGGTCCCACAGACCGTCTGAACAACATACTAAAATTTCATTTTGATAAAGTCATTTTTACGGCAGTTATCGTGCTAACGGACAGACAGACAGAATGAATGAATGAAGTCATAAACACTTTTCAACTATGTTGTAAAGTGTTAAAAATACCATCTAATAAAATATTTTATTTTCCTAACAATCAAGTGGGATGATAATATAAATACTGGGTAGATGTGGAAATGCAAAGCATGCAAAATGTTTTAAGCAGCAAGGTGAGGAAATGCAATGAAACCAAGCCAAGCAGGGCCCAATTAAGCCAAAGCGAGGCCCAAGGCCTGTTGGTGGCGGCCGGGATCGCAGCGTCGAAGGCTTCATTGTACACGTGGACTTCCATACGTTTTACTTCAAAGCAATTTATTACGAATTAAAAGAATGTATAATATTTAAAAATATTGAATTAATTTCGTAACTTTAGCTTTATATTTAATTTTAGTTAGATTTACTTCATAAGCATTATTTTTTCATAAAATGAAGAAATGATTTCTTCTTAAAATTTATCACATACAGAATTTCGGGGTTCAGGGCCGTAGTCCTGGGGGCCGGTGCTTTAATCAGGCATTGAAGCCAAATTAAGCCACTAGGCAGGGATAGCCCAATAGTTAAAACAAGATAATCGCACTCTAGTTCGGTCCTAGACGCCGTCTTAAACTATCCCCGTGTCTACACAGAGTTTGGACAAGATAAATTTGTAGATACGAAAGGTGATGGGCTAGTGGGAAAGAAAGTACTGTCCCTGTTGTTGCCACCCCCACTGAGTTCCTGTCTAAATTGGATGGCTCTTAGGACGTCCAAATAGCTACCTTACTCCTTTGGATATATTGGACTATCAAACAAACAAAAAACAAAACAAAAAGCTTCGCCACTGGCTACGCCTATGAGAGCTAATAAAAATTTTGGGGGTGTTTAAACCTCCACCCATGCCTCAAGTCAGTAGTGCATTGTTACATAGAGAGATCAACTTTCGAAACTCTGCATAGAATTGATAGAAAGAACAGAAATTTTCGGAAAGAAGAGAAGCGAGAAATAGTCTCTTTATAATAATATCTATAAAGGGATTTTAGTGAGAAAGCGATATCAGCGCCATCTACTAGCAGATATCTCTACCAATTTTACTCTTTGATTCTGCAAACGTAAAAAAGCGAAAAAGAGAGTGAACAATAATTTATAGTTGTTTGGTTCTCATTGGCGGAACTTCAAATCTTGCTCACCCTTCCCTCAAGATTCCTTCCTGAACTTCAACAATTTTTATTTTTTATAATTATTTATTGCACAATTTTCTCTTCTCCCCGTTGCATTGCTGCGAGATTTCGCGGTATAGTCGTTCCGCTTCTGAAAGTTTTCAACATTTTCTCTCGCTTCCCAAATATATGGAAATACTTTGTGAGTAGTAATTTAAAGTATGCTTCGTATTGTTGAGTCACATTTCCATCACCTGTAATTCTTAAATATTTTAAAATGTATAAAAAAGTTTGTGGTTGCCATGGTAGCAGATTTGTTGAATTTGGATCAGTAGGAATTTTGGAGTTGAGAAACAATTTTCACTTTATCAAACTTAAATTCATATCCATAATCTTTCTCTATCATTTTACACCTAAATTCTATAAAGGAAGTACTGCTTTCTCGAAATTTTTCGAATTTGAGATTTTGAAAGATAAACACAGTTTAAAACCTCCTGAATCCACTTCGAACATTTTCGAAACATTCCCCCCCCCCTCTCTCTCCCTCTCTCTGTGTGTGTGTGCGTGACGGACACGATAATTAACGAACGGAAGCACCTACCGTTATAAAATTTCATCAGTAGCTCATTATGAGAAAAATTAGCACTAGATAGAGTGTTTAGTAATTCTCAATTAGAACTCAAAACTAGAACTCGCGATTAGAAATCGAATTATTTGAATTTTAAAATTTTCATAGCTTTTTTTCGTATGGAAAATAATGATAATTCCCAGAACAATGAGGTGTAGTATGAAGTATATATCGCGATATGAGCATTTTCTTTTATTATGAAAGATGTGGTAGGTTGATAAATCAATCTACGCTATGGATGTTAGAACGAATTTACCTGGGATTGCTCTGAATTTAAGGCGTAGCTCAAGCTACTGTTTTTAAAGAATAGCATAATTAATAAATAAACGCCTTATACTCCGTAGATATCGTAAAGCGTAGATGGAGTTCTTTTAATCTTTTCCAATGCTAGAAATCTAAGGGTAACATCTCACTCAGTATCCACCGATTGTAATATATGTACCAAATTTCGTTCGAAACGTTTCATTCATTCGTGAGATATCCTCTTCCACGGTCTCAGGAACACACATACGTACACACGCATGTACTTACACACACACATACTTACATACACACACGCACGACACATACATACACACACGCATGCACACACACACACACGCACGCACACACACACACACAACGACATCTTTCAAAAACGTTTGATTCGAGTTCAAAAATGCTTGAAACGTGCTCTTCCGGCAAGAACTCGAATTCGAATGTTCGACCTCGTTACAACACTTTCCCTATACATTATACTACGTATATAAAGAAAGTAAAAATGGACTACATAGCTTACTGGAGGCTAAAAAATTTTACGCTTCCCAACCCACTGTTAAGGTGATCCAGGATAGATAATTTTATTTCTCTTATTTATGAAGAGATTCATCAATTATTACACAAATGTATTTCTTTTATTGGGTGTAACTGTGCAACGTATAATAAATAAAAAGAATTAAAACATTTTTAAAAAATTTAAAACGCAAAAATTGAAGTTTTTAAAATTTATATAATTATTTATTAAACCACTTTGTTTACAAAGCAAAGGTATTTTTTACTGGAAAAAAGCATGCTTTTTATTTAATTTGTTTTCAGGATATTTTGATATACTTATATGAAAAAATCTGATGTGGGCAACACATGACTTTCCTTATATAATGTAATGAATTTACTACTTTTACAGTAAAAAAAATAGGTTTTTCTTATAGTAGATACTAATTTTCTTTCCAAGATATCGAATTTTCGACAATTAGTCGTCATTTTCATTGATTTGGCGTCATTTTTATCCATTTGGCGAGATTTTCGTTAATTTGGCAACATTTTAAAAAGTTGGCAAGTTAGCGACATTTCCCCAAATTCATCGCCAAGATCTCGCCAAGCGTTATGGACGAAGAAATAAGTTATTCTTACAGCAGATAAATGACTATTGACGTTCAAATACAAAAGTATTACTTAAAGTATCTTTTTTCATGAATGGAATGCGCTAGATCCACGAGAATGATGTCACCCAATTGATCGCATGGTATTACATATGAAAAGTGAACATGTTTCTCAATAGGAAATGTTTTTTTTTATTTTATATGACTTTTTGATATTTTTTTTAAAAATGTACAATATCACGAGAACGATTCATGTTAGGGTTCTAAAATTTATGTCAATCGTTCTCTAATGAAAAATTACAAAACAAATGTCTATTTGCGTAACTTTATTAGAGGTTTTAATTTTTTGACGATTTTTTCAAAATTTCATTAGAAAATTTAGGGGGGTTCTGAACATTCGATTGCGTATAAAAACAATAGGCTTCCAGTGTTTACGGATTTTGATTTTTGTACCAAATTTCGTTCGAATCGGTCCATTCGTTCGTCAATTATCGTCTCCACAGACTCACTGACACACACACACACACACACACACTTTCACACACACACACACACAGACATCACTTCAAAAATGTTTGATTCGTGATCAGGGATGCTTGAAACGTGCTCTCCCGTCGAAAACTCGAATTCGAATTTTCGACACCGCCACAATACTTTCCTTATACATTATGTATATAAGGAAAGTAAAAATTAAAAAATGTTTTAATGAAAAATCTTTCTTTTTATATGTCTAACTTATGTATTAAATACCGCGTGTTTAAAATTTGCAATTTTATGTACAAATGATGAAAACAAATTAAAGTTAACATTATAGGCAAATTTCGTTTCAAATTTCATAGTTCTGGCTGTAATGTTTTTGGAGTATATCAATTTAAGCTTAGAACTTTTAAGGATTCAATTGCTACAAAAAGTATTATACAGAAAGTATCAGAATCAGAAAACTAAGCTTTTAATGTTTAACGTCTTAACATTTTAACTAAGGTTAATTGCGTATTACAGTAAACTTCCGTTAATCCGGCGTATAACGGTCTGGCACGTCTATCGAATGGTATTCAGGCTCGTCCGGCTGTAGAATAGACTAAATGATTTTATATGTAGATTTCTGTTCATTGAAGTTTACCTCTTAATTTTTAAATTAATTAAATATTTTTTTCACATACTGTAACGTGTAATTCAGTCTGTATATAATGTTTTAGACAAATAAATATTACATTTATTACTTTCCTTATATACATAATGTATAAGGAAAGTATTGTGACGGGGTCGAAAATTCGAATTCGAGTTTTCGACGGGAGAGCACGTTTCAAGCATCCCTGATCACGAATCAAACATTTTTGAAGTGATGTCTGTGTGTGTGTGTGTGTGTGTGTGTGTGTGTGTGAAAGTATGTGTGTGTGTGTGTGTCAGTGAGTCTGTGGAGACGATAACTGACGAACGAATGGACCGATTCGAACCAAATTTGGTACAAAAATCACAATCCGTAAACACTGGAAGCCTATTGTTTTTATACGTAATCGAATGTTCAGAATCCCCCTAAATTTTCGAATGAAATTTTGAAAAAATCGTCAAAAAAATCAAAACCGCTAATAAAGTTACGCAAATAGACATTTCTTATGTAATTTTTCATTAGAAAACGATTGGCATAAATTTTAGAACGCTAACATGAACCGTTCTCGAGATATTGTACATTTTTCAAAAAAATTATGAAAAAGTCACATGAAAAAAAAATTCCTATTGAGAAACATGTTCACTTTTCATATGTAATACCATGCGATAAATTGAGTGACATCATTCTGGTGGATCTAACTCGTTCCATTCACGAGAAAAGATACGTTGAGTAATAGTTTTGTATTTGAAAGCCAATAGTCATTTATCCGCTGTAAGAATAACTTATTTCTCCGTCCATATCGCTTGGCGAGATTTTGGCGACGAATTTAGCGGAATGTCGCCAACTTAGCGACATTTTGAAATGTTGCCAAATTAATGAAAATCTCGCCAAATGGATAAAAATGATGCTAAATCAATGAAAATGACGACTAATTGTCGAAAATTCAATATCTTGGAAAGAATATTAGTATCTACTATAAGAAAAACCTATTTTTTTACTGTAAAAGTAGTAAATTTATTACATTATATAAGGAAAGTCATGTGTTGCCCACATCAGATTTTTTTCTATTATTTTGTTTTCAATTAATTTCCCCCCCCCCCCATTTTATAGTTCGACATCCGATAATCCGTTAGATTTGGTAATCCGGCACCGCTGATGTCCAGAACGGAAGTTTATCGGAAATTTACTGTATTTATGTCATCTGATTCTGCACTATACAAACATTTTTTTTAGCTTAATAAAAAAAAAAATTCATGTTATAAAAAAATTTGTGTCCTGGAAACCCTTTGTCGGACGGTTAGGCTCGAGGGTATTCTGCAGTGACCCAGACCGTCCGATCTATCCAAAGGTGGCTAAAGTATCAATTTGGACGACCGGACAGTGCCACTCAATTTAGATTGAAACAAAGTCGGGACAACATCCACAGAGACTGTACCTTCCTTCCCTACCACCAACCCTTACGGACCCACATATTTAACGTGCCCGTACCCCGCGTGATCACAGGGATAGTTTGGGCAGAGCCGGGAATCGAACTCGAGTCGTGCGAGTGTAATCCCCATGCGCTAACCATTGGGCTATCCCTCCCCAGGTTCAACGGTATTGAAAATAACGTCAGTATTCGGTTTCTATATAAGTCAGAGCTATCCAAAGGTGCGTAAGGTATCAATTTGGACGGCCGGGGCAGTTCCACGTAATTTAGATTGCAACACAGTCGGGGCAGCATCCACAGGGACCGTACCTTCCTTCCCTACGTCCAACCCCTCGGAAGGACTTACGGACCCACATATTTAATATGCCCGTACCCCGCGTGAACACGGGGACAGTTTGGACAGATATGGGAATCGAACTCGGGTCGTCCGAGTGCAATCCCCACGTGCTGACCACTAGACTATCCCACCCCAGGCTCGAGGGTGTTGAACAAATCCTCAATATTCGGTTTTTATATAATTTTTTGCCAACATTAAATCGCCTTCAGCATTTTACTAAGGATTTGTGTGTCGGTGGCATGTAGAGCAGCAAGCCGCGGCGACAGAGTGACATTCCACAGGAGCAACTCGTTTCCTTCTCTGGCGGGGCACGCGGTTAACGCTCTGGCGTCCTTGGCACAAATGTGGCGACGTTTTTGCGAAACCTCGGGCGCCTCTTTTTCTCTCTTCGGGTTCTACTTTCTCCCTTTTCTCTCTCACTTTCCCTCACTTTTCCCTGCAGATGAGGTAGTTTCGTAATACGCATTTTTGAAAGTATTTTGTTTATAAGCAGCATTAAAATGAAAAACTGATATGGGGGAACACAGGGATTTTCCTACAAAAAGGGGATTTACAGGGGACTACAGGGATTTTCCTACTTAAAACTGAATTCATACATACATTCATTCCGTAATTGTAGCTTCCTTTATGGATTACTTCAATGTCAAAATGTTTGAAAGAGCGTCACTTCAGAACGGTCTATCCGATTTTGATGAAATTTTATTTTTAATCAGTGGTCAATGTGTAGATGGTCTTTTTTCGGGGAAAAAAAAAATAAATAAAAATTCTGAATTGAACATTTTTTACTGGATTGAGCGCTATTCGGCGAAATTCAAAGATCTTTATGGGGAATTTGGTCGCGTGAAGAGGGGTGAAACATAAGTATATAAATTAAACCTACGCTAGTAGCATTTAATATTGGTCCAATATTCTATATCTTGACATTGCATTAGAAATATTTCCAATGTAATCCCAATATTGGGCAAATATTAGGGTTACATTGGCCTTCAATATTAGCTAATATTTTCATTACAATATTACGCCAATACTGGTGTTACATTGGAAATATTGGCGTAATATTTTCGTAATAGTGTCTCAATATTTTAAGCCAATATTGTCCAATATTGTATAACTATTAAGGTACCCCCTTCTCTACATAGTTGTATGGTGGAGAAGGAGTGGTCCAAGCAGCGCTAAATAATCCTATAATCGTCTTACTGTCGGGCACATTTATAAAAAATCTGATGTGGGCAACACATGACTTTCCTTATATAATGCAATGAATTTACTACTTTTACAGCTGAAAATAACGTTATTCTTATAGTAGGTACTTATATTCTTCCCATGATATTTAATTTCCTTTCATTGATTTAGCGTCATTTTTATCCATTTGGCGAGATTTTTGTTAATTTAGCAGCAATTAAAAATCTCGCCAAGTTGGTGACATTCCGCCAAATTCGTTGCCAAAATCTCGCCAAGCGTTATGGACGGAGGAATAAGTTATTCTTACAGCAGATAAATGGCTATTGGAGTTCAAATACAAAAGTATTACTCAAAGTATATTTTTTCATGGATGGAACGAGCTAGATCCACGAGAATGATGTCACCCAATTTATCGCATGGTATTACATATGAAAAGTGAACATGTTTCTCAATAGGAAATATTTTTATTTTTAACACTTTACAACATAGTTGAAAAGTGTTTATGACTTTGTTCATTCTGTCTGTCTGTCTGTCCGTTAGCACGATAACTGCCGTAAAAATGACTTTATGAAAATGAAATTTTAGTATGTTTTTCAGACGGTCTGTGGGACCTATGGGAATATAAATAAATAATATCACCCAATTAATTTTTTATTGAACCCGGGTTGAAAAAATGAAAGACATTGAACCCTATGGGACCTAATTTTTCAAACCTTTTTTAAGCAAATTTAAAATTCACAAATTGCTTTGAAATTTTTAGGAAATATTCAAATTATCCCATAATATATATATATAAAGAATTCAGTAAAATATGTTATGTAATTTTTTAATTAAAAATTATTTAATATACAAAAATAAACAAATTCAATTAAATTCTGACTTTTGGGATATCCTCCAGAAAGAAACAAGAAAGATCAATCATGCATAAAGTATTGATTATGAAACACTTTCCAACTGCAATGCAATTTTATTTAAAGGTCTCTGAAATGCAATACATGCAGCAGTCACATTATTTTTAATAATCACTGCACTACAATAATTTATTATACTTGGAAATTTAAAACTTCATTAAAAGAGGCTATAAATGCTATAAATTGTTTGCTTCTCTATGAAAAATCATTCACATCACTTATATTCCTGACTCCAGAGCTAAACAATTTTAAGTGATAAAAATTCAGCGATTTTTATACAAATCGCCTTACGATTGCTTGATTTGTGACAAGATAACGCCACTTTCGTAACATACTTCCCATTATATTTCATCTAAGTCCCATTTCTTGCAAGGTTTACTCTACCGCGCGTCCTAAGATGTTTCAGTTTCACATCAAATTACAGGAATATTTATATCAGACAGTGACGAATTTAACATTTCAGATGACGTCATACCATTTGATCCCGATAGATAATAGATATCATAAAATAAAATTTTAGAAGCCTTTCCACCTTCCTCGAGCTCCTTGATCGGAACAAAGCCCAACCAAAGGCGATCCAGGTTTAAGACCCGGTCCTAAGTCCAATGCTGCGTTCTTATAACCTTCATATCGCTAAACATGTCGATGCGCCTTTTCGGCACTATCGCTGTACAATATTTCCAGGCGGCTGCGCAACATCAATGACGTTTGCCATGTTTCCTTACGTGGCATATAATGCCATAACGTTACTGGAATAACACAGCGATGACATGGGTTATTACTATAATGTAGGATGCAAATAACTTTGCACCCTAGGCCCCATTATGAGATATAACACTAGACTTTGGTCCAAACATATTTTGATGGGTCTAGCATTTTATATCATTTGTGATGAATGTTTAAAAAAATCCGGAAGTTAAATATTTAATATATTTGCTGGCAAAATGAAATTTAAACTTTATAAATATTAGGATGTTACAACAATGACCGCCAAGCTGCTTTGACAATAAACGTATATCATTTCATTTATTTACAGAATAAGGCACCTGCAGAAAAGCGTCTGAAAATTAAACGTGCACAATTTTGATTGCTAGTAATAAATTAAAATATATATATATATATATAACTTTATAAACACGAGCATTTTGATTCCAAAATTGCGAGGAAAAGGTGAAAATGGAGATAAAACAAGAAAGATCAATCATGCATAAAGCATTGATTATGAAACACTTTCCAACTTCAATGCAATTCCATTTAAACATCTCTAAAATACTATACATTACTCGGTAATATTTCAAAAATTATCACAATACTACTTTAATTTATTATATTTGAAAAGTTAAAAATTCATCGAAAAAAATGAACTTCATTCAAATGACGTCAATTAAATATAAATCGCCTGGCTCCTCGGTAATGTTTTTAACATTATCATAATACTACAATAAGTTATGATATTTGAAAACTTCATCAAAAACAAATGAAATTTATTCAAATGATGCAATCGAAATATAACACGCCTGGCTCTCTCTATAAAAGCAGCATTTCATTCATAAACATTTTTACAAACATTAATTTCATCACAATACTATAATAATTTATTTTATGTAAAAACTTAAGATAATGAAGGAACAAGTAATTAAACTCTATGCTTAAAATTCATCGAAAAAAATCGTCCTTCTCTCTGTAAAATCAATGAATATTTCATTCATATCAGCTACGCAGACTCCATGGGCTAAATAATTTTGCGTTAAAGAAATGCAGTAATTTTACTATAACTCATTCTACATATTTTGCTGTTAACATTTTCCATAAGTGAAAAATAGGCTTTGTTGTAGAAATAATCAAATCTGGATGATCATTATTTAAGCTCCAATATATTCAAATTGCGTTGTTTCAGTATGTAAATGCCCAGAATTTAAGCAAAAATAAAGTGGTTTTAGGACGGATGCGACATTAAATTAAATATGAATTAAAAAGAACTTTAAAAATCACGATTTTGAGACAAGATGGATGCCATATTTCATTTTGAAGTGGTTCACGTGATCTTTTCAAATCATGGTCACGTGATCCCTTCATATAAGAGGTGTAATTATTATTTTAATTTTTATTAAAAAAATCTGATGTGGGCAACACATGACTTTCTTTATATAATGTAATGAATTTACTACTTTTACAGTAAAAAATAGGTTTTTCTTATAGTAGATACTTATATTCTTTCCAAGATATTGAATTTTCGACAATTAGTCGTCATTTTCATTGATTTAGCATCATTTTTATCCATTTGGCGAGATTTTCATTAATTTGGCAACATTTCAAAAAAGTCGCCAAGTTGGCGACATTCCGCCAAATTCGTCGCCAAAATCTCGCCAAGCGTTATGCACTAAGAAAAAAGTTATTCATACAGCAGATAAATGACTATTGGCGTTTAAATACAAAAGTATTATTCAAAGTATATTTTTTCATGAATGGAACGAGCTAGATCCACGAGAATGATGTCACTCATTTTATCGCATGGAATTACATATGAAAAGTGAACATGTTTCTCAATAGGAATTTTTTTTTTATGTGACTTTTTCATAATTTTTTTGAAAAATGTGCAATATCTCGAGAACAGTTCATGTTAGCGTTCTAAAATTTATGCCAATCGTTTTCTAATGAAAAATTACATAAGAAATGTCTATTTGCGTAACTTTTTTAGCGGTTCTGATTTTTTGACGATTTTTTCAAAATTTTATTCGAAAATTTAGGGGGTTCTGAACATTCGATTACGTATAAAAACAATAAGCTTCCAGTGTTTACGGATTGTGATTTTTGTACCAAATTTGGTTCGAATCGGTCCATTCGTTCGTCAGTTATCGTCTCCACAGACTCACTGACACACACATACACACACACACATACTTTCACACACACACACACACAGACATCACTTCAAAAATGTTTGATTCGTGATCAGGGATGCTTGAAACGTGCTCTCCCGTCGAAAACTCGAATTCGAATTTTCGACCCCGTCACAATACTTTCCTTATACATTATGTATATAAGGAAAGTAACAAATCTTTTGTTTCTTATTAATTAATTGTTGGGTGTTTAACTTTTAAACCGAATTCTGTCTCCTCCCTATAAATGATTTGTGAACTGAGAAGAAGATATAGTTTTGCTGTCTTACGTAAAGTAATAGAATTTAATTGACAAGGAGCGTTAACCTAATAAACTTAAAATTCAGTGTGCAATCAGTAGCGTCGCGAGGTTTTTCGAGGCCCCAAGCAAACTTTCACGAAAGTCCCCATTTGAACAATATATACAGTAAACCATTGCAAAACCGGCAATTGGTAATTCGTAAAATCCATTATCCGGCAAGTTATTTATATTGTTTTTACAAGTTCAAAAATAAAAAATCTGATGTGGGCAACACATGACTTTCCTTATATAATGTAATGAATTTACTACTTTTACAGTAAAAAAATAGGTTTTTCTTATAGTAGATACGAATATTCTTTCCAAGACATTGAATTTTCGACAATTAGTCGTCATTTTCATTGATTTAGCGTCATTTTTATCCATTTGGCGAGATTTTCGTTAATTTGGCAACATTTCAAAAAGTGCGACATTCCGCCAAATTCGTCGCCAAAATCTCGCCAAGCGTTATGCACTAAGAAATAAGTTATTCTTACAGCCGATAAATGACTATTGGCGTCCAAATACAAAAGTGTTACTCAGAGTATCTTTTTTCATGAATGGAACGAGCTAGATCCGCGAGAATGTTGTCACCCAATTTATCGCATGGTATTACATATGAAAAGTGAACATGTTTATCAATAGGAATTTTTTTTTATTTTAAATGACTTTTTGATATTTTTTTTGAAAAATGTACAATTACTCAAAAACGGCTCGTGTTAGCGTTCTAAAATTTATGTCAATCGTTTTCTAATGAAAAATTACATAAGAAATGTCTATTTGCTTAACTTTATTAGTGGTTTTAATTTTTTGACGATTTTTTCAAAATTTCATTCGAAAATTTAGGGGGATTCTGAACATTCGATTGCGTTTAAAAACAATAGGCTTCCAGTGTTTACGGATTGTGATTTTTGTACCAAATTTGGTTCAAATTGGTCCATTCGTTCGTCAGTTATCGTCTCCACAGACCCACTGACACACACACACACACACACATACTTTCACACACACACACACACAGACATCACTTCAAAAATGTTTGATTCGTGATCAGGGATGCTTGAAACGTGCTCTCCCGTCGAAAACTCGAATTCGAATTTCCGACCCCGTTACAATACTTTCCTTATACATTATGTATATAAGGAAAGTAATACTGATTCATTATGTCACTATTTTCATTTTAGGTTTCGGAATTGAATTTTGACCCCTGTACCACCGGGTCAGCACTATTTTGGAGACTTTGTCTATAGTGTAAAAATACTTTCGGGCCCGAAATTACCTAGTCTCTACATATAATCCGACACTGGTTATATTACCATACAAAAAAACGCTAGATTAGCTATAATGCATTAATGTGTCTTAAAATAAAATTCTAAAGCGGCCTAATGAAAAAAATCTGATGTGGGCAACACATGACTTTCCTTATATAATGTAATGAATTTACTACTTTTACAGTAAAAACATAGGTTGTTCTTATAGTAGATACTTATATTCTTTCCAAGATATTGAATTTTCGACAATTAGTCGTCATTTTCATTGATTTAGCCTCATTTTAATCCATTTGGCGAGATTTTCATTAATTTGACAGCATTTCAAAAAGTCGCCAAGTTGGCGACATTCCGTCAAATTCGTCGCCAAAATCTCGCCAAGCTTTACTGACGGAGAAATAAGTTATTCTTATAACAGATAAATGACTTTCGTCGTTCAAATATAAAAGTATTACTCGAAGTATCTTTTCTCATGAATGGAACGAGCTAGATCCACGAGAATGATGTCACCCAATTTATCGCATGGTATTACATATGAAAAGTGAAAATGTTTCCAAATAGGAAATATATATTTTTTTATTTTATATGACTTTTTGATATTTTTTTTTAAAAATGTGAAATATCTCGAAAACGGTTCATGTTAGCGTTCTAAATTTTATGTTAATCGTTTTCTAAAGAAAAATTACATAAGAAATGTCTATTTGCGTAACTTTATTAGCAGTTTTAATTTTTTGACGATTTTTTCAAAATTTCACTCGAAAATTTAGGGGGGTTCTGAACATTCGATTACGTTTAAAAACAATAGGCTTCCAGTGTTTACGGATTGTGATTTTTGTACCAAATTTCGTTCGAATCGGTCCATTCGTTCGTCAGTTATCGTCTCCACAGACCCACTGACACACACACACACACACACACACACACACATACTTTCACACACACACACACACACACACACAGACATCACTTCAAAAATGTTTGATTCGTGATCAGGGATGCTTGAAACGTGCTCTCCCGTCGAAAACTCGAATTCGAATTTTCGACCCCGTCACAATAATTTCCTTATACATTATGTATATAAGGAAAGTAATAATGTACAAGATTTTGCGGCCTTTTGCAAAAATGAGGCCTCAAATGGTTGCTTGGGCTGCTTTGCCCTTGGAACGCCCCTGTGTGTAATAGTTTTGTTTATATTTTATATCAAAATTAAGACTATATAAAATTTTATGCCTGTAACTGTTTATGACCATGTTTCTACTAGTTTCTCAGCATTAGATTTACTATGTTAGAGGCCTAACCACTTTGCCCGCGTATCGTAAATAATCATGCGAGGTGTAGGGCCGGGTTTGTTCTTTAAAGTACTCGGGTCTGCAGAATTTCTGTTAATATGTTTCGTCGCATCAGGTGTACTGCTCAGGGACTCTAAGCGACCGCTTAGTCTATCTATCGTAAATCGTATAAGGTTTGGGGCCCGGTCGGGTTCGTACTTAGTTTCGTGTCCCCAGATTTAATACATTTATATAAAATTCGTGTTATAAAATATATAGACAGTTATAAAATTCGTGTTATAAGGCACGGACAGTCATAAAATTCGTGTTATAAGACACAGACAGTCATACAATTCGTGTTATGAAAGATACAGACAGTCATAAAATTCGCGTTGTAAGATACATATAGATATAAAATTCGTGTTATAAGATACAGGCAGTTATAAATTTCGTGTTATAAGATACAGACAGTTATAAAATTCGTGTTATAAGATACAGACAGTTATAAAATTCGTGTTATAAGATACAGACAGTTATAAAATTCGTGTTATAAGATACAGTTATAAGATTCGTGTTATAAGATACAGACAGTTATAAAATTCGTGTTATTAGATACAGGCAGTTATAAAATTCGCGTTATAAGATACAGACAGTTATAAAATTCGTGTTATAAGATACAGACAGTTACAAAATTCGTGTTAACAGATACAAACAGTTATAAAATTCGCGTTATAAGATACAAACAATTATAAAATTCGTGCCCCCAGATTTCTTATGAAAGATTTCGAAGCAACGGATTTACTGCCATGGGACGCTATAAGCGACTTCTAGTCTGCCTATAGTAAATCTTCAAGTGAGGTGCCCTGTCGGGTCAGCTTCGTACTTATTTTTAAAAAAATTAGTGTCCGCGGATTTCTGCTAGATTGTTTCCCAGCATCGCATTTACTCTCCTGGGGGCTATAAACGATCACTTAGTCCGCTGTCATAAATGCACGTAATTATTCTGGCCGGACCGAGTTTGCACTTAGTTTAATAAAATTCGGGTTCTCGGATTTTTTTTTTAAATAGTTTCATAGCATCGGGTCATTTAGTCCACCTACCATAAATCTACATATGAGGTTTAGGGCCAACCCGGGTCCTTACTTAGTTTTAAACAATTCAAGTCCCTGGATTACTGTTCAAAGGTTTAGCAACATCGGGTTTACTATCTGCGGCAGTAGCATCCAGAGGTTTCCTGAGGCCCCAAGCTAACTTTCATAAAAAGGTCTCATTTGAACAATAAATACAGTAAAACGTCACACATCCGTAAAATTAGTAATCCGAAAAATCGATTATTCAACAATTTAATTATGTTGTTTTTACAAGTAAAAAAAAAAACCGGATTTATTAACCGTTTGCTTACGGGTGGGACAGCGTCCATCCCAAACGAAGAACCTCTCAAAAAGACAGGTATTTGACAGGACAGCGTCCATCCCAAACGAAGAACCTCTCAAAAAGACAGGTGTTTGACATACCCTGTCAAATACCTGTCTTTTTGAGAGGTTCTTCGTTTGGGATGGACGCTGTCCCACCCGTAAGCAAAAGGTTAAAAGACTAACACTTTAGGACCCGTGATCAACAATTATCTGAGGTACTTTGTATGATATAAAATATTTTCTTGTTCGAAACTACCTTGCCACAATGGATAATTTTACTCTGGTTATATAACAAGGCGCACCATGGGAATTATAGCACCATGATCTTAATATGCTCAACTATAATACGATAAACAGTTGTAGTCAAAACGTTGTAAAAGATCACTATAAACTGATAGGCAAATGCCTAATGATAAAATACAGAATTATACAAAATACCATGAAAACGTTGGATTAGGTATAATTTATAATGCACTAATGAGATTTAAAAAAATGCTAGATAAGTTCAATAATAATAACATTTTGAGGCTGTCTGCAAACAGGAGGCCCCAAGCGGTCGCTTTGCTTGGCCCTCAGGGCGTCCCTGACCTGAGGGACCCCAAGCGACCTCTTAGTCCGCTTATCGTAAATTTACATGCGAAGTTTTGAGCCAGGCCAGGTTTGTACGTAATTTTAAAAAATTCTGTTTCGCTCCAACTTGCAAACCGGGGGAAATTTGAGCCCTAGTGTAGTTTTACCGAACAAAATCGCACTGCTAAAGTAATACAAATAAAATAACATCGTTAAGTGCAGTATACAACACAAATTTAATAGTATTGTCCGGTTTCGAAGGCAGAAACAGCCTTCTTAGTCAGGACACACAAAAAACGCAACCTTCACTCGTGAGAGAAAGGTCGGCGACTGATGCGCAGACAGCAAACAGCGTCCTGTGTTGGACGTTCACTTCCCTCTTTAGTATTTTCACTCTCATTCATTGTGTCCCATCTGTTGTTCTTTCCTCCTTTCGTCTCTCGCCCCTGGCAACATCCCTTCCCTGCTTCAGTTACGTTTGCTGTTCGTGCTTCAGTCGCCGATCTTTCTCTCACGGCTGCGCTTTGGGCGTCTTGACGAAGATGGATATTTTTGCCTTCGAAACCGGTTGATACTATTTATTTTGTGTTGTTATTTCAGTTGTATTAAATGGATACTTATTTATCCAGATTGCAGTTTAAAAATATTCTTTCGCACTGTGATAACAAAGTAAAATGTCATTAATTTATTACTTTCCCTACATATATAGTATAATATGTAGGAAAACTAATGTGACGGGGTCGAAAATCCGAATTCTAATTTTCGACAGAAGAGCACGTTTAAAGCATCCCTAAACTTGAATCGAACGTTTTTGAGGTGATATCTGTGTGTGTATGTGTGTGTGTGTGTGTGTGCGTGTGTCTGTGTGTGTGTGTGCGTGTGTGAGTCTGTGGAAGCGATATTTCACGAAAAAAAATGAAGCATTTCTATAAAAATTTGGTATAATTATTACAATCAGTGAATACTGGAACCTTACTGATTGGAAAAGCGATTGAACGCGATGGACCCCCCCCCCCCCCCCGTCCAATTTTCGAATGCATTTTTAAAAAACTCATAAAAGAAAGGGACATGCTAAGTAAATAAAAAATTCATTTCATACGTAATTTTTCATTAGAAAACTATATGGCACAAAACTTCAAATTCTGTCTGTAACACTTGGCGATATATTTGGTGACCTCGGTGACTAATTTTGCAAATAAAGTGGCGCTACATTTATGAAAATGATATCGAATTAACAAATTAATTACTAACATCTCTTAACATATGAATTATATTGCTTAACAGATGCTAATAATATTTCCAATTGTCAAGTTAGAATCACGCGAAATACAAGCTAATTTGCTACTTCGAAATAGTTTTGTATATGTTGCCACCCAGAACAGCGCCCAAATGTTAGTGTACAATTCATCGTTGAAAAAATTGTGCCATGTAGTTTGTTTGTGCACTATTTTCGCACTATGAAAGAAGTAAAATCATTGCAGTATGTAGGGAAAATCATATGCTATCCACATCAGATTTAATTTGATTTGATTTATAACCTTGTTAAATTATTCAGCATGATTTTCTTTTTATTTACTAAGCTTCATCCATGGCTATATGTCTTCCCCAAATTATTTACCAAATTCCCTAATATAACGAACTAGCAAAGCGTGAAGCCATACTAGCGAAGCGTGATAAAATAATTCTATCTGGAATTCGAACCAGAGATCTTTTCTGAGTCAGTTGAGGGTTTATCCATTGAGCTACTGAGACAATAGTATTTTATATATAAAAGACTATTGTTGAAGTGCACCCTCCAACCTACACAGAATATGAAGCAAGTATTTATTTATTATTTTTTACTTGAGTTTGACTATTTGCGTTAATCGACTATTTGCGTTAAGTTCCGCAGATATACACAATTATTAAACCAAAAAAAAATCTGATGTGAGCAACACATGACTTTCCTTATGTAATGCAATGCATTTACTACTTTTATAGTTTAAAAAAATGTTATTCTTATAGTAGATACTTATATTCTTTCCAAGATATTGAAAATTTTTCAAATAGTCGTCATTTTCATTGATTGAGCGTTATTTTTATCCATTTGGCCAGATTTTCATTAATTTGACAACATTTAAAAATGTCGCCAAGTTGGCGACATTTCGATAAATTCACCGCCAAAATTTCGTCAAGCATTATGGGCGGAGAAATAAGTTATTCTTACAGCAGATAAATGACTATTGGCGTTCAAATACAAATGTATTACTCAAAGTACCTTTTCTCGTGAATGAAACGAATTAGATCCGTGAAAATGATGTCACCAAATTTATCACATGATATTACATATGAAAAGTAAACATGTTTCTCAACAGTTAATATTTTTTTTTAATTTATGGGATTTTTTTGATACATTTATTTGAAAAATGTGCAATATCTCGCGAACGGTTCATGCTAGCGTTCTAAAGTTTTTGTCAATCGTTTCCTAAGGAAAAATTACATAAGAAATGTCTATTTGCGTAACTTTATTAAAGGTTTTGAATTTTTGTTGATATTTTCAAAATTTCACTCGCAATTTTAGGGGGGAGTTTAACATTCGATTGTGTTTTAAAACAATAGGTTTCCAGTATTCATGGACTGTTATTTTTGTACCAAATTTCATTCGAATCGGTCCATTCGTTCGTCAGTTATCGTCTCCACAGGCTCACTGACACACACACACAAACATCACTTCAATAATGTTCGATTCGTGATCAGGGTTGCTTGAAACGTGCTCCCCCGTCGAAAACTCGAATTCGAATTTTCGACCCCGTCACAGTACTTTCTTTATATATTATGTATATAAGGAAAGTAAAAATGAAAGTATTAATTTCATCGTATCAAAATCACTGGTCTACCATTAAAGCATCTAATAGCTCTATAAGCTACATTTTAAGTATTAAAACTCATAGAATATCAAATATAATGTTATATAAAATTTTAAAACAATGGAGTAACATATAGAGTGAAATTGAATTCTTATTAAGACGTCCATCCCCCTTTCATCTTAAATAGAAACATAAATTGGTAATGCGAGGGAGGGAAAACCATTTCTATGCAATCAAATAATCTGCGGATCTTTGTGTTATTTACAGAATCCATTTAAATCTATAAGTATTTTTCAAAAATTATTATGAGATGTTAATCTTTACCACTTATCTTCCAGAAAATTTATTTGAAATTTATCTAAAAAAAAAAAAAAATTGTGAAGCAATTTTAATTACTCGAAACGGAAATCTAAGTTATCAAAATAAACTCCTAATTTATAAATCGGTCATCCGCCCGGGAATGCTGTATGCAGCACCCGTATGGGGATATGCCTGTAAAACTACCATAGACTTATTAGAGGCAAGACAAAACAAAACCCTAAGGATTATAAGGAAAGCCCCTAGATACTTAAGAAACTCGGTAATTAGGAAAGAATAAAAACTGTTAGAGCCCAAATTAAAAAGCTAGCGCTTAAGTTCTATAAAAATCTGCCATCTGTTCCAAATGAACTACTATTCAATCTGCATGACTATGATCAAATCACGTAAGAGATCCCGCGCGGTACTTAATATTGAAAATCGGAATTAGGTAAGTCCCACCTTAAATAGTTGAAATTAAATAAAAACCGCGATCAATGTTTTCTAAAAAATGTTCTTAAACCTTAAACTGCCAAATTGCTAGGAAATCCTTAGATCTACATCAACTCCCCAAAATTACTCAAACTCTAAATGTGCAACAAACTGCTACACTAGGAGCTAGGTCAAATAATAAAAACAGTAAATCAACAAGAAAGATCAATCATGCTTAAAGCATTGATTATGAAACACTTTCCAACTTCAATGCAATTTTATTTAAACAAGTCTAAAATGCAATACATTCCTATATAATATTTGTAATATTTTGAAACTTATTACAATACTGCATTAATTTATTATATTTGAAAATATACAATTATCGTTATATACAGGTTTACTGAAGAAAAATTAACTGTAGTCTGGCTCAACTTGACTTTCTTATACCAACATCCATTTTTTTTTTTTTTTTTTTTTTTACAATGAAATTTTTGAAAAATCAACATTGTTGGTCCAAATGATTACAATTATAGCGTGCTACCCTTAACTTTAAAGGGCTTGAAAATATCTTTCGATTGATACCATACTTGACAAAGTGCCCCCCCCCCCCCCCCGTGCGGGGTAACTTGCATCCCCCACCCCATCCCCCCGAGATGACTAATGTCATCATGAACGTAAAAATTGTATAGCGACTACTTTTTACAGCAATGATTGAAACTATTAAGTCACGTGATTATTGAGCTACAAATAACCCCATCTATGCATGATCATGTCACATTTTGTTCTATGCTGCCATTTTAAAAAAAATATAAAATTTTGAATAAATTTCGAAGTTTTAGCTCGAATTTAAAATTTTTCATCTAGTTCTGGATTTTTCAATAACACAGCCGGATAAAGTTTCGTGAAAATCCAATAATATTTGTAGCAGCTATCGTGGACATAAAAATTCGACCACAGGCATCAGACAGACATCATTCCAAAAATAGTCAAAACGTGCTCAGGAGGTCTTAAAACATATATTGGCATACTATATTGACATAACACAGCCGGATATAAAGTTTCGTGAAAATCCAATAATATTTGTAGCAGCTATCATGTAATAAAAATTCGACCACAGACATCAGACAGACATCACTCCAAAAATAGTCAAAACGTGTTCAGGAGGTCTTAAAACATATATTGGCATCAAAATCTTGAAATCGGAAACTTTCGGGAATACAATACTTTTTCAATACTACGCATGAAAAAGTAAAAATTACCGTTATAGCAAATTTGATATACACTGGTACTATAGTAAATCTACCGGAAACCGGAAAATATCTTTAAGGACAGGTATATCATTATAAGATAGGCAGAATCGTTATAGACGATTTCACTGTATAAAGGAAAACTATTATAATGGAGTCAAAGCTCTGATTTTGCTAAAGCTACACGTGTTGAGTATCCCTGAATAAAAATCAACCATTCAATAATTTTTGTATATTGTCTGTGTGCACGTTACTTCTTGAATAAATTTAGAAAACCGAATGAATTTCGGTATATGATTATTGAAATCCATGAATGTCAGAGGCCTATTAAATTGGTTGTGTTAGTTCACTTGTTCCATTCTGTTTTATCTACATTATTCAGACAGAACGGGGGACAAGCTGTGAGTAAACATGATTAGGATTTTTGTGCATCAATCGATTTGTCTCATCGAAAACCCGTAGAAAATGTTCTGCATTGTTGCGATATAAACCTTTTTAACAGATGGCAACAGAAGTTTTTAACCTCTAACGTTAAATTTTTTGCAAGGGGCATACAATCAAATTTTAATGAAAAATGTTCGTATTGAAATTTTTTTTTTGCATTAAAATTTTGATAACCCAAAAGAGAGAGAACTAACAACTGTAAAAAGAAAGAAAGCGAAAGAAAATTTATCTCATTTTTTTTTTTTTTTATAAAAGAAAAAACAAATGTAAATATGATGCTCGAAAACTTCATTAAACATACTACTTTATTTTTTTTAAACAAAATCTAAACTTGCACGTTTTTTAAACCACCGAAATTTTATTGAATTTGTTTGGCGTATAATATTTTGACATTTAGATGCTTAAAATTGTTAAGAATCTAGAAATATATTTTCAAACAACTTACCGTCCAATCATTTTTATTTAGTGGTTCAGAGATACGTAAATTTAGATTTTTATAAATTTATTGATATGTTATAATTCTCTTTTATGATTCGCATCACATTTACTTTTAACTGCTGCTTCTCCCTTTCTTATTTTAACATAGTTTATTTTTATTTAACTATGGTAATAATTATTCTAGCATTTTTCCTGGAGGCCCCTAAAGAAATTTTGGCTCCCCCCTCCCTCCCTCCGATTATATTAAGAGTTAACCAAAATTATACTAATATCGATATCAAAAGGGATTGTGGTAACTCCGGATTTATTGCAAATCGTAAAAGTAATAATAATAATAATAATAATAATAATTTAAAGAAAATCGTAAAGACTGTATTAAAAATATGGAGATTTTTTTTACATATATATATTTATTTTTTTATATATATATATATATATTTCTTTCCTTTTAGGATAGTTTTTCTTTTTAATGAAAATGATAATGATGTGTGTTTACATAGTTTCAATAAACATGTAATAATAAAGTTTTATGAGAGTTTAATAACAACAAAAAAAATGTATACCACTTTACGTCCGTGACAGGACTCGAACCTGCAATCTTCTGATTCGAAGTCAGACGCCTTATCCATTAGGCCACACGGACTTATTCAAAGGTGACATTTCATTCTAAATAAAGAAATCTAGATCTAAGTTTCACATATCATATCTTTTTTTATATAACTAATGGTTTACGTTGGAGCTAGATCACACATTTATTCTAATATTATATTTTAAATCACATAAAAAATATATTTACACCTTTAGCTATCATTTTCTGTATTTTCCTTTATTTTCCACGTAACTTAATGTTAAACGCTCATTTCAAAACATAGCTCTGCAATAAACTACGTATTAAGTAATTTATTTTTCTAATTTTATTACCAAACATTAAAGCATTAATATTACTTTTATATTCGTAAATAAAACAAATGCTATAAAATAAGGACGTAGTGGCGCCATCTTTCAGGGAAAGACTATTTAACGATGTCTTATAGGGAAATATAGTTTTAGGCAGCATTTTAATAATTTTTAATTCTAGAACTTTTAATTAGTATTTTTCTATTTTCATAGTTATTACACTAGTTAAAAAGTGTTCGCATAATATACTAGGAAATCATATAAATCAGAAGGTAATCCAATATAATGGCATTTAAAAAGTTTTTAAACTATTCAAGATCAGTTTGGCATCATTTTGGTGGTGGCGTCATCTATTGGAAAAAATAGCAATTATAAACTTATTTCGTGATTTATCATAAAGGTTATTTTCACCGTTAGTATTTGTATAGGGGTTCTTATTAATCCTATTTATTTTAGTATTTAGGGAAATATATTGATTGGTTGCAATCTCTTTACAGTATTAGTATTGTTGCAGTTGTCACTTTCTATTATTCTCACCTTGTTCTTTTACATTTTTGAGGTTTGCGGGACTTTTTATTTTTACTTGTAAGTGTTACATATTAACTTTATTTGTAAGTGTTACGTATTTTATTTGTAAGTGTTATTTTATTTGTTAGTTACTTCGATTACTTGATATTTTATTTTAAATGAAAGCTTTCTTAATCCCCCCCACCACCACCATGCTTAACTGGCAGGCCTCTCAGTCTGGGCTGAAAAAAAAAGTGTGGAAACCACTCATCTAGATAAAATTCACAAAATAGCCATTTTTAATCAACTTATGAAAATTTATATTTTAATCTTGTAACATGACATCCTTAAAAAATGCTTCTTTTTTTCTCTTGGGATACCTGAATGAGAATAATAAAATAATAAAAAAAATAAATGGGAAATAAGCACTTCAATATTGATTAAAGGCTCCATAGTTTAAAACTGTGTTTCAAATGCGTTTGTTCAATTTTTTCAGTGACTGAGCAAATAAACAAAATCGTATTTTTCCTTAGCGTCTATAATGATATCTAAATATATTTTAATTCTTTTTATTTCCATCGCCTTACATTTTTTACCTCCTCGTTTCCCAATGAACTATAAACATCCGTGTTATTATTCCTGTATTTAGATTTGGATACCTCTGGAAAAGTTTTACAAGTGTGTCTGTTACAGCAAAGAAAAACGCGAAACTTTGGCCTTTTCCTTCTCCTCCACCAAAAATTGAAAATGTGATAATTTTTTCTTTGCTTCAATGTGTCCGATTTTCGATACCCCCCACTCGAATATTTTGTTCTTTATTCACCCGCCCCACACACACACACACACCACCACCACACACACACACATTTTATTACTCTCATTCTCTCTCTGAAGTGTCCGTGATATTTTTGCTGTGTCTGGATTATGGTTAGGATATATCTGTAAATAGATTTTCCCGAGTTTTTTTGTCCATTACTTTTCAAAACAAAGGAAAAACGATTTTTATCTTCCTACCCCATTATTCTTCAATGACTGAGAAAATAAAAAATATATTGTTTTTCACTTAGTCTCGATATTTTGTATTTATTTATTTTATTTTTATTTTTAAATCCTCATATTCTCTCACTCCCTTCTTTTTCTAATTGACCTGAAGCGTATCTATTATTTTCATGTTTAGGTTGGGATTCCTAAAAGCTACTTCAGAATTTTTTGCTAATTAATTCTTCCCAAACTAGGAAAAAGTAAAATTTTTAAGATTTTACAGCCCCCCCCTCTCCCCAAGCCGTGTTCACGCGGAGTACGATCACACATATGGTTCCGTAATTCCTTCTGAGAGGTTGGTGGTAGGGGAAGGAGGGTACGGCCCCTGCGGATGCCTTTCCCACTGGATTCCGGTCTAGATTGGGTGGCACTTCCCAGCCGTCCAAATCGATACCTCATACCTTTCTGGTTAGTCGGACGGTCTGGGTCGAAGAAGCAGAGTCCCCCCCCCCCCCCCACACACACACACAAGTGCTGTAAAAAAATAGACAATTTGGTATCTTTCTTCATGCTTTCATATGTCCTTTTCTTTCATATTCTGCTATATTTGTTTATATGTGTTTTACTTTTTGGCCGATTTTTACCCCCTCCCCCTGAAATTTAAACGTTATGTTTTCAAATTGTTGTTATTGGACCTACACCTACAAATAAACATTTGCATGCCAATATTATTGGGGGGGGGGGGGGCTATTACAGACTGATACAGGCACCTGTAAACATGATTCCTAGTTTTTAATTTCGAAACTCTAAAATTGAAAGATTGATAGTCATGGCCAAATTTTGAATTCAATCCATTTTGGAACCCCTATTCCCAGAAAGAAATCCTGCATATGTCCATGGACATATTCAATGAATAAGCCGGTTTTTAAAATTACTTATAGGGCAGAATTGTATTGTTCCTGGGTTTCACCAGTAAATTTAAACTACGTTATATTTCCTCAATAACTGCACGCCTTCCCCAACTAAAACCGGAATGGAGAGAAAATAACTAATCTGAAAGCGTATATTTATTATAAGTGCTCTTATTAGATGAAATGTGTCACGATATTGATTTCATAACATAATTTTGCGAATGAATTATATCATCAATGGATAAACAAAAACTTGAACTTGTTTTTCTTCTTTCTAAAAACTTGTCTGTCTTCTTTCTAAATCCATCTAAAGGGACTGTGCCCAAAGACAGAATGGGGATCCCACTATAGATATCAGCATCCATGGGTCGGATTCGCGCTTCCGTATGGAAGTCGATATATGCAATGGCAGCAATAAGACTAGCTATGTGTATGTACTTCAATTTCGCGAACTTCTAGACAAATTTTATTCAACTACACAGAGCTTGTTTCTATTTTTTAAGGGCCAAGTTTACACTCACAGAATCCACCTGTAGGAGGGGGGGGGGGGATCCTGATTCAGCGTTTATCGCTCCTTATCGTGAGGCAATTGCAGAGGAAGATTGGGTGGATGACCGAATTTGCTGGTGTCCACAGAGGTTCACAAAATTGTGGCACATGACGGTTTTCTTATTGTCATTGTAGGTATCAGCTGTTTCATGCTGATGAATGCATAATAATCAGTTTTGTATTATATTCATTTTTTGAGCATTTACGAAATAATGACTTTGAACATTAATTTTCCCACAATGAATTTCAGCTAGAAATGTAGTAGTATAGGGTTAATAAAAAGCTTGCGTAGTAGAATGCTCAGAATTGTAAGAGCTTTGTTTTCGCTATAGCGGAGAATGGTAAACTGATGATGATGGCAAATAAAAATTGATAGAAATTTATCTTTGTGCTGAAAATCATTAAATACTTGATAGAAGAATACTGGAAAAACATATATGTTTAAAAATGTCATTGCTAAAGGGGACCTTAAGAAGGGAAATATACATAAAGAATTTTCTAAATTATTTTTTAGTAAATTAAAAATATCCATAAAAAATATAAATTTAGATATATCCTATTAAAATTAAGGCTTAAACGATTGTAAATTTCTTAAATAGCCTTTTCAAATAGAGAAATAATGAAAATTTCCGTATTGCTAAGCATACGAATGTTTTCTTTGAGTAAAGGAAAAGTTTTCCATGTAACGTCAAGTGCCGATGTTCTTGTTACGGCTTTTACCACCGTCTAACCAGGAAATGATCGGATAGAGTGGAAGAACATACCGATTTTCCATATTTAAGATTCTTAACTGGCATCATAACAATTTTGTTTAGCAACATGGACGCTTAATAAAAAAAGAATCAAAACAAGGTCATTCTTCTGATTACTAACTTTTGTCTGACAACATGAGGATAACTGCTGATATAATCGATGAAGAAGTTGTTTTAGCTTGCTCATCCAAAGATAAGGTAGTTTTTTATTGTTAAATATATCAGTATTTAATAATCTTACCTTGTGTGAAAGTAGTTTTATTTTTAAACAAATCTGACGACACCGATGACGCTCCCTGGTAATGTTACTTCAGACATGTTATAAATGCTAATTTTTTTGCACGTAATAGCACATTTAATTTTTTTTGTAGGAGGGAAATATACATAAAGAATTTTCTAAATTATTTTTTAGTAAATTAAAAATATCCATAAAAAATATAAATTTAGATATATCCTATTAAAATTAAGGCTAACTTTTGTCTGACAACATGAGGATAACTGCTGATATAATCGATGAAGAAGTTGTTTTAGCTTGCTCATCCAAAGATAAGGTAGTTTTTTATTGTTAAATATATCAGTATTTAATAATCTTACCTTGTGTGAAAGTAGTTTTATTTTTAAACAAATCTGACGACACCGATGACGCTCCCTGGTAATGTTACTTCAGACATGTTATAAATGCTAATTTTTTTGCACGTAATAGCACATTTAATTTTTTTTGTAGGAGCTAAATCTTTTCTTTGTTTTATTTAACTACACATCATACATTTCACCCAAAAAGCTTTATTTTTGTGGAACTTTATTTCTGCTTCACCAATTTTGAGTTTAAAGTAATTTGATAGGTGATACATACCAGTTTTTTGGATCCCAAATACTTCTTTTTTTTGTATTTAAAAAATATTACATAGACGATTGTTTACTGCTTGGATGAACAATAAATTATGCCATTTCCGTCTTTATAAAGACTGTACATTATGTTGTTTTTTTTAGCAAGGAGATTAGGTAATTGACATTGGAAATATTAGGAATGGAATTTTGCGTGTAATCTAAATTGGATTTAAGTTAAGCCTAAAATACTTTTATGTATCTGTAATTTCATGCTAACAAGTGCAAACTGGTCCATGGATGCTGTTATATGCAATGAGAGCGGGATTCTATCTTTAAAAACGCTTTCTATAGGTGGCTTTTATGCAGTTAGTTTCTGTTTTAAGTTTGTTTCTGTTTATAAATTCCCATGAACATGACCAGACATGTTACCAAGGTTATTAGAATATAAGGTTTGGATAATTTCACTAGCAAACTATCAGGAGGCATAAAGCCACAATGTCACATGGCTGTCTGGTTAGTGGTTTACTTTGGAATGGTTTACATGGCTGATGGTTTACTTAGAATTTTACTGAAAGTTTTCATATTTATAGAAATAAATATAACTTATTTACTGACAATAGTTCAAAATATATTTAGTCTGTTATCTTTGATAATGTTAAAACTTCTATTTTCAATTAATACAGAGGAAATCTATATATTGTTTTCTGCATTTGCCGTGATACTAATAAATCTGATTTTAACTTATTTATGTATAGTGGAGCACCGTTTATTACTTTTCTCAAGGGAAATTCGAAAAAGACGTATAATCGGAATTTTAAGAAACAACTTTGATTATTACAAATTTACTGCTACAAATCATTATAATTTATTTAAAAGTAATATTTTAATTTTTTTAAGATATTATCTATATTGAAAATAGTATTTATTAAATTTTTATATTTACACATTTACAATCATAAAAATGAAAAAAAAGCATACCTTTATTTTAATTTCATACATACATATCTTAAGTAAATACATATCTTGTTTTATACGATTTATGTGCATGCAGGTAGATGTTAATTAAAAAAATATTTAATCGTCTTCTGACATGCTGCATTATGAATCAAATTAAGGTTTTTGAAAGTTTTTTCACCGGTGTTTTGACAAACATAATAAGTTCTAAGTTTATCAATGGAGTCCATGGTGTCTTTAAAGGAAGGCGGGATAACTTTTTCGCATTCTTCTTCATCATCATCGCTACTTAAATTAGCACCAGACAATTTGTCTTCTATTAATTAATAAATTGTGATTAATTTCAAAGTCATTACGTTGGTATTTAGATTCCCTGTTTACCACTTGATTTGAAATATCATGTTGCATTTTGAATTTGTGAAACCATCCAGTTGAAAAACATGCATCTTTTACATCCAATTTCAATGCAATTTCCTTTGCTTTTTCCATAAGCATAGGTCTGTCCACCCATGGGAATATTTGATGCATGGCATTGTGTTAAAAACTGAAGCAAAATGTCTCCTACTTCAGGAAATTTGCTTATTGCACACACAGTTTCTTCGATGTAGAGTTTCCGCAAGCTGCTGCTCTGTCCTGGATTTTTTTCTTTCATAGACAATGGTTTTCAGAGTAGACACTGGAATATCCAGTTTTTTAGCCAAATGTACTTTTGTTACTCCTGTACTTTTGTCAAATTTTTTTTAATTTGATTTTATCTTTTAATGAAAGTGCTTTACGATTTTGGGACATTTTTGGAGAACGTTAAATTTTTAAGAAACCAACAGAATTATAATAACCAGTAGACTGAATTGCAATACTGAAACGTGAGCTCTCAAAAGCATAGGAATTCAATTCTAGAATGAACTGTTTATCAAACAAAAGAGTCTGGTGAATAGCATTGTTCGTTCTTCTCGCAACAGGTGCAGTTTAGGGTTGCCATGTAAATTTGACAGCTTGAGCGAGAATGCTTTGGGAATCAAAAAACCTGCTAAATTTCTAATAGTGGCAACCTATGTAACAGTGGTTAGAATACCTCTACCCTTGTGGTGGCAATGCCCAAATGTTCTATCCGAATGAAAATTTTCAAATTTTAGAAAGATTATCAGCGGAAAAACTGGGAAAATGACATATGACCGAAGTTTTGTGTCATATAAGCGAAATATGTTATTATTACATGGTTAGGAATGAATCGGGATTATACTGAAATGACATATAAATGAGAAACGTATAAACAGTGCTCCACTGTAGTAGTATAGACTACTTTAGGTGCAGAAGGGTGCAATTGATTAATTTTGTGATTAATTAATTCTCATATAATTTTTACACTTTTAGTTAGTTCTTTCTATTAATTAGCTTCTTTTAGTTAGTTTTAGGTTTTGAACTTTAAAACAAACATTTTACCAATGTTCTGCCTGAAATATGTTCCGGCAGAGAAAATTATATAAAATCATAGCTTAGAAATCTTTGATGGAATGTAACCTAATTGAATCACTTAACAAAACATAATTCTATATATGAATATATGATACCTACTTCTAAATAAAACATAAGTACGATACGATTCCCCTTAATGAAACACAATTTCTTTACGACTCTCCAACAAAACATGTTTACTAATCTGTAATTAAACATAATTACATAGAAGAGAATGCACATGTTAATATTGGGCTTAAATTATTTTTTACATTTTAGACAAATCTCTTACATTCTCTTCATTATTATTATTTTTTTCTCCTTGTTCTTTAAGGTACAAAATAATCTGGTTAGCATTGTTTTGTATATACCTCCTGATGATTAAATACAATTTCATTGTCTTCTAATCATTGTTATTTATTCTATTTTTATTTGGTTTTAATTTATACAGATGGTTTTTCTGTTTTTCAACTGGTGGATTTTTATTTTACTGACTTGCATTCCATTGAATTCATAATCTAGTATTCAATAAGATTCTTTTAATTTGTTTTAAATGCTATACTATGTCTCTTTAAGTTCAAGTTCAATTGTAACTCTTATAGTTAACTTATCAAATTCATTGTATTTCTATTTGCTGCAGTTACTGCATTAATTAAATGTAATTTTAATGTGCAATTATATTACTGAAGATAATGTATTGTTAATCTAACATGCATGCTTAGTATTTAACATTTAAATTGTTTTTACTCTTTGAATATTTTAAAATTTGCTTATATATATAATACAGAAATTTTAAGCTTTCCTCAATAACATGCCCTTTTCTTTCATAATTATTATTCCAAATTCCTATTTCATGTCCTGTATGTATTGCAACTATATTAAATTTTATCCCACTCCACTAATATTAACAAAGTCTGCCAGCACTTCCTCTTTTCCTCGACCATACCATATATGGTCACTAATCTTAATCTCTGCATAAACTTTCTTATTTGAAATTGCTTCCCCATCACATTTTTAAAGCATAAAGAACATGAAGGCAACAACATGCCCCATGTCCTCATATCCCTCCCCTTGCGATGTAACTGTACATTGTGTGAACCAATGCAGACTGCATTGAGATGTCTTGAGAGCTGGTCGAAGATCAGGAGTTTGACTGGCCTATGTTAAAAATGATATGTTTCGAGTGTCATATAATAAAGTAGATTTTTGGTATCCTGAAAGTCTCTTCACTGGACTATTGTAGCCTATATTGCAGACATATATATAAAATATAGTATGAAAATCCAATGATAGAATAGAGAGAAGTTGTAACTCATACACCCTAACTTAAAATATGCCTACAATTTAAAAAGAAGCATTAAATAGAGAATCAATCATCGTGAGAAAAATTAAATACTTATTTCTAGTCATCAAGCTTAAGATAGTCAACAAATATCAATGGTGTGGATTCGAAAATAGAAAAACACAAAATAACCAAGCATTAAAGCCATACACGTGGAAAAGCACTAGGCTTAAAATTGTTCATTTCAAAAAAATTATTTTTGAAGTCCAAATATTTATTCAAAATGAACACAAAATATGCTAGTTTCTGAGGCAAGAGATAGATTTTATCTACAAACTAATGTTATTTGGACGACTAGCATAAAGATTGAAAAATTATATGGGAAATACAAATACCTGAAATACACTGCAAATATCCTATCCATACGAGCATTAAATGACTAGACCAATGTTACCAATCGCAAAAATTAAAAGTAGAGATCTACTGTTGCCAATCATGAGAAATAAATAACAGTGCGAAGACTATAAACTGTGATATATTAAGGGGCAGGTAATATAATAAAAAACATAGAGGCTAAAGTATAAGAGGATGTAAATACATTGTAATGCTTATTTAAGAGAATGTAGATATTTGGTTAATATAAGATAATAAGGAGAGAATTTTTTATTGCGATGCAGGCTCAGTGAGTGCCAGGAAGTAGAAGACAAAGCCACCCAACTCATGAAACAAGTTTTGGGGTTGGCGAGCATAGCGTGCTGGGAGCTGAAGCTTGATGAAATTGTTTGCAAAATGAGTTGAGTATAAGCTAATAAGGGGGACGAAGCCCTAATGGGTGCATCACACCTCGGCAAGCTCAGATTAAAGAGCAGCAGGAATAGAGGGTGGAATCTTGGAGTTTTATGAGTTTCAGTGAGCACAGAACATGTAGACTGTTGTGTGCACCAGCCGGCTTGAAAGAGCTCACAAAGCAAGCTCCAAGGTTGGAGAATATCGGTTAATAAGGGACGGTCCCCAACAGGCATATTATATCTATATAGAAGGCTGCACCAAAGTACTCAGGAGGCGAAGCCTACTGACTCGTTAAGCGAGTCATGGGTGTTGGCGAGTGTAGTGAGCAAGAGGCGAAAGCATCAGGGAGCACAGGACACTTAAGAAGTCGTGTGAGCCGGCCGGATTGAAAGAGCTCGCGAAGCGAATTCGAGGATTGGTGAATGTCAGTTAATAAGATACAGTCCCTAATGGGTCGAAAACCCAGGCCGTCCGGCTCATCCGAAGACATAGAGCAGCAAAAATGGGCAGCCGGGAAACAAGGCGTGCTGAATAGGCACAAGACGGGAGAGCAGCCCCCCCAATGCTCACCCTGCATTGCAATGGCGCCAACGCCGAATAGGCGCACCCCAGCCGCAGCCAAGCACCGACCCGAAAATCCCAACTAGGGGATCCCCAAGTCAATACCCAGCCACAACCGAAACACACCCACTCAATACCAACACTGACATGACGCGAGGCGGACACAAGGAGGGACCGCCCTACACCCACCCAGCAACAGACACCACAGCCACGCGAGGCACACCACAACCGCCCCCACCCCCATCCCAACAACCCCCCTGCTGGAAGTTTATTTTAGATCCATGAAAATTACAACATATAGCATAAATTGAATCACAATACAATAAAGGTTTACAGTAGAGAGGCAGCAGCATAACAAAACAGACAAAACAAACAAAAAATTTTACAGAGGGGAAAATCCTGAAGGGGAAAAAACCCTAAAACAATGAACATAGGTGCTGAAAGGGTCGAGTGGAAAACCCCAAAGGGGAAAAAACCCAACATAATAACATAAAAACTGCACATAACACAATAACATAAAAACTGCACATAACACAATAACATAAAAACTGCAAGGTTACAAGAGAATAAACAGATACAGATGGCTGTGGCTGGGAACACCAGTGACAAAACAAGGGAAAAATACAAGAGCAAAAATAATTACACATATAAGATATCCATAGTTTAAGTTTGATATATATAAAGTACAATATTATAGTATATAAAATTTAAACAGATGATTCTGAGTTATATGTAACAATGAAAATCATATATATATATATATACATTATTTTTTACTTCATTATAGCAGTAAATTAAATACTGGAAATAAAATACTGGTTCCTAATGGGTGTATAATGCCTACATAGTAGGTGGCTCACGAAAAAAAGTGCTCGCAAAGTGAGCTCAGTGAGCACTAACGAGTAGGAGGTGAAGCCTCTTGACTTGCGAAGTGAGTTATGGGAGTTTGCGAGCAGGGGTGGAGCCCTCTTTTTTATGTATATATATCTATTCAACATAGTAAACAATTGCTTACTATGTTGACTGGATGGGTAAAAAATGTCATTCCAGCCTATTTTCTAAAAGCTGTACTATGTTCATTTGAATTAGCAAGGAGCTGAGGCAGTGTTCATTAGAAATATTAAAGAATGAATATTTTTTTGTATTCAATCTAAATGAAATTTAAGATAAGCCTAAACATGCTTTTGGACTGCAGGTATCAGCTATTTCATGCTAAAAGCTCGAAAGAATGTTATGTATTAAATACTTAAACATTCTTAAAAGATATTTTTACTGTAAAGTGCAGCCCATATATAATGAAGTCAGTTGTAAAAAGAAAAATTGAAGATTTATAAACAATACTTTTCTAGTCAGAAAGCAATACTTAGCAAGCATACTTTGTATAACAAATTTACAGCTTTAAAGCTGTAAATTTGTTATACAAAGTATGCTTAAATAATGAAATTATTTAATGAATGTCATTAAATAATGAAATGTTTCAAAGGTCCTTGTAATTTCATTTAAAGTGGATCCAATGATGAAGCTGTACTGTTTTGAATTGTATAGGCATTTTTTCATGTATGAAATCATTTTTCAGGTTGTTCAAGTTGAAGCACCTGAAGAAGTAGACATATGTGCATTAGAAGAAAGGAGAATTTTGAATAAGTTTCCTGTAAATATGAGTTTTTTTTTATGTTTGTTATCTTGAACATTCTTTTACAAATGCTTTAATAATAATATTTGAATTAATGAACATAATTTATTATCTTTACATTATCCCTATATGAAAGTAACTTTTGACTTATTTTCATTCTACCCTAAATAAAATATATGTTATTTTTAATTTTTAATTAATTTTTTTCCAATTATTATTTTTTTACAACACTTTTCACTAAATTGAAAATTAAGATTTTTAAAGGGTGCTGATTATAGAATAATATTTCTAGTATCCCCTCTTTTGGGTAATCATTGATTAAAATTGAGAAAGATAATTTGAAGTTGGAGTTAGTTAAGGAGAGTAGTAAGTGCCATAATTTGTCTAGGATAAGCCATTTCCAAGAAATGAACATTAGTTAATTAAGGGTACTTATGATCTTCAACAAAGCGTTTCCTTTAATTAAATGAAAACCTCCACATAAAATCATCTTGCTTCATTTCCCACTTCTTCAGCCTCATAAAGTCATAGATACTTAGCGGTAATCTTTTACAGTAGTAACTCAGGTTCTTTCAATATTTGGACAAAAATTTTAATTGGGATGTCCATGATAGCCAGTAGTTATAACGAAAGGATCTCACAAGGAGGATCCTCACAGCCACCCAAAACTATACCATGTATCTATGTGGAGTATTAGCATGATAAATTTATAGATCTGTAAGCCCTTAAAAGAGGTGATGGGTCAGGTGATGGTCAGGGGAGAAGGAGATTATGCATGCTCCCTGTAGTTGCCATACCCAATGGATAAAGAGCAGCAGGAATACAGGGTGGAATCTTGGAGTTTTATGAGTTTCAGTGAGCACAGAACATGTAGACTGTTGTGTGCACCAGCCGGCTTGAAAGAGCTCACAAAGCAAGCTCCAAGGTTGGAGAATATCGGTTAATAAGGGACGGTCCCCAACAGGCATATTATATCTATATAGCAGGCTGCACCAAAGTACTCAGGAGGCGAAGCCTACTGACTCGTTAAGCGAGTCATGGGTGTTGGCGAGTGTAGTGAGCAGGAGGCAAAAGCATCAGGGAGCTCAGGACACTTAAGAAGTCGTGTGAGCCGGCCGGATTGAAAGAGCTCGCGAAGCGAATTCGAGGATTGGTGAATGTCAGTTAATAAGATACGGTCCCTAATGGGTCGAAAATCCAGGCCGTCCGGCTCATCCGAAGACATAGAGCAGCAAAAATGGGCAGCCGGGAAACAAGGCGTGCTGAATAGGCACAAGACGGGAGAGCATCCCCCCCAATGCTCACCCAGCACTGCAATGGCGCCAACGCCGAATGGGCGCACCCTAGCTGCAGCCAAGCACCGACCCGAAAATCCCAACTAGGGGATCCCCGAGTCAATACCCAGCCACAACCGAAACACACCTACTCAATACCAACACTGACATGACGCGAGGCGGACACAAGGAGGGACCACCCTACACCCACCCAGCAACACACACCAATGCCACGCGAGGCACACCACAACCACCCCCATCCCAACAACCCCCCTGCCAGAAGTTTATTTTAGATCCATGAAAATTACAACATATAGCATAAATTGAATCACAATACAATAAAGGTTTACAGTAGAGAGGCAGCAGCATAACAAAACAGACAAAACAAACAAAAAATTTTACAGAGGGGAAAATCCTGAAGGGGAAAAAACCCTAAAACAATGAACATAGGTGCTGAAAGGGTCGAGTGGAAAACCCCAAAGGGGAAAAAACCCAACATAATAACATAAAAACTGCACATAACACAATAACATAAAAACTGCAAGGTTACAAGAGAATAAACAGATACAGATGGCTGTGGCTGGGAACACCAGTGACAAAACAAGGAAAAATACAAGGGAAAAATTAATTACACATATAAGATATCCATAGTTTAAGTTTGATATATATAAAGTACAATATTATAGTATATAAAATTTAAACAGATGATTCTGAGTTATATGTAATAATGAAAATCATATATATATATATATACATTATTTTTTACTTCATTATAGCAGTAAATTAAATACTGGAAATAAAATACTGGTTCCTAATGGGTGTATAATGCCTACATAGTAGGTGGCTCACGAAAAAAAGTGCTCGCAAAGTGAGCTCAGTGAGCACTAACGAGTAGGAGGTGAAGCCTCTTGACTTGCGAAGTGAGTTATGGGAGTTTGCGAGCAGGGGTGGAGCCCTCTTTTTTATGTATATATATCTAGTCAACATAGTAAGCAATTGCTTACTATGTTGACTGTAAGCAATTGCTTACTATGTTGACTGGATGGGTAAAAAATGTCATTCTAGCCTATTTTCTAAAAGCTGTACTATGTTCATTTGAATTAGCAAGGAGCTGAGGCAGTGTTCATTAGAAATATTAAAGAATGGATATTTTTTGTGTTCAATCTAAATGAAATTTAAGATAAGCCTAAACATGCTTTTGGACTGCAGGTATCAGCTATTTCATGCTAAAAGCTCAAAAGAATGTTATGTATTAAATATTTAAACATTCTTAAAAGATATTTTTACTGTAAAGTGCAGCCCATATATAATGAAGTCAGTTGTAAAAAGAAAAATTGAAGATTTATAAACAATACTTTTCCAGTCAGAAAGCAATACTTAGCAAGCATACTTTGTATAACAAATTTACAGCTTTAAAGCTGTAAATTTGTTATACAAAGTATGCTTAAATAATGAAATTATTTAATGAATTTCATTAAATAATGAAATGTTTCAAAGGTCCTTGTAATTTCATTTAAAGTGAATCCAATGATGAAACTGTACTGTTTTGAATTGTATAGGCATTTTTTCATGTAAGAGATTATTTTTCAGGTTGTTCAAGTTGAAGCACGTGAAGAAGTAGACATATGTGCATTAGAAGAAATGAGAATTTTGAATAAGCTTCCTGTAAATATGAGTCATTTTTTTATGTTTGTTATCTTGAACATTCTTTTGCAAATGCTTTATTAATAATATTTGAATTAATGAACATAATTTATTATCTTTACATTATCCCTATATGAAAGTAACTTTTGACTTATTTTCATTCTACCCTAAATAAAATATATGTTACTTTTAATTTTTAATTAATTTTTTTCCAATTATTATTTTTTTTACAACACTTTTCACTAAATTGAAAATTAAGATTTTTAAAGGGTGCTAATTATAGAATAATATTTCTAGTATCCCCTCTTTTGGGTAATCATTGATTAAAATTGAGAAAGATAATTTGAAGTTGGAGTTAGTTAAGGAGAGTAGTAAGTGCCATAATTTGTCTAGGATAAGTCATTTCCAAGAAATGAACATTAGTTAATTAAGGGTACTTATGATCTTCAACAAAGCGTTTTCTTTAATCAAATGAAAACATCCACATAAAATCATCTTGCTTCATTTCCCACTCCTTCAGCCTCATAAAGTCATAGATACTTAGTGGTAATCTATTACAGTAGTAACTCAGGTTCTGTCAATAATTGGGCAAACATTTTAATTGGGATGTCCATGATAGCCAGTAGTTATAGCGAAAGGATCTCACAAGGAGGATCCTCACAGCCACCCAAAACTATTCCATGTATCTATGTGGAGTATTAGCATGATAAATTTATAGATCTGTAAGCCCTTAAAAGAGGTGATGGGTCAGGTGATGGTCAGGGGAGAAGGAGATTATGCATGCTCCCTGTAGTTGCCATACCCAATGGATAAAGAGCAGCAGGAATAGAGGGTGGAATCTTGGAGTTTTATGAGTTTCAGTGAGCACAGAACATGTAGACTGTTGTGTGCACCAGCCGGCTTGAAAGAGCTCACAAAGCAAGCTCCAAGGTTGGAGAATATCGGTTAATAAGGGACGGTCCCCAACAGGCATATTATATCTATATAGCAGGCTGCACCAAAGTACTCAGGAGGCGAAGCCTACTGACTCGTTAAGCGAGTCATGGGTGTTGGCGAGTGTAGTGAGCAGGAGGCAAAAGCATCAGGGAGCTCAGGACACTTAAGAAGTCGTGTGAGCCGGCCGGATTGAAAGAGCTCGCGAAGCGAATTCGAGGATTGGTGAATGTCAGTTAATAAGATACGGTCCCTAATGGGTCGAAAATCCAGGCCGTCCGGCTCATCCGAAGACATAGAGCAGCAAAAATGGGCAGCCGGGAAACAAGGCGTGCTGAATAGGCACAAGACGGGAGAGCATCCCCCCCAATGCTCACCCAGCACTGCAATGGCGCCAACGCCGAATGGGCGCACCCTAGCTGCAGCCAAGCACCGACCCGAAAATCCCAACTAGGGGATCCCCGAGTCAATACCCAGCCATAACCGAAACACACCTACTCAATACCAACACTGACATGATGCGAGGCGGACACAAGGAGGGACCACCCTACACCCACCCAGCAACACACACCAATGCCACGCGAGGCACACCACAACCACCCCCATCCCAACAACCCCCCTGCCAGAAGTTTATTTTAGATCCATGAAAATTACAACATATAGCATAAATTGAATCACAATACAATAAAGGTTTACAGTAGAGAGGCAGCAGCATAACAAAACAGACAAAACAAACAAAAAATTTTACAGAGGGGAAAATCCTGAAGGGGAAAAAACCCTAAAACAATGAACATAGGTGCTGAAAGGGTCGAGTGGAAAACCCCAAAGGGGAAAAAACCCAACATAATAACATAAAAACTGCACATAACACAATAACATAAAAACTGCAAGGTTACAAGAGAATAAACAGATACAGATGGCTGTGGCTGGGAACACCAGTGACAAAACAAGGAAAAATACAAGGGAAAAATTAATTACACATATAAGATATCCATAGTTTAAGTTTGATATATATAAAGTACAATATTATAGTATATAAAATTTAAACAGATGATTCTGAGTTATATGTAATAATGAAAATCATATATATATATATATACATTATTTTTTACTTCATTATAGCAGTAAATTAAATACTGGAAATAAAATACTGGTTCCTAATGGGTGTATAATGCCTACATAGTAGGTGGCTCACGAAAAAAAGTGCTCGCAAAGTGAGCTCAGTGAGCACTAACGAGTAGGAGGTGAAGCCTCTTGACTTGCGAAGTGAGTTATGGGAGTTTGCGAGCAGGGGTGGAGCCCTCTTTTTTATGTATATATAGCTAGTCAACATAGTAAGCAATTGCTTACTATGTTGACTGTAAGCAATTGCTTACTATGTTGACTGGATGGGTAAAAAATGTCATTCTAGCCTATTTTCTAAAAGCTGTACTATGTTCATTTGAATTAGCAAGGAGCTGAGGCAGTGTTCATTAGAAATATTAAAGAATGGATATTTTTTGTGTTCAATCTAAATGAAATTTAAGATAAGCCTAAACATGCTTTTGGACTGCAGGTATCAGCTATTTCATGCTAAAAGCTCAAAAGAATGTTATGTATTAAATATTTAAACATTCTTAAAAGATATTTTTACTGTAAAGTGCAGCCCATATATAATGAAGTCAGTTGTAAAAAGAAAAATTGAAGATTTATAAACAATACTTTTCCAGTCAGAAAGCAATACTTAGCAAGCATACTTTGTATAACAAATTTACAGCTTTAAAGCTGTAAATTTGTTATACAAAGTATGCTTAAATAATGAAATTATTTAATGAATTTCATTAAATAATGAAATGTTTCAAAGGTCCTTGTAATTTCATTTAAAGTGAATCCAATGATGAAGCTGTACTGTTTTGAATTGTATAGGCATTTTTTCATGTAAGAAATTATTTTTCAGGTTGTTCAAGTTGAAGCACGTGAAGAAGTAGACATATGTGCATTAGAAGAAATGAGAATTTTGAATAAGCTTCCTGTAAATATGAGTCATTTTTTTATGTTTGTTATCTTGAACATTCTTTTGCAAATGCTTTATTAATAATATTTGAATTAATGAACATAATTTATTATCTTTACATTATCCCTATATGAAAGTAACTTTTGACTTATTTTCATTCTACCCTAAATAAAATATATGTTACTTTTAATTTTTAATTAATTTTTTTCCAATTATTATTTTTTTTACAACACTTTTCACTAAATTGAAAATTAAGATTTTTAAAGGGTGCTAATTATAGAATAATATTTCTAGTATCCCCTCTTTTGGGTAATCATTGATTAAAATTGAGAAAGATAATTTGAAGTTGGAGTTAGTTAAGGAGAGTAGTAAGTGCCATAATTTGTCTAGGATAAGTCATTTCCAAGAAATGAACATTAGTTAATTAAGGGTACTTATGATCTTCAACAAAGCGTTTTCTTTAATCAAATGAAAACATCCACATAAAATCATCTTGCTTCATTTCCCACTTCTTCAGCCTCATAAAGTCATAGATACTTAGTGGTAATCTATTACAGTAGTAACTCAGGTTCTGTCAATAATTGGGCAAACATTTTAATTGGGATGTCCATGATAGCCAGTAGTTATAACGAAAGGATCTCACAAGGAGGATCCTCACAGCCACCCAAAACTATTCCATGTATCTATGTGGAGTATTAGCATGATAAATTTATAGATCTGTAAGCCCTTAAAAGAGGTGATGGGTCAGGTGATGGTCAGGGGAGAAGGAGATTATGCATGCTCCCTGTAGTTGCCATACCCAATGGATAAAGAGCAGCAGGAATACAGGGTGGAATCTTGGAGTTTTATGAGTTTCAGTGAGCACAGAACATGTAGACTGTTGTGTGCACCAGCCGGCTTGAAAGAGCTCACAAAGCAAGCTCCAAGGTTGGAGAATATCGGTTAATAAGGGACGGTCCCCAACAGGCATATTATATCTATATAGCAGGCTGCACCAAAGTACTCAGGAGGCGAAGCCTACTGACTCGTTAAGCGAGTCATGGGTGTTGGCGAGTGTAGTGAGCAGGAGGCAAAAGCATCAGGGAGCTCAGGACACTTAAGAAGTCGTGTGAGCCGGCCGGATTGAAAGAGCTCGCGAAGCGAATTCGAGGATTGGTGAATGTCAGTTAATAAGATACGGTCCCTAATGGGTCGAAAATCCAGGCCGTCCGGCTCATCCGAAGACATAGAGCAGCAAAAATGGGCAGCCGGGAAACAAGGCGTGCTGAATAGGCACAAGACGGGAGAGCATCCCCCCCAATGCTCACCCAGCACTGCAATGGCGCCAACGCCGAATGGGCGCACCCTAGCTGCAGCCAAGCACCGACCCGAAAATCCCAACTAGGGGATCCCCGAGTCAATACCCAGCCACAACCGAAACACACCTACTCAATACCAACACTGACATGACGCGAGGCGGACACAAGGAGGGACCACCCTACACCCACCCAGCAACACACACCAATGCCACGCGAGGCACACCACAACCACCCCCATCCCAACAACCCCCCTGCCAGAAGTTTATTTTAGATCCATGAAAATTACAACATATAGCATAAATTGAATCACAATACAATAAAGGTTTACAGTAGAGAGGCAGCAGCATAACAAAACAGACAAAACAAACAAAAAATTTTACAGAGGGGAAAATCCTGAAGGGGAAAAAACCCTAAAACAATGAACATAGGTGCTGAAAGGGTCGAGTGGAAAACCCCAAAGGGGAAAAAACCCAACATAATAACATAAAAACTGCACATAACACAATAACATAAAAACTGCAAGGTTACAAGAGAATAAACAGATACAGATGGCTGTGGCTGGGAACACCAGTGACAAAACAAGGAAAAATACAAGGGAAAAATTAATTACACATATAAGATATCCATAGTTTAAGTTTGATATATATAAAGTACAATATTATAGTATATAAAATTTAAACAGATGATTCTGAGTTATATGTAATAATGAAAATCATATATATATATATATACATTATTTTTTACTTCATTATAGCAGTAAATTAAATACTGGAAATAAAATACTGGTTCCTAATGGGTGTATAATGCCTACATAGTAGGTGGCTCACGAAAAAAAGTGCTCGCAAAGTGAGCTCAGTGAGCACTAACGAGTAGGAGGTGAAGCCTCTTGACTTGCGAAGTGAGTTATGGGAGTTTGAGAGCAGGGGTGGAGCCCTCTTTTTTATGTATATATATCTAGTCAACATAGTATGCAATTGCTTACTATGTTGACTGTAAGCAATTGCTTACTATGTTGACTGGATGGGTAAAAAATGTCATTCTAGCCTATTTTCTAAAAGCTGTACTATGTTCATTTGAATTAGCAAGGAGCTGAGGCAGTGTTCATTAGAAATATTAAAGAATGGATATTTTTTGTGTTCAATCTAAATGAAATTTAAGATAAGCCTAAACATGCTTTTGGACTGCAGGTATCAGCTATTTCATGCTAAAAGCTCAAAAGAATGTTATGTATTAAATATTTAAACATTCTTAAAAGATATTTTTACTGTAAAGTGCAGCCCATATATAATGAAGTCAGTTGTAAAAAGAAAAATTGAAGATTTATAAACAATACTTTTCCAGTCAGAAAGCAATACTTAGCAAGCATACTTTGTATAACAAATTTACAGCTTTAAAGCTGTAAATTTGTTATACAAAGTATGCTTAAATAATGAAATTATTTAATGAATTTCATTAAATAATGAAATGTTTCAAAGGTCCTTGTAATTTCATTTAAAGTGAATCCAATGATGAAGCTGTACTGTTTTGAATTGTATAGGCATTTTTTCATGTAAGAAATCATTTTTCAGGTTGTTCAAGTTGAAGCACGTGAAGAAGTAGACATATGTGCATTAGAAGAAATGAGAATTTTGAATAAGCTTCCTGTAAATATGAGTCATTTTTTTATGTTTGTTATCTTGAACATTCTTTTGCAAATGCTTTATTAATAATATTTGAATTAATGAACATAATTTATTATCTTTACATTATCCCTATATGAAAGTAAATTTTGACTTATTTTCATTCTACCCTAAATAAAATATATGTTACTTTTAATTTTTAATTAATTTTTTTCCAATTATTATTTTTTTTACAACACTTTTCACTAAATTGAAAATTAAGATTTTTAAAGGGTGCTAATTATAGAATAATATTTCTAGTATCCCCTCTTTTGGGTAATCATTGATTAAAATTGAGAAAGATAATTTGAAGTTGGAGTTAGTTAAGGAGAGTAGTAAGTGCCATAATTTGTCTAGGATAAGTCATTTCCAAGAAATGAACATTAGTTAATTAAGGGTACTTATGATCTTCAACAAAGCGTTTTCTTTAATCAAATGAAAATATCCACATAAAATCATCTTGCTTCATTTCCCACTTCTTCAGCCTCATAAAGTCATAGATACTTAGTGGTAATCTATTACAGTAGTAACTCAGGTTCTGTCAATAATTGGGCAAACATTTTAATTGGGATGTCCATGATAGCCAGTAGTTATAACGAAAGGATCTCACAAGGAGGATCCTCACAGCCACCCAAAACTATACCATGTATCTATGTGGAGTATTAGCATGATAAATTTATAGATCTGTAAGCCCTTAAAAGAGGTGATGGGTCAGGAGAAGGAGATTATGCATGCTCCCTGTAGTTGCCATACTCAATGGATTCTGATCTAAATTGGGTGGTACAAGAGTGCAATGTGATCCACACAGAAGTCTAGATGGGCTTGTGCATAGCCTATGGATTTAGGTCCAACTCATGGGCTGGTCCTGGCCTTTCTCACACTTTGAGGCTGGGCTCGGGCTTAGTTTTTAAAAAGTCTGGTTGGAGTGAGAAAAACATATTTAATTTTGAAAATCTTTTAAATGAAATTTATAGAGTAAATGAAATTATAGCATTGATTTCAACTATGTAGTGACAAATATTAATATATACTGACTTAATTCTTCATACCAGAGCATTGCTCATCATGGACCCATATTTTTAAATGCATCTACCCACTCGTACATTCCTCTCTCATCAATGCAGACATCTCTGTACTGTTGCAGTATTGGGTGAACATCAATCCATGTGAGCAATGCTCTGGTTACGAATGATGTGGAAATGATGATGAGGTCAAAGGAGAAGTGCATTCCTGGCTGAGGGCACAACCAAAAAAATTTTTTTTTAGTGGACTGAAGATGTTGGTGCCATAGTGTAAGAAGTCTGTTGAAAAGGAAGTTGATTATGTAGAAAAATGACATATCATTTGTATCTCAATTGAATTATATATCTCAAAATATTTAATTTACTGTTACGTTTTAAACACCCTTTGCATAATTTACTTTTGGGATTTTTTTATAGGCAAATGAAGTAGAGCTCAGACTTCCCATAAGACGACCACGCTCACATCATAAAGAAGATATTTGTGATTCAGTGGTAAATATATATTTTCTAAAAATTTACTTTGTTACAAAATTTAAATGATAAATATATACAGTAGAATGTAAATTAAATATTTTATATTTACTCATTTATTAGTATGGCCCTATAAGACAGGGTTGACTAGGACCTCTAAGGGCTCCTGCTATAAATAGATCACCAAAGCTCCTTGACAAATGAAAAAAAAATATCTTCAATATGTATAAATAAGGAGTGGGGCGCTTAAAGCAAATAATGACACTGTCTTGTCCGGGCTAGGCCGATGCTGTCACAAGGTGATAGTCAAAGTTATTATAGTGTATAAGGTTGCTTCATTTCATTTCTAGTCCAGGGATGTAAATAAGTGCTTGCCACTGACAAATTTTTCCAACTGATGACCAGTTTCTCTTTCTCTTGAAGAAGGCTGATGAAAAAGTTCTGTCCCTTTTACTTTTCTTTTCTGATTTATTTTAGTAGAACATGCTTATTGATACTTTAATGTCAGGTCGAAGGAAAATTTAAGAGATTGAATACCACTTTATGATGGCCATTGTACAAACTCCATATCTTTGGCTTCATCAAATTCAACAGCAGATGGATTATTAACAAAAGGTTTATTATGGTTCATGTTCTGCTATAAGTATATCAAAATTCTGACATTTTCTTTTGTATTATTTTAATATATATACTCCTGTCTCAGAGGTGTTCTAGAAAGAAAATATTGTTATCGCTGAAGTGGTTAATGCTGCAAACTGTACTGTACATGCTCTGCAAAAGCCTTTTGAGAGCCCCAGTTCTATGGAATCAACATTTAACATTAATTTCAACTGAACAATCAAAACATTTGACGCCTTTCAATTTGCAAATCATGAAACAAGAGAATGTTTTAAAATGACCGACAGAAAATATAATCGAAACTGATCTAATTTATTTGAAATCGAGGTTATCAAATTCAAAATCAATTATTATTGATGATTTAAAAATGCAATACTGTAACTTGCCATATGGAGGAAAATTAGCTGACTTTGGAAATGTAAAAGTAGGGGAGACTAGGGAGGGTTGACCTGACCTGACCCACTTTTTACAAATCTAGTTTAAAATAAAATGTTTTGCATCCACAGAAATTCTTAACACAGGAAAGACCATAAAGGACAATAAGGGACATAAAGATATATTAATTATTTCCCAGAGTTAAAAATATTCCTTACCTGATTTTGAAAAAGATTAAATTCTTAAAAAGTGGTATGAAATGAAACATGGATATTTTCTTTATTTATGGCATTATGCAAGCATTCTATGAATCAGCCAACTCAGTTCCGTTTCTTTAGCAAACTTATGAATGTAGTAGCATACATTCTTGTTTCAGCAGCTAGCTGTAATTGTGGTTTTAGTGGTATGAATAGCATAAAAGCAGTGCAACTGCAATATTCTTGACTACTCACAGAGTCAAAAAACAGTTTAATGAACATTAGTGTAATGGTATGAGTTTTAAAAAATTCAATCTGACTTCTGTAGTGAATTTATTGGTTTTCAACTGCAGTAGGGAGGTTATGATTTTAAGCCATTATTATCAGTCCACTTATGGAAAATTAGCTAAGACCTACAATAAGAAATAAAATAATATTTTAATTAAGGTTTTTATAATAGGCCACTAAAATTTCATATTTTTATTTGCATGGCTGTTCTAGCCAATAAAAACACATTTACTGCGGAGACAAATTACTTTGCTTTCCGTGACGCTGTTTTTTTGCAAACTTCTGACGCCCCTATGGGTAGCCCTTTATCTGGTATTTTGGCCGAGGCCGTTTTGCAGGAGCTCGAGAATGAGATTTTACCTTTAACAATTAAACCTATTCTTTGGTGCCATTATGCGGATAATGTTTTTATTATGTGGGATTATGATTTAAATGATCTCCTTCACCTTTTGGATAAAGTTAATAATTTTTACTCTTCGATTAACCCTTTCGTGACGATCGGCACATCCGTGTGCCGGCTGCGAACTTGCATTCAAGGACGGACAGCATGCACTCGTGATGGAGGAAACTTTACCGTAAGCGGAGAGTGGCACGCATGCGTGCCTTCATGCGGAACGTTTTAATTTGTCTATTAGATGGCGTTAAATGTCTGTGGAACTAACTTCAATGTATTTTGCAGAGGCATGACCTTGGCAGAAGGAGGATCGAATGAATTATTTCTCCATTTGGAGTGGTGAAGCATGATTTAGTAATATAAACAGACAGAGCAATTCTCGCAGCATCAGCAATTTTATAATTGAGTTTCGGGTTTTATTTTTATTTTAGCGTTATGATTTCATTGGTGAATCATAGGAATATAAGAGAATATTTTTTTTTGTTTGGGTTTTAGAGGCAGTGAAATTATTCGTTTATTTCATATAAAGGAATGGGAGCAACTGACGAGTATTTTGTATTCAGATTTGTATGAAAAATATACATCAAATAGAAATAAATATTTCTTTTATTTCTGAAAAAAGTAGATTTCTGTGTTGAATAGGTGATTTTTATTGAATTTTTTTCGAGAGTTAGGCTTAGCCAAAAAATGTACCATCCTTTGGGACCAGTTCGGAAGCGAAGCGCTCCGTCTTTTGGGCCGCAACAGCTCCGGAATGCCGCCGTCGCGAAAGGGTTAATTTTACTGTTGAGCATGAATCTAACTGTTCCTTGTCTTTCCTTGATGCTCTGGTCACCCGTTCTGATTTTGGTTTTCATACTTCCGTTTTCCATAAATCCACTTTTACTAACTCCTGTATCACCGCTAATTCTTTCCATCCTGTATCCTCCAAAAAAGCTTCTTTTAACCTGTATTTGAATCGCGTTTTTAATGTTTGCTCTTCTATCCCCACTTTGACTGATGAAATTAATTTTATTTTTAAACTTGGCCATGAGGCTGCTTATTCTTTTGAATTTATTTATAAGATCTTTGCCCACATTCGCCTTAAATTTACTCAATATGATACTAAACTTGTTACTATTAAAGACTGTTTTGTCCATAAATCTAGTGTTCCTTACCATCCTAAGATTTTCCGTCCTTTTATTAATTTCTGTCATGAATTTGGTTTCAAACCCGCTCACTCTAATATTACCACTTTATTTAATCGTATTCGATCCAATAAATTTGGAAATTTTGATGACTTTAAAAGCTTTGCTGGGGTGTATGTCATTCCCCTGTTATCCCCTGCTGGTGACTATAAATTTTACATTGATAAAACAAAACATACTGTTGGCATCCGTTTAGCAGAACATGCTCACAATGTCAAATCTGGTAAACTTTCTACGACTCTTGCTCAATATGTGGTTAATAATAAATTTCTTTCCATTTTTGAAAAAACTTTCCTTTTGGTTTGTTGTAACAATCCACATAGTATTCTTCTTTATGAATCCCTGTTTATTTATATTTACCGTGAATCCATTTGTAATTTTGATCCTGTTCAAATTTTAAGTTATGCTTGGCGACTCATTCTCGACTCTATGCAATTCAAACCTCTTAAAAGTTATTTGTGATGTCATTCTCAGGAATATCATGCTTGATGTTTTCTAAAATTTGTATTAGTTCTTTTCTTGTAATAATTTAAAATTCGTAAGTGTTTAAACTTATTTTGTAATTTCCATGTATATTTCTTGTATTATTTTTAGTAAGTTCATTTATCATTTTACATTTTATGCAAATTTGCTTTAAACTGGTTTCTCTCTCTCTATATATAAACATTCCATGTTTTTACTATTCATGTAGCCACTGATGAAGGGCGTATGTTCGTCCGAAAGCGCTCTGGCAGTTTTTAATATATATTTTGTGCTTCTTTTAGGATGTGTTAAATAAAAGACCTTTTGTTTTTTAAAACGTTTTGTCCTTAATTTTATCTATTGAATGCAGACTTGATACCAATCTTGATTACATAACACATCATCATCCAGAACCAAAGCCAAATATCGTGAATGTGTGGTAATATCCAACATGCATAGTAATATCCAACATGCTAATAATGGTAGCTGAAGTAATAAAAAGTGTTAAATAAAAGAACTTTTGTTTTTTAAAACGTTTTGTCCTTAATTTTATCTATTGAATGCAGACTTGATACCAATCTTGATTACATAACACATCATCATCCAGAGCCAAAGCCAAATATCGTGAATGTGTGGTAATATCCAACATGCATAGTAATATCCAACATGCTAATAATGGATGGTAGCTGAAGTAATTTAATCATTTAATATATTAAAAATATAAATTGAAATACCCAAAATAAGATTAATTTTACTAGCATACAATTTAAATATGCAACACTGGGAGCTTTCAGTTGGGTACATATAAATTAAAATTTCATTTCCGTTTTTGATAAAATCTAAATAAACTGAATGCTTCATTTTTCTTTAGACTTTTGAAATGAGGCGATATTATTTTTAATGAATTTAGTTTTAAATATGTGAATTTGCATAAATGCATTCGGATAGATATCTGATGAAGCAATCAATCTAACCTTCATTATATAACAATGATCAAAACACTAATACTAAACATTTTGTACCTTTATGTTGGAGGAAAGTGCATTTATGCCTAATTTATATATATATATATATATATATATATAAACAAATTAAGCGAAACTTTTCCCTGAAGAATTTAAAAAATTATTACGGCAAAACACTTAATCCTTAAAATTATTTTTGATCAAAATGGAGACAAGTGTAGAAGAAAATAAATTCTAATGCAACATAAAATGATATTGAGTAAAACAGAATTTTATGCTTTCTGAAGAACCTGCTAGAGAATTAACCAATGTGTTAGAATTTTTTAAATATATCTAATCTAAAGGAAATATCCTGCTGGCTGAAATATTTCAAAATGGTTATAATTGGAGTTGTTTACCAAATATAGATAAATTCTATTAATATACATGTGCTAAACTTATAGCAACATGAAATACAAAAGCCACAACAGACACTACATTTACCATTTACAAACAATACAGATGTTAAGTTTAAACAGTAACTTTAAAAAATAAGTTACAAAGAAATAAAAATAAGTTACATAAAGCTAAATTAATAGTGATGAATGTTTATTGTAAATTTCAGATACAGCACTCTGGGTGTTTTGAAAATGAGATTGCTGAAATGGATTGGTTAGCCCTATAAGGTTTAAAATCCAAAAAATTAAAATATATATAATACAAAAGAAAACAACATATGTACTAAATTTAGATGTTATAGCTGCTCCTGTTTGTCCTCAAGTTATTCCCCAAAAATTAGTATTTTTCTATGGTGTTCAAATTGATTAAATATTTGTGTGATGATTAAAATTTAAGCAAGTGAAAGTTTTATTTAGTAAGAAAAATGTTGTTGAAGGGGGATACTTTTGTAGTGGCAAGGAATTCAGTTGGCAGTAATAGACATAGGCATAAAATAGTAACATAGGCATAAAATAGTTTTAAATCTATCTTCATTTTAATATTCATTAACAATGCTTCATTGAAATTTACCAAAGACATTGTGAGTTCATATTCTGCCCATTCCAATAAAATAACATCTATTCAGTCAGGCACTCCAGTCTCCTGAATAAATATACTTGTGCAAAACATCAATTTCTTTAATGCTGAAATTTAAAATTTCTGTCTTGCATGACCATTAAAGATATGTCATTGAAGATTTTTATTTTCACAAATGTTGTAGCAGTTTTATAGACAGAAAAACCATCAAAGATCCCCCCTCCCTTTATAATACACAGATTTTTTTACTTGTCAGATGAAAAAATTGACTTATGATTGGCTAGTGGAAATTTCATATACCGATATTCTAATAATGCTTCTTTAAACTATGTGCTAAAATCTTTGGTTTATGTATGTTTATATGCAAAATATATAATGCATGTAAATATTTATGAATAAAGGTAGTAAATAAAAACATTTTTTTTTTTTTTTTGCCTTGTAATATAATATTTAATTCTGACTAGAACTATAGATTGGTAAGAAATACTTTTCAAATTATTTATTGATTTTATAGATAATTTTTGGTACTACTAGGTGTTAGTAGAAGAAAAAAAAATTCACTCTTTCATTGCTATATTTACAACCATAAAATGCTTATATTGTCATATTTGGAATCTAATGCTCAAATAATTATTTATTTTTGCAATATTTACTTCAAGTTTTTATTGTTTTCATATGCTTTGAAATTTTGTAGGAAATTTTGTTTCAACTACTATTTGTATTTTATTTTTATAGAACTCTGATTCATCTCTTTAATGCTATTTATTCATATTTTTTAGAAAGTCTGTAAACCAGATTGTTGGTTGAGACAGAGTTTTCTTGAATTCAAGAGTAAAAAACCAGTAAGATCAAGAAGTCCAAATTGGGTAATAAAACATTTTAATTTCAAATTCTATAATATGTCCATTTGCTTTGTAATTTCTATAATGTTCAATTACTTTTTTTTCATTGATGGCTAAATTATTGTTTCATAATTTGTTTAAAAAGTGATTTAAATCAGTTTTTAATTAAAATCATATTTCCGACTGATACATTTTCAAAAATTTATACTCCAGACTAATAAACATTTTGTAACTTTAATTATGCACAACAAATAAAATATATTTAATATTTAATTTAACTTTTAAATTCAATATTTAAAGGATAATAATTCTTTTTTTCTCATTTGTCATTTTTTACTTTTTGTATAAAATCAAATAACCATGATATTTAGAGATAGTACTTATTTATTAACTGTTGATCCATGCAAATCAAGTGAGACAATAAAATAAAAGTAATCTTTATATGCTAGAGGTTGCTCTTTCAGCTTGTAAAATTGTGAGTCAAATGGACTCTTTTTACACAAAAGTATGAAACAAACTTTCAAATTTGTGAATCATTTTTTGCTACTTTTTAACATTTGTAATTTTAATTTAAAAATGGTAAAAAAAAAAGCTGATGTCTCGCTCATAAATACTACACACATTTATACTGAAAACAAGAGTGTAATAAATAAATTTTTGAATTGGTGAACAATTTTAACTTCTATTAAAATGTATACTTAACTATTGCCCTTTTTATGCATTATAAAATAGTCAGACATCAAAAGCTCATGCGGATGAAAGGAAAATAAATAAATTACATGAGTGAATTTTGCGAGTCATATTTGACTCACAATTTCTAAATAGCTAGTCAATTTAGTTTTAAAAAAGACTGATTAACATGGCAACTGTGAGTAAATATGAGCTTTGATATGCTATGCTGCATATTCCACCTTTAACACAATATGAATTCATTAAAATCATGACAAATATTTCTACAATTTAATAATGCTCTTCTACCTCTTCATTAGATTCTACCAATATTGATGATTTATTTAAAAATAATTTTAGTTTGGAATATTTAATTTTTTAATAGTTTTTTTTTAATAGATTTTAGGCAATAAATAAGAAAAAAACATCTAATGTTTACCAATTAAAAAACTATTGATATGATAAATTAAAAATTAATTGCTGTTTATGTCGGCATCAAAGTTGGGTATTACAAAACAAGAGAAGTTGCAGTCTGAGTCAGACACTAGTAAAAAAATAAAAGGAGTCGGACTTGGATTCAAAGGTTTAAAGTATTGACTCCAGAGCCCTGATCACATGCTTTCCCTTTATATGTACTGTGTATTCTAGTGAAAAAATTGTGGGAAGTTAGTTAAAAATTACTTATTATTTTTTTGATGAGTCAACACATGCTTAAACCATTATAAAATTCCTCTTAATTAAACCATTATTGTAATGATGATGTAGTAGCAACCTGAATGATCATTTTGATTTATAATTTTTTAATATGCAGATTATCAATGAAGTCATGGACCATGCTAATAACTTGAGAAACATTAAGATTATCTTGTTATTAATCTGCCTGTAACAGTGTAAATGCAGAGACGTTGGAAAACATGTGGAGACACTTATCACATGTATGCAAGCATGCATCATTACTGAAGATGAACATTTTAATTTTTGTGTATAATACAATCAATTTTCTCTGCCACATTGTCTAAACATTTGGGGGTTCTTAGAGAAAGGAGAGGGTTAGGTTGCAGACACTGGTTTTCATGGTTTCTCTCTCCATCTTTTGCTGTGGCAGACAAAATGCTTAGTACTAATTTTGAAACTTTGTAATTGACTTTTCCCCCTATCTCTAGCAGGAAGCGAGATTGCCCCCATGTTCTCCTAAAGTTCAGACCCCCAAAAGTTGTCCAATGATATGTCGTGGTTTCCTGCACACCAGTGTTTAAAAAATGTACTATAATCCCAATACTTCTCACATTATTGACCTGGTCTGTGGCTTTTTTTGACAGCCTGTATACAGATAATAGGATGTAATTGATTCATTTTAATATTGTAAAATACTTTTTGTATAACTATTTTTATTTGTAAGTTTTATAATTAAATTGCATCGGTGTCCATTATTTTGTAAATTACATTATTAAAAGTAAGAAGTTCCATGCTTTTAAATGTTATTTTTTACATTCCATGAACGCAGTCTCCTCACTTAGAGTTTTGTATGTGTAATTTTAAATATCTGAATTAATTTTCTAAATTTGATTTTAATACTCAGCCTCCAACCTGTTTTAGTGGTATCAGTAGCTCATAAGTATATATATGTCTTTCTAGGTCCCACCTGGTCCTTATGACTTCACTTACAGTCGACAAAGTAGGAGGATGCGAGAGATGTGCAACAAATTTGAAAATCTGAATCTATCTGGTGACAATGCTGCAATGGAGAATGTAAGGAAAAGCTGTAATTATGCACAGATGGTAAGTTCAAAATGTGCAGATACATGTTTTTCACAATTTTAGTATTGATAATGAATTATGTTTTGTTAGTGATGCAAAACAGTTTCTGAAATTTGTAGATTGATCATTATTTTTATCTGCTTATGCAGAGCTGGGTTAACAGTGTCTTGAGCTCTAGGCACAAATGTGAATTTGGGCCCCACTTCTGTATATTCAATAACTACCCATAACTAAATATAAGGTATAGCGGTAGTACTTACAATTAGTTTTAGTTTATTAATTTTTTTGTTATATTTGCAAATTGTACATGTGCAAAACAATAATAGTCTAAGCATGTCATAATCATATCAGTAAATACATTTTCGAGTTTTTACATAGGCAAAGTTTCTTATTGCTTCATCAAAAGAAATCTTTTTGGTTAATTCTACCTTAATAGATAATGCTTCAATTCTATTTAAGGGGGGGGGGGGGCTATCACATTGTGCTGCACATGCCTCTTTTGAACTAAAAACAACTCTTTTCTGTTTGTGGATTGAGGTTATTTTTTAAAATATATTTAAAGTATACACTATTTGACAGTTTCTTACCATTTATAAAATGCTTTTAGTAAAATTTTGTAAAACAGTAATAGTCTTTTTTACATCTTCCTGGACCCCTCCCGTCTCCTGGGCCCTAGGCATGTGTCTAGTAGGCCTAATGGTTAAAACAGCCCTGTGCTTATTTAGTACTAGTATAAAAGGTTATCATAAAATACTGATGAAAAATTAAACCTATTCACAGAACACAATAAACATTCTTAGAACACAGCTTAAAATGTGAATTTTATATACCTCTATTTATAACATTTTTTGTTAAAAGACCTTTCATTATTTAATAATATTCTCTAATTAAAAGTTTAATTTGGCCAGAGTTTGAGATTCATAATACTCACAATGAGTAAAACTACTGTTTCTTGAAGAAAGTAGGCATGTCAGTTAGACATAACTACAATTGTTTTGAGGGTGTACCCTTTCCTCAGGCCAAAAGAACAGTATGCACTCTTAATAACCACTATGAATAAACTGCAAAAGTGCAGGCAGTATTTAAAGTTCACCTATTTAAAGTTTATTCTGACTGACCACTATATTTCAAATAAAATTATAAATTTGTTCTTCACATCGACAGTTATAGCTGAGAGTATTATGAATGAAAACTTTCAATACTTCCTTTAAGAAAGCAGGCATATGTCAGTTAAGTGACTATAACTGGTTTGAGGGTGTTACAAGCCCCCCCCCCCCCCCCATCCCAAGACAAAATATTAGTATAAGCTCTTAACCCTTTCAGTCCTACATATTTATTTAAAATATTTAGTTTTATCCCAAATATTTAGTGTTTTGTTTGAATTTCTCTTTGCCTGCCCTTTTGAAGTTCATTTTTAGTGGTTGTTAAGAGCACTTACTGTTCTTTTGGCCTGAGGAAGGGGGCTTGTAACACCCTCAAAACAGTTGTAGTTACTTAACTGGCATATGCCTGCTTTCTTAAAGAAAGTATTGAAAGTTACCACCCATAATACTGTCAGCTACTATAACTGTTAATGTCTAAGACCAAATTTATGATTTTGTTTGAAATATTGCTGTTAGTCAGAATGAACTTTACATAGATATTTTATAACAAAAACTTGATAAAGTGAGAAGAATTTTGACTGTTTTATGTTATTAGTGTTGAATTTTTATGTAAATTTTAATAGTTTATAATGTTATAAATGTAAAACTCAGAAATATAATTAGTGATCATTTGCCGGTAATGATTATTTTATCAATGGACACTGCATTTATGTTAGTGGCAACTGTTACCTAAAATAATTACTAACAGTAAAATATTAATTAAAAGAATTATGCATATTATATCTATAAAGTTATAATATGCATATTATATCCATTATAAGTGACTGATAGATAGTTAATTTTTAATGCCTATTTTCTTTACTTTTACCTTTTTTTTACCTCTAATAATAACACTTAAAACACAATTTTTTTAATCAATTTTAGCCAATTAATGAAAATTCTTTGCAAAATAGTGGAGAGACTCATTAGCTGAAGTTCACTATAGTCTTTTAACCCACGGTTCACTATAGTCTTATTTTTCAGTCACTTGCTGTAGAAAATTCCAAATCTGTTCACACCTTCATGAAGACAGTTGACATTATTCCTTAATTGACTTCAATATCTGTTCCTTTAAGACATCTAAAAGCTGAATAAGGCTAAATTCTATAAATAAAAATAAATAGGTTTTTTTATTAAAATGTATAAGTATACATATCAATTTGATATGTGTGTGCTTATATATGATGATACATTTATATTTGATATGTGCATGCAAATTTGACATAAATGAAAACCATTTTGCCCAACCACAGCTATTGTCCATTACTATCCATTGACAGGGTTATGTAAATTCAGCTTTCATATATAAATAATTTATGAAGAAAGCATAGGGACACAATTGAAAATTCAAATTTGAATGTGATGTATTTACATGTTTTTGAGCAACCCAAAATAAACATAGTGACACAATTAAAAATTCAGATTTGAATTTGTGATTATTTTCATGTTTTTGAGCCTCTTGATATTCCCTTTCTGTCTTCGTTCTAGTGCCTTCGATTTTGCACATATATCGGGGACCTGTCATTATATTGCATTGGTTTCCGTGAGCGTTGTCTAGACATAAAAGTACTTTAAATGGGAATGAGAGGTCGCCATCCCTCTCAGCCATTTATATGCAATTTATCTGGCATCCCCACTTTACATATTTTTACTTTTTCTTAGTTATATATATATATATATATATATATATATATACACAGACAGGGTGTCCCAAAAAAATTGAAACATACTTTAAATTCTTTACCTGTTGGAGATAAGTGGGCAATGTAAATTGCAAAAATGTTGAAAGTAAGGTAGGAAATAAGATTACGTTAATGAAATAGTCCTCCCATTAATTTTAAAAAAGCTACACTTTTTTAATTTTTATACGACCCCCTTAGACAAATTTGGTCAATCAGAATTTTTTTATTTTTAATGCAACAAGATCATTAAAAAAACCATATCTGTATCTTTAAAATTGAGTGAGTTATATTTAATTGAAAATTGAACATTGTGAATGGGGATCATGTATCAAATTAGAAATGTAAATTTGTGACATATCACAAAAAAGATAAAACTGGATGATAATACATAGGAGATATTTTTGTGAATTCCATGTAGGCTCACGATGCAATCACGGATTAAGTACTTTTCAATAACGAAGTACTTTTTCAATAATTAAGTACTTTTTTTATCTAAACAATTTCCATTGTCAATTTGCTTATGATCCCTATTTTCACTGATGAAACAACCTTTCACTTAGTACGGAAAAGTGGCATAAGTCAGATTTTTTCCTTTATCATAATTCAGTTGATTTTAAAGATACAGATATGCGGTTTTCTTTAATGATCTCGTTGCATTAAAAATAAAAATTTTCTTATTGACCCAATTTGCCCATGGGGGTCATATAAAAATTAAAAAAGTGTAACTTTTTGAAAATTAATGGGAGGACTATTTCATTATCGTAGTCTTATTTCCTATCAAACTTTCAACATTTTTTCAATTTATATTGCCCACTTATCTCCAACAGGTAAAGAATTAAAGCGCATTTCAATCTTTTTGGGACAACCTGTTTACTACATACATTCTAACTTTGGATTTAATAATTTATATATATATATATATATATATATATTTATTTCTTTGTATTTTGTAGAAAATTTTGGAATAGTGTATTATGAGTTACTACACACATTCTAACTTTGGATTTACTAATATTTATATATATATATATATATATATATGTATGTATGTATATATACTCATTCAGAATATTAATATAAAGAAACTTAAAATTCACAATTATATGCAAATTCCTATACATACATAGTAATTCACATTGTCATTTACAATTATGTTCTAAATGACAATGTGATTCAAAATATTCTATTAAAATTAATTTAATTCTACTAAAAAGAAGTATAATAATATCTGTTCTTGCTATATAAAATTATCTATGCAGGCAGATCTGAAGAATAAAACATCCTATTCCCATTTGTAAGCAAATTTACAAAAAATATAAAATTAGATAGATTGAAATTGAAAATTGGATGCAAAGTGAAAGTGCTAAAATGATATTAGAAAATATTGAAATTGAGAATTGGATGCAAAGTGAAAGTGGTAAAATGATATTAGAAAATATACCTATACCATTCTTATTTTGTTTCAACAATTGTCAAAACTCAATGAATTTGGAAAATCTTTGTTAAAATAAAACAGATAACTTAAAAAATTAAGAATATCAATAATCCCTGTAACCTTTAACACAAAAGCCTGAATTGATATATTCTAGTCAAAAATGTAATTTCGATGAAATTTATTTTTATATACATTTCTTAATAATTTAAATCAGAAAAGATTTAATAAAAATTGTCTGTTGTATAAACTCATTGGGTTTAAATTTGTTGCCTAGATACATGATATCATCCTTTTAAAAATAAATTTGTGGTAGAAAGTCATTGGGTTTTTCCTCCAAATGGGGAATTCCAGTGCTTAGCAACATGATATCATTTTTTATTTTTCAAATAAATTTGTTGAAAAATTATTATTTGCATAATACTATCTCTATGGGTGGTTTGTTTCTTATTAATGTCTCGACAACTCCTGGTCCTAGAAACTCGAAACATTGATTAAATTTTTAGTGGGACTTTTTAACCTCTACCCACAGAATTTCATCAAATTCGGTGCAGCCATTCTCCCATGATGATGGGACAAACACACATGTTTCAATTAATACTATTTTTTAGTTAATTTTATTTATTGATCTCTTATGTAGTGTGTTTCCTATTTCTATAAAATTATCCGAATCTCATTCCAAGTTTTGGGTAAACTTGCCAGTCGTATGTTTTTGTCTAAGTTTGTTCAGTATTGGATAAAATCCCAGACTGTGGGTTTTATTGAGTTTTTAAAAAACCCCACATTTTTTACTGATAAGGGGTGTTGTGCAAGTTAATAGTTAACAAAAGTATATACTACATTAAATATAAATTCATAGTTTATTCCTTATTTAGTGTTATATAATTCATTGTTGAGTGCAGCAATCTAAGGTAAATATTTAGTTTTAAAAATCGATTTAAAATAATATTCTTGATTCACAAATATTATAATTCTGGAACATATTTCCAGGGTTTTAAAGTATTCAAACTGATTATTATTAACTGTACTGAACCATTAACTGTTATTGCTTGTTGTTTTTGGGATTTTCTGAAAGCAATGTAGTATTTTATGTATGGAAATAAAAGAATTTTGTTTACCCAATGGATTCATAAATGTCCTGGGCTTCATTATTATTTAAGGGAACTGTTAGAAAAATACTTTAAAAGTAAAAATGCTTTATAAGTTTCTTTATGACATCATAAGACCCAAGAGTGTACTAATTAATATATGTAAATGTAATCATAGTGTGTATAAACATTTATTATCCTCAACTAAAGTTTATTTTAGTCAATTTTTGATAAACATTTCTTGTGTGTTTAGTAATTTAGTCAGGGACTTCAATGTTAGCAATTCAAAAACAAATATTTGCTGTGTGGATGTGCAACTATAAATTGTTTGGTTTTGTGTTCTTACATTACTCAAGTTTTCCTTATGCATTGAACAAAGTGTATTTTACTTATTGATCACCATACAGATATTTTCTCAATTTTACTCATAATTATCTCCATGCACAGTTTACTAGAATTTGAGCGAATATTGCTCATAAAGCGAGATCTGCTTCAAAGTTTCCTGAAAAAGCACTAAATTTGCATACCAAGTATCAAATTGCAGGACCTTTTTTTCTTTGAGAAGCCCACAAGGCTCCCTATAGACTGATAGGGTTAATTATAATTATAGCAATAACAGTTAATGGTGTGAACATTTGAAGGATCCCCTCCCCTCGAAAACATTAACCCTGTATATGGCCAAAATCTCTGCGCAGTTCTGACAAGTTGTAAATTTTTGATGTAATCCTTTTGTACAGACTAATTTTATAAAAAATCATATTTTTTATTTCGTAATATTTTAAACATTATAATAGAAATATTTTTAAAACTTATATTTTTTAATATTATAAACATAATGGTAAACAAGAAACACAAAATGAAGAGTAAAAATGAAAAGTTATTTTAAAATTAGTCTTATAGGAGATATAGAAAGTAATTACATTTATGAAGTGAATTTCCCTTATTAAGGATATAGAATATTTTACAGACTAATTGAGTACATAATAGTAGTAGTACAGAGCATCATATACATACAGCTGAGTGAGACAGACTGACTAAGGTTCACTTCCACAGTTCACACTAATGAAGGTAAAAACTTGAAACTTTGCATACATGTGGGACTTGATCTCTAAATAATAATATAAAAAATCTAAAATCTTTGAATTTTGTTTTATAAATTTTTAAATTTCAGATTTTTTTGTTCTAACATTCTTTCAGCTATAACTCGCGAGTGGCTAGACACACAATATTTGCTTCTACACCATCATGCACAGAAAGAAATATCCAAAATTTTCTTAATTAACTATATAGGTGTACAATCAACCATTCTTGAGATATTTTAATTCATAAGTTACTGTATGCAATTTTTTTTATATTGATCAATGAATTTATTTATGGTTTTTGATTCTGTTATGGTAACGAATTATATTTCAAACACTGATTTCATTTATTGGCTATTCATAGCCAATAAATTCATATTAGTCATAAAATTTCAAAACTAATGTTATAATTAATGGATTAATCTGAAAATGTTGAAAAAGATGGCAACAGTGATTAGACTGCATTTTCCATATTAATAGAACTAGAAAATATGCTTCATTTTTCTTCTTAAATTTGAAATGGTTTTTGATAAGCCTGAGCCACGACCCTGGGCCCCGAAATTTCAAGGGACCTTTACATTTTGTATGTGATAAAATGTATTAAGCAGAAATAATTTTTAATTAATTTAAAACTGGCAATATTAATTGTTATTTTAAATTATAAAATGTTATTAGTTTTAAATATTATACATATATTACTTTGAAGAAAAAGTTTGGAAATTTCCTACATGTACAAAAGGGCCTTTGGGTCTATGAACCTGAGCCTCCTAATTTTTTATGTGTTGATGTTTTGCATGTGTTTGATATGCTGTGATAGTATGGAGGACCAAATTTAATACCAAGTTCAGAATGCCACTTTAGCTTGATCAGGCCCTGGTGACCACTAGCCATTTTGCATGAGTGGAAATATCTAGTAATGTATTGCTTAAGTTGTATGCAATTAATATATATATATATACATATTTTAAATCAAAAAATTCTCTGTAATTTATGAATTTTATTTGAAGAATGTGAAGAATTTTATTTGAAATTTTGCCGACATTTTGTATTTAGACATTAACAAGTGTAACAAAGCACCAATGAGGATATTGTCAACTTTCTTTTAGCTTACCTAGCTAATTGTTCATCTCAAAGCACATAAAATGGATTTTTCCATACACTTTCATGTTTAAAGTATTTGCCCCATTAGTGTCTATGCACTATGTAATGTTATATTTTACATATTTTTGTTGTAACCAGTGGCAATGTGTGAGAAAATAATTTGGTGAGATGGAAAACTGGGGGCCAAAATTTACAAATTAACTTTTATGTTATATAACTTTTTTAGTTAGGTTACAAATAAAATAAAATATATAGTAAACTTCCAATAATCCAGCATGTTCAGGATTTCAGCAGTGCCAGATTAGTAAATATACTGAATTATCAGATGTCGAACTTAAAGGCGATTGAAAATGAGAAAAATTAATTTAAAACAAAATAATGGACAATAAATGTGATATTTTTGCCTAAAGCATTACATACATAAAATTACATTGTGCAGTACATAAAACATTTAAATTAATTTAAAAATTATTAAGTAAACTTCGAAGAACATAAATTTGCATATAAAAACATTTAGTTTATTATAGAGAGAGTACTAGATGTATCTCAGTACAGCCGAATAGACTCGAGCAATTTTGCTGACAAAATTTTTGGGCCCCTATGCAACAAATACTACTACTGCCCCTTGTTTAGCAAATTATTGATCTTTTTTCGTAAACTGTTTATGTGACATGGAGCCCCAATCCACCCTGTCCCCTATGCAAAGTATTTTTTTGCCCCTATCTGTCTGTGGCTCTGGACTTGAATGCTTTTGAGAGGTGTGCTGGACTACCGGACATTTTGAAACATTGGATGCCAGACCAACTGTTGTTTATTCGGTAAGTTTACTGTAGTAACTGAATTGCTATGAAAATAAATGTATGACATTTTGCAATTTTATTGCAATGGAACCTCGATTTTGTGTTTCTGTGTGGAACTAACTGATTGAAAAATTTTATATGCTGTAAAACACAATACACGAGAAACTCCATTTTAATTAGAATATAAAAATCAAGGAAAACATGTAAGAAAATATAGACCACGCATCAAGCTTTACTTTTCCACTTGTTAAAAATTTCATTTTTGATTCACGTAGAAAAATTCCAAACTTATTAAATATGTGTATTTGTATATTACATTCAAGATTGATTCTGTTTTAATAAGAATTTTTTTCTTTGCCCTTAATACACAGACTCTAAAATTTCTGTTCTATAGCTTTGACACTTCTAATTTATATAAAGACAACTAATTTATATGAAGACAATTGAAGCAAATAGAAAATGAAAATCAAAGAATGTAAGGTGAAATCTGCTAAATAAAAACATCTGGATATTTGAGAAGAATATCTGATATTCTTGAAAAATATCAATTCCATATGTTCAGTTTTTAACAAGTTTTGAGTTTTTTTAAATTATCAAAATTCCTGTAATTTTGCGATTTTCTAAATCAAATTTCCTATTAACCTTTAAAATTACTCTCCAGATGATTCAGACATTATACTCTATAGTTGCAAGGAAAGAAATAAAGAAAAATAGCCCCTTTCTTGTTGTTTAGCCATGTCTATCAAAAAACTGCCTTTGCCGAGGTAGTAGTTGCACACACATTTTCTTTCAGTTCCATTTCCAATGAAATATCTTTTGATGTGGGCAAATGGAGAGAGATTTGTCTCTCCTGAAAATCCTAACTGGCGATTAGAGGAAACAAGAAAGGTACCAGCATTGAGCTCTTTACCAGACAGATAAAAAATAATTTGTTTTTTTACACAGAAAATATTTTATACATTTATTTTGGATAATATACAGGGTTACAAAGAAAGTTCTTCCTCAGGCCATCATCTCATGAGCTATGGTAGCTAGGCTATGTACTTCTTGTGCCACTGTATAGGAAACACCCTATGGCCCACAAAATTAGACCAGGGGGAATCTATATGGCCCCCATTTTGGGGGGAGGGGGTTAGGGACCCACCTCAACCCCTTTTGGAAGTAAGGGAAAAAGTCAATTAGAAAGTTGTAGGATATGTCAAATTTAGTGATAATGTGTCAAAATTGTTTTAGTTCCATAACAAAGGATGGAAAGGGACAGAGCAGCCTCCCCCCTGAAAATCAAAACACTGGCAAGTAACAACTGTGTATTTAGACAAGACAACAATATGTGAATGCATACCAAACAATTTATTGCATAACACTGACAGATGGAGAATTTGCATAAAGTGCAGAAGCAGTCATCCAGTAGGAAAACTCTATGTAAATGTAATGGACTTGTATAAGTAACAGAGTGTTTGATTCCCGTAACTGTTTCACGAATTGTTGGCATACCTCCCTCGCAGGTTATTTGTGTACTCTGCAGTCAGCATAAAGCATGACATTTCAACTTTATGTTTAGATGCCTCCTTCATAGTGAATCAGAAAATTTGGAGTGTCTTTCCATCTTTTGTTATGGAACTAAAACCTTTTTTGTACTAAATTTGGGTCACCAAATTGATTTTTCCCCTATCTGCAAAAGTGGTCGAGATGGACCCCTAACCCCCCAAAACGGAGGCCACGGGGCTCCTTCCCTGTTTCATTTTATGGCTGTAGGGGGTTTCCTGTACAACAGCAGTTTTTAGTTCCATAACAGAGGATGGAAAGGGAATGGGCAGCCCCTTCCCCCTATGGCCACACAATGAAAAGCTTAAGGTCCTTCCTTAAGCTAATGTTTCTTTGTGAAACATTGGCTTAAGGAAGGACTTTCCTTGTAACAATTAAAAAAATCTGATGTGGGCAACACATGACTTTCCTTATATAATGTAATGCATTTACTACTTTTACAGTAAAAAAATAGGTTTTTCTTATAGTAGATACTAATATTCTTTCTAAGATATTGAACTTTCGACAATTAGTCTTTATTTTCATTGATTTAGCATCATTTTTATCCATTTGGCGAAATTTTCGTTAATTTGGCAACATTTCAAAAAGTCGCCCAGTTGGCGACATTCCGCCAAATTCGTCGCCAAAATCTCGTCAAGCGTTATAGACGAAGAAATAAGTTGTTCTTACAGCAGATAAATGAATATTGGCGTTCAAATACAAAAGTATTACTCAAAGTATCTTTTTTCATGAATGGAGCGAGCTAGATCCACGAGAATGATGTCACCCAATTTATCGCATGGTATTGCATATGAAAAGTGAACATGTTTCTCAATAGGAAATATTTTTTTTTCATTTTATATGACTTTTTAATAATTTTTTTGAAAAATGTGCAATATCTCGAGAATGGTTTATGTTAGCATTCTAAAATTTATGTCAATCGTTTTCTAATGAAAAATTACATAAGAAATGTCTATTTGCGTAGCTTTATTAGTGGTTTTGATTTTTTAACGATTTTTTCAAAATTTTATTCGAAAATTTAGGGGGTTCTGAACATTCGATTATGTATAAAAACAATAGGCTTCCAGTGTTTACGGATTGTGATTTTTGTACCAAATTTGGTTCGAATCGGTCCATTCGTTCGTCAGTTATCGTCCCCACAGACTCACTGACACACACACACACACACACACACACACACACACACACACACACACACATACTTTCACACACACATACTTTCACACACACACACAGACATCACTTCAAAAATGTTTGATTCGTGATCAGGTATGCTTGAAACGTGCTCTCCCGTCCAGGGCCGATCCTAGAGTGTCGGCCGCCCGCGTGCAAAGACCTATGTGCCGCCCCTCTAGAGAATTTTTCATATTTTGACTAATACTTAACGTTGACGTTATAAATTCATCTACCTGTATAAGAGTAAAATGTAAAACATTAATAAAAATGCAAATAAAATTTGAAGTGCAAAACTTTATTTTTGGGCCAGCTAATAGGTTATAATAGCGACAAAATACTTTAACAAAATATTAAACAAACAAAAATATTACCTTTAAAATAAAAATAGACATTTTATAATTAGAAATGCAAAACAACAGTATTTACTCAGAAAATATAATCTAATAAAAAAAAAAGTACTAAATCATAAATCTCGTGAAACGAAAAGTATATAAATCAGTCCTTCTACAAAGACTACCTAATAATTAACTATAAAATAACTTTTCTGGTTTTCTGAGAAGTAAATTTGTCAATAATTTCGGTGAAATCAATTTTTTCAGAGATTTCGGATTCAATAGAGATGATGCCCAAATCTGAAAGCCTTTCTTCTGTCATATTATTTCTCAAGTAATTTTAATAATTTTTAATTTACTGAAACTTCTTTCACCTTCTGCCACAGAAACAGGTAAGGTTAAAAAATTCTTATTGCTAGAGCAAAATTTGGAAAACAGGGAATGAGATCATTTTTGACTATAATTTCTAATATCTCAATTGGCTGTTTTTTACCTGGAAAAATATCTTTGAATGAAGTTATTGTCGCATGGTAAACCCATGATCCAATATTTTCGGGGATGCGATCTAGAGTTTACGTATTTATTTTGGGGGTCAGCCTTTTCGTTGGCCAGCTGCACTCGAAATAGAAAACAGGAAGTCGGTTAGTGTTCTTTAGGTATCATATTTTTACCGAAAGATTTAACGTTTGTCCGTTTACGGGCGGATCATAGGTCTGGCGGGCTATTTGAATTAGTGCCCGAAAGCATATCAGTTTCGCAGGGGCCTGAGAAGGGGCTTTTTTGTTTCTGGAGGTCTAAAGTCAATGGCGATGCTTTGGGGTCGAGGGATTAAGACCCAGAATCCAATGAGATAGTTGTATTTGCCTCAGGGGCGTGTTTTAAAATCTTGGAGAGAGAGAGTTTTCAGAAATTTGAAAAAAGGAGCGAGGAGAATGAACTAGGACTCGAAGGCGAAAAGAGCCCCTTTTTAAGTACGTTGGATCCTGAAGGATGAGAGACCGCAACTCGGCCAGTGATGTTGGTGAGTTACCCATTTGGGACTTTTTGCCAACCTCTTTTTTGTTCGACCTCTCTCTCCGTGTTAAGGATGATTAATTATATCATAGCGATGTTTTTATCTTAATTTTTATTTACCATTTTTTCCAGTTTAGTCTGTGAGACTATATACACTTTTGTATTATTTATTTTAAATTGGTATACATTCCATTTTGAATATGGGGAGTGGTCTTTTAAATATTTTGAATCAATGTTATGTAAATATTTATATAGTGTAAATAAATTAATGTTTTATATATACACACGGCCATTTTCTTCTTCTCGCTCTAACAGGGCGTGTCCTAAAAGAAGTAGCTACCTTAGGACAGTTATTTCATTAAAGGGTTGTATACCGTCTAAATCTTTCACAATGCTTCCTTCCTTCTGTACCTGTAACTTAATATCTAAGTCCATGCAGGCTTTCATGAGATCATCATTAGAAATGTTATGAAACTCATACAGAAAGCAGAATATTGAATGGCACTCAGATAATAAGGTAAATCTTCGATTTACCGAAGAGATCGCGTGATCAAGAATTGCAAAATAGAAAGCAGTCTTGAATTGCTGGAAGGGATTTGAAACTGGTTCATCACTGCCCTCGTAATCAATTAAACGGACCTTTTTCCTGAGCTTCGACATGGGAAATTTGGGATCAATACCTAAATCTCTAGAAAGTGTTGTGGCTGAATCGACAAATATTTTAAAATTATCGTCAGATCTTTGGGAAACTAAATATTTTTTAAGATTATCTAAGCCTTCAATGTATTCCGCGATGTTTAATTTAGGATTTTGAAGCATTTTACTCAATACATCAATTCTTGATAATAAATCATCCCAAATTAAAATTGAACACAAAAATTTAAACGTTTCAAGACTTTTAATTATTGATTCAGCACCCATTTTTGTTTCCGTGTCTCAGGTGGTATCTTCAATTAAGGCATTTAATGCGGTAATAATGTTTTTTAAGTCTTGTTTTAGAGGTCTAATAGCATTGATACGACTTTCCCACCTTGTTTCACTTGATGGCTTTAAAGTTAGACTTTTCACGTGTTTTTTTAGTAAATCCCATCGATATGAGGACGTAGAAAAGTAATTATATACCTCTTGTACCATATAAAAAAACAGAAATTTCACCACTGGAGCTGGCAGCGTCATCGACGACGAGATTTAATGCATGAGCCGCACACGGCACGTATAATGCTCTAGGATTGATATGGAGAATCCGTTTCTGAAGCCCTATATTTTTCCCCTTCATGTTCGATCCATTGTCGTAGCCCTGACCCCGTATATCTTTAATTTCGAGCTGCAGACTAGGTAATAGCTTCTCTAATAGAAAATTGCACAGACCTTCTCCAGTGGTATTAGTTACTGGAAAAAATCCTAGAAAAAATTCTAAAATATCTACCTTACCATCAGTAGTGTTCACACATCTAATTACAAACATTATTTGTTCTGTGTGGCTAATATCTGGTGTAGAGTCGAGAATTATAGTGTAATATTTGGCTTTTTTGATAATGCGTGTTATCTCATTACGAATAGATTCGGCTAAAATATTACTTATTTCATTTTGAAAATGCTGCCCTAAGTAGTGTGGAATACGTGTTTTGTTATCTTTATTTACTGGCATTATTAAGGTGTTCTGAAATAACTGGATCAAATTTAGCCAACATCTCCACTGCCTTTAAAAAATTACCATTATCTCTATGATACAACTTCGTACTAGTTCCTCTGAATGCCAAATTTTGACTGGCTAAAAATTGTACTACAGCAATCATTCTTTCAATGATGGCGCGCCATCGCTTTTTCTCTCGATTTTAAACATTTTGTTTTTCCGCGTCAATAGTACAATTTTTTTCCAGCCTCGTCTTTATTTCGCACCACGATCTTATAGTGTTTACGTGTTTTAGAGTATTTTCATGTTTATTAAGGTAATCCGAACAATGACGACAATCTGAAAAGCCAGTACTTACAAGTTGTGTTGAACTATCTTTACCAAACAATTTACATACAAAACAAAAAATACGATTTAGTTTTATGGAATATCAGAGCCACGTGCGATTTATTTTCTCCCCGTTCACTGAAGTTTTGTTATAATATAAACAGCTAAATTTTCTGCCACCCTCATCGACCGGAAATTTAAAATTTGCTACTTGTTTGGGACCATGTTCTACTAATAAATCAATATTTTTTTCGTTAAAATGTTAGGCCAAGAATATTGCGTTACCTTCATTTTACTCTTGATAGTAATGCCCAAAAACTAGATAAATTGAAACCCGTTTTAGATGCATTAGTTTCAAAATTTAAATCTGTATACACTCTTGATAACTGATTTAAATCTATATACACTCCTGATTAACTGATAACTATTTTATTCAAGATAAGTTATTTTTAATACGCTAAAATTTTTAATATTTTGATAAAAGAAAATTTGAAAGAAAAATATACTTCAAATAGAAAATAAGAATTTCCTTTATTCCTGAAAATAGTAGAATGTTGTGTTGAACGGGTGATTTTTAGTGAATTTTTTTCGAGAGTTAGGCTTAGCGCAATAAAATTGCCGTCTCCTGGGAACAGTTCGAAAAAGAAGCGCTCCGTCCTTTGGGCCGCCGCAGTTCCGGAATGTCGCCGTCGCGAAAGGGTTAACTTTGCCGAAATAATTCAGCTCTAATCTACAAAGGAGACCGCTAAAATAAAGTTTCTTTTGACCATTGATCTGCGAGCCGCGTGCCGACCGTGGTATAGATAAATAAGCCGCCGCACAGTGAAACGAAACATCCTTAGGCGTCTCAAAAATATGCCCCTTGGTTATTTTTTTAGATATAAATTTAAAATTTGGTATCCTTTTCTATGCCGTATTGCCGGCTGTGCCACGAATGTGTGTAAAGAGTAGACATTAATGGACAATGGACCAACACACTGTGCACTAACATTCTATTTTTCTTAAACTATGGGACTTATTTTGATTTTTCAATAACTATTTAAAATTCAGCATATTTATTCGACTTATTATAAGTTTTAAAAAATTTTGCTTGATTGATAGAACTATATGCGGCCTGCGGCCGCCCCATTATTTTGGCCGCCCGCGTGCGGTGCACGCGCTGCACACCTGCTAGGATCGGCCCTGCTCCCGTCGAAAACTCGATTTCGAATTTTCGACCCCGTCACAATACTTTCCTTATACATTATGTATATAAGGAAAGTAATAAATGTTACTTGATTGTAAATTATTTGAATAGATACTGTCTCCTTTGTTTCTTTTGACACTTTGCCACTGTTTGTAACAAGGTCATAGCCAGGGGGAGGCGATCTACTCCTGAAAATAAGCCACCCGATCCACCAGATAAGTTTTAAAGGAAGCATAAGTATTTTTAGAAATATGACCGATAAACAAAACAAAAATTTCTTTTAGAAAAGCATTTAAATCACATCTAAAATGTCTGGTAACTCCGTAAGTGGTGAAGATTGTTCAAAATTCAAGCATAGGAAATTCAAACGGAAAAAAAAAGAGTTGTCTGTTAATTGACTCTACCTATATTCAGCAATCGGTAATATGTCGAGACGAATGTCTTTTCTCAGATAAATCCGAGAATGAATGAAAATGCAGAATTTTAGTTCAGATTTTTCTTCTTTGACTTTCTTATTATACAAAATTGAGCAAGAAGAAACAAAAATAATGCTAGCACAGATATGTTTCTTTTTTTAAGAAATGGTGAAGTGATAATGCAGTGATATTGGAACAAGACGAAATTAAAAAAATTAACTATTATTTCATTGACATTTTTCTAAAATATACTTAGTACAGAATTGTTCAAAATAAACTCAGTCAATATGGAGTGTAATGCACATAGGTTAACTTATTGGTATATGACATAAAGTGGTTAAATATATAGAGTTTTTGAAAAATCACTTATTGTTTTTAAGAATATTAGAATTTAATGGTTAAAATACAAAATAGTTTACTAATTTTTTCTAAATCATGCAGATTACCCTAGCATTTCTCTAGCGTACTTATTATCACTCATTCGAGATTTTTTAACATATCATTGATTTAAAATTTAAACCTAATACTCTGCTATTTTCAAAGTGTTAATAATCATTTACCTGCAGTTTTTAAAAGTGCTTCACTTGTATGATTAGGGTAATTTGAAATATTTTCTGATACTTCAACACTAGGATAAATTCCTAACATGTAATGTATTAAATTATTTTAAATATCATTCAGTAATCTCTCTTCAAAAATGTGAATCATTATTAATAAAAATTTCTCTCTCTCTCTCTATATATATATATAAATAAAAGTTGATATTTTTAATCGAAAACTATGCATAAACTACAGTAAGTACAAAACACCCATCTCTAGCATATCTGTTACAAATAAGTAACTATAGACCAAGACTAAGGATAAAAATAGTAGGTAACTTCGCTATAATGGGGATGAGGGGAATATTAGTATACAAAAATCATAAATATGTATATATATATATATATATATATATATATATATATATATAAAATATGAAAGAGCAAACATGAATATTTAGCTCAAGATAATATATCATGACATGGAGAACAATCAGTTGAAACTACATAAAAATGGCTGTTAGTTCGAAATTGTACACTTGTCAGGACAGCTATACAATCCAAATTAAAATAAAAAGAATAGCCAGTTTCTGACAATGGCGATAGTCCTTGACTATAGACTCCATTGGAACTGTCTACTAGCTAATGGAAGGAGAAATAATAAAATCCAAAAGAATTAAAAATCAGAAATATAAACTTATAGGTACTCATGTGAGTCGAAATACAGCCAACATACAGTAACCCTATAATACATCTAATTGTTAAAGCGAGTGGAAACCGGAATGATCATAATATTGAACGTGAACGGAAATCTTTTTTTAAATGAAGACTTTCAAAAATAGTAATCAGTATAGGACTCATGACAAGTGGAAAGTAGTCTTTCAAAAATAGTAATCAGTATTAGACTCAGGATTAGTGGAAAGTTATGTTATAAGATTAGGTGAAATTCATAAAAATGAGTTATCCAATTAAGGATAAATAATTTAATTGTAAAATTACTATTTGGTGCATTTGAAATTATTAATAATATTATTAACAAAAACTTCCGGATAGTGGTAATTCTGACAAATGCATTTAAGATTATTGATGTTGCGATAGTGAAACTGAGGATCTGAAAGTTGATGTATTCAAAATAGTTGATTTAAAGTGATGTTTCTAAATAATTGAATTTGAATTACAAGATTGATATGAGAGCAGCTTAATAATAGTGAAGTTATAAGAATCTTTTTTTTATATATATATATCATATAGATTAGTAATAACATGATTATGGATAGTATCTAAATTTAAGTCTAAATAATTTACAATTTGACTAACACTAGGCTCATTTGGGATTAATTCTAGGTTAGAGGGATAAAAATTAATATTAATTGGGTAATCATCAATGATAATAAAAATTAAGTTGTCAACATATCGATATATAATATAAGAATTAGAGAATATATATATATATATATAAAGTTAAATATATGAATTAAAGTAGAAAAATTGAAGAGATATAGTGAAGTATCCATAACAAACAAAAAAATTCAATCTATTACCAGATAAGACTCAAGATAATGCTTGTCATCAATAGGAAAAACCGGAAACAACCCTTATAATTTAAAACAAATTGTAAGAATGGAGTGATGATTTTTATTTCGATGTTTTTCTTGTACTTTTTCATGTTATGCTTTAAATTTTTAGTATATTCGGGAGGGGCCCATGTTGTGTGTGCTGCATACTTTCTCTCAATCTAATGCTGTTGTTAATTTTATATATATATATATATAGTTTGCAACTGTATTATTGAGAGTAAGTATGCAGCTCAAATAGCCCCACCCAAAAATACCGAGAAAATAAGCAGAACTTGAAAAAGCTCCAGAAAAACTGTCTCCCTTCAGGGACTGTTTATATATATATATATATATATATATATATATATATATCTTATATATATGAAGATATATATATATATATATATATATATATATACACACATATATGTATGAAGCACTGATATGAAGTCTTCATGAAAGCAGCCCTCGTGCTTATAGATTTATAGATAAACAGTATACTATAGCAAAATCATAGAGCAAATAGTATAGAGTAATGGACAGTACAGAGCGAATGCATTGACAAACTTGCAAATTCTGTTTTAAATAAGAGCACTTTCTGCGTCTTACAAGGCAATTAGAATTTTTTGATTCAGAAACCTATATCCATTGCCTCATTGTTCAAACAATATCTGCCACAGTTGACCCCCCATTCGATTGCTAACTACCCCCTTTCAAAATTTTGGCTATGCCATAGCTCAAATGTGAATTTATTCTATTTTATATTGCCTTATAGGATTTCAGACAATTTGGAATGCTGCAAGGTGTTTGTTATTCAAAGAGCAATTTGTAAAATTTTAGTTGAAGTTTAAATTTTCAGCCTGCATTTTCGCATTATTTTCATCCTTGGCAATTATATGAATATGGGACATAAGGTAGGGGATGGTGAAAATGGTGTGAGTGGGAAATTCCTCTCATCCGTCTATAAAGAAAGTAGGTGTTGTACTGTCCCACCAGATTTATAAATATTGAGAAAATTCATTCTTTTATTGATTTTAGCATTAAACTTACTTATATTATAAGCGATACTATAGTTCTAAAAATTGATATGATTCTATCACAACAGAAAATATTTTTCTGTTCTGCAGCGGTACGAAAAAAAAATTTTTTTTTGGTGGGGGGGTATGCTGGCATTCCCCTTGTGGACGACACAGGTGATACAATATTAAGTTATTAATTTAAAAATAATTTTGAAAGTTGAAAACTAAAATCACTTTTTGTGTTAACGTTCCATGTTTTCTAAATTTGAAAAGCAAGTTTATTTTTTGTAATTCTATTTCCTTTATCTTTGACTGTGAGTCACAACCATAAATATCTATTGTGCCATTTTTTCGCCAAATCACTACCAAGTATTGCTTTTAATTTCTTGAGATTGCACCAGATGACGCTGCGGCTGTTCGTCACTTTGTTGTGTTGCTAATGTACTGTGTTGTCATCTTGTTCATCACAAAAAGAAACAACAGTTGAAAACAGTCACTGTTTGTAACTTGGGAGTGTTTTGCGATCTTTGCTATGCAGACTAGTAAGTTTTCCTTTTCTTTATCATATTTTTTACCAGCTGGTTGTGTTACGTCACGAATTGCAACATTCCAAAGTCCAGTTTCTGTGTTTCTTAATTTCGTACTGAGCATCCCAGCCATGTAGATGTACGATGACCATGGTAAACGAATGTATGAGTATTAAAACATCATTAGTGTGTTTTCGTCGAGTATGACATTTGGTGGAAATTTAAATTATTGCTGTTAATTTATCAACGTTTTACGGTAAGTCTTTAAATTTGATTTCATACTTGAAATGAAACTTGACTATAAAGGATGTAGTATTACAAAGGACGGCTTAACTGGTTTTATTTTTATTAGCAATTTTCGTTTTCGATATTCATGCTATCTACAAACATGTATTTTAAGAATTTCATCGCTGCCGCTGTTGAAAATTTTGCACCATTCTGATCTGTTATGGGCAATCAAATCTTATTGCGCAGTTGAAAATTTTCACTACTTGTTTATGAATTTTGACAGTTTCTTCCGCGATCGCGAATTATATCGATAGAAAATTTAATATTTCTTATTGATGTTTTATGTATTTTAATTTTTTATATATTTCATTGCCAGCAATTGCCCCAAAATATGACAAATTTCACAATACTTTCATGTATGGATGGATCAAGGGATTTCTATTTATAAAAAGAAAAATCGACTATCGCATTCAGTAAATATTTTTCAGGTGAATTATATATATTATATTTTTAACAAATAATAGTAAACAATACGAAATTGGGAAAAATGATGCAATCGCTTTTAGCTATTAAGTTATTCAATTTTGATGTTTTGCACTTCCTTTTTATATAAATTTTGATCTATTTAGTTGATTCTCGTTTAGAAAAAGATAAATTAGTCACTCATTTACTTATATTTTTCGTGTGCATTTTTAATTGCATGGCAATGCTTACAATTTAGATGTAGTGAAATCTATTGTTTCACTAATTTTTTATAAAATATCAAAGTGGCTCTTTTTGTTTAAAGTAAAAATCTCTTAAAATTTTGTTAGCGGCCACTGACCAGTAGTGCTTATTTTATTGATGAAGTAGACACTTTTACCTAAAATAATTTTAATAGCAAAACATTTATTAAAAGAATTATGCTAATTACATCCAAAAATAATCGGTGTATGGCTGCAAAAAGTATAAAAAGTAGCCTGCAAAAAATGTATTAAAAGTAGTCTGTGGATGGCAAATTATTTAATTAGCTGGTCTATAACAGAGTTGATTTTTAATAGCCATTTATTTTTACTTTAGTAGGCTGGGGGTTGCCAAGAATTTAACCTTTAAAATTTACTTGACATTTAAAGTGCCTAACAAGTATGACAACATTAATATTTTAATTTGCTGATTTTTATGATGACTATTTGATAATTTAGGTATAAATTGAACTTTGAAGTTAGACTGACAATTTAGTTTTAATTTATTTAAACATAAATTTATCAGCGGGGTTACATTGGATTTTTGATTACTTACGCCAAATGAAATTTTCTTTTGTCATAGAAATTTTATTTGCCAAATTTTATTTTGACTTTCCATTTGATTTGATTTATATACATTCTCAAATTTCAAAGATCATTGTTTTGGAAAAGGGAAATAGTATAATAGTATACATTACAATTAGTATACTACATTACGATTAGTGCAGTAGCCTCACCAGAAAAAATTTCTAGAGAATCAAATATTTGATTTTCCATTTCTCCATATATAATTTCTTCGAAATTCAATGGCCACAAAATCCCCTCCTCCTTGGCGACACCACTGGATTGGTATACCACAATTTTTTATTTTGACATTGGCAAAATCCATAATCGCCAACATTTTCTCCAAATCTTTTTTTCAATTACCAAATTGAATTTTCTTTCGCAAAATGCGACAATGGCGATTGGCAGTGTGATCTCTGTAACAGAGTGTGATTCTACAATTATGTGTACTTCCATTCAAAAATTTTGAAAATAAATTCTAGGGTACAGCATTAGTATACAGAATTTGAATTTCGCTCGCCAAAAGCAAGCGATGAATTGTGTAATTTCTGCAACCCATCCTAGCTTTCCGTTATCTTTGGAATTTCTAGCTAGTTCTTTTTATATTGAATATGAATTGAGGATGAAAATTTCTAATTTTATGGTGTTGACAGTGCTATCTTCCATTTTTGGAATATGTCAGAGAGATTAATTAAGAAAAACTTTAGGATGAAAATTTCTAATTTTACAGTGTTTACATGTGCTATCTTTCGTTTTTGTATGATATTTATATTTTTGAATTATTTTCATTGAATTTATGTTTTTATACTGCTCTATAAGGCACGGAACACCTGTTACACTTATCTTTTGCTACGTGCGACCTTCGACAGCTGCGTGCCAGATTCTGTAATGAGTTTTTAACATGAGAGTGTAGTGAGGTAAGACCGCAAAGTGGTTGTAGGTCTATTTTTGAATTGCTACAGATCAACTGTTGCACAAATGGCTGTTGTCACATTGTGCCTTTATTAGAGAATGGCCATTCCCAGAGTCCGCCCTAATTCCCATTCGCCTAATCACCAAATGTGAAAAAATCGCAAAACTGATTAAAAAAAAAAATACTTTGACAACAAAATTGGCAAATGCTTTTTTTTTTTGGAAACTGAAAATTTCGTAAATATATTTTTGGGAAGCGTAAAAATTTCTTAAATAAAAAAACATTTATCTGTAGTTAAAACCAAGTGAAAAATGGTCACTGCTGATCAGGTTTCCGGAAATCGCCTGTCCTTCTGTCCTCGCCGGGTTAAAATTTGGCGAGGATGACCAATTTTCAGAAGTTGCCATCCTCTTGGACGGCCTTGAGATTAAATATTCCGTATCGTAAAATTGTAGCGAAAGCTGTCCTTTCCTGTGCCATGAATGAAATTGAAATGTCCCTGCAAATGACCTCCCCCCTCCCATAAACTAAACTAGTGTGCATTATTAACGCCTTCTTTCTAGGAGAGCCATCAGACCTGCATTGTAACCAAAGGCACTAGTTATTTTCCCTAACCTCATCCTCTACCCAGTGAATCCAATGACCGATCAAAAATGCGATAGCTCGCTCACAATCTAAGTGACATGTTCTGTTCTCCTTTTCAAAGTCTACATGTGCCGAAATTTCAGATTTTTGCCAACTGATAATACCAATGCTTAAACCTGGGTCAAACCCGAAGAAATTTATAAATGTAGAGTGAACTCAGCCTGAAGATAACTGCCACTGCGTCTCGACAGATCCGAAATGATTTGTATTCATTCAAAAATGTTAAAAACAAATTTGTGAAAATTTTGTACGGAGAATTGAGTTTGTTTTCTAAAACATTTACCTTTACATAGCTGAAATAAACTGAATAAGTTCATGTATTCAATTTAAATCCATTAAAATTTTTTTCGAAATAAATATGGTCGGCCTGGTCTTAACCGTTTCGCGACGGTTGGCACGCCCGCGTGCCTGCTGCGAACTTGCATTCAAGGACGGACGGCACACATTTGTGACGGAGAGAACTTTACCCTAAACGGCGAGTGGCATGTATCGGTGTTTCTATGTGAAACGTTTTCATTTGAATTTATTTGTCTACTAGATGGCATTAAATGCCCGTGTAAGCAACTTAAATGTATTTTGCAGATGCTTGATCTTGGCACAAGGAGAATCTAATGATATATTTCTCCATTTGGAGCGGTGAAACATGGTTCTGTAAAGTAAACAGACAGAGCACTTCTCGCAGCATCAACAATTTTATAATTGAGTTCCGGGTCTCCTTTTGATTTTAGCTTTTAATGATTTCGTTGGTGAATTAATTACAGGAATATAAGAGAGTATTTTTTGGGAGGTGAGGGAGGGGGGGTAAAGGAATGTGTGACAGTGAAATGATTAGGTTATTTCGGATAAAAGTATGGCTGGTTTGAGACGTTTCCTTTCTGTGGAAGAATATACGCGTATGATAAACGAACCAGACAGTAATGAAAGCAATGCAGATAGTAAAGATTCGTGGAACAGTGTTATTTCTGATGATGAATCTGAAAATGCAATTGATTCTTTAGATTCTGAGCGTACTATTATTACAACCCCGCCAGCTTCAGTTGCTGTTTTTTCGAATGATGTTTGGACATGTGATTTGAAAGACCTGAATTCTTTGGAGTTTTTGAACATACCCGGAATAAATCACAATATCATGCCGCCTAATTTAGATAAGGAACTTGATTTTTAGCATATTTTTTGATGATGAACTAGTAGAATTTATCGTAAAAGCAACTAATGAGTTTGCAAAGAAAAAATGGCAGAAATATCTCCTCTCTCCTTCCACATCGAAGAATCCACCTGTTTCAAATGTATTTACACCTGTGATAGGAAACAAATTTCGTGTGTTTCTCGCACTAGTAGTTTTGACGAGCATTTTCAGAAAACCAAATCTTAAAATGTATTTTTCTAAGAATCCAATTATCAGTAATCCTTTTTTCAATTCAGTTATGAGTCGCGATTGATTTATAGGAATATTACGTTACCTTCATTTTACTCTTGACAGTAATGCCCAAAAACTAGATAAATAGAAACCCGTGTTAGATGTATTAGTTTCAAAATTTAAATCTATATACACTCATAGAAGAAATGTGTTCATTGATGAATCTTTGTTCTCATGGAAAGGAAGGCTGGAATTTCGTCAATATATCCCCTCGAAAAGGTCCAGATATGGAATAAAAATATATAAATTGTCAGAATCGGAATCAGGCTATATATGGAATTTCCTTGTGTATACTGGAAAGGACACAGAATTATCAAGCTCTGATGGTGGGTATGGAGAGCATGTTGTGAAAACACTTCTAAGTGAACTTTTAGGAATAGGATATACTTTGTATTTGGATAAATTTTTTACCTCTCCTGTACTCGCAAAGTATTTGTTGTCTTAATACGCATATATGTGGTATAGTTTTAAAAAATCGGAAGGACATGCCAAAGAGTTATTCATCTGTACCTAAAACATATATACACTAGAATTTTTAATATTTTGATAAAAGAAAATTTGTATGAAAAATATACATCAAATAGAAAATAAGTATTTCCTTTCTTCCTGAAAAAAGTAGAATGCTGTGTTGAACGGGTGATTTTTAGTGAATTTTTTTCGAGAATTAGGCTTTCCGCAAAAAATTAGCTGTATAAGTTGTAATAACGAAGAGCTCCGTCCTTTGGGCCACGGCAGTTTCGGAATGCCGCCATCCACAAAGGGTAAAAAAAAAAAAAAAGGACTCAACCCCACCCGAAACAGTAGAAAACTTAAGCTCAGCCCGGACCTAAGCCCAAACCCATGCAGAACGCTATCCCCTTTTAACTTTTTATAACCCAATCTGTAAAATTTCCATTTGCTGTAATAGACAGGAGTACTTAACAAGTTTGAATTTTTGGAATGGATTCTTCTAGTTTCAGCCATAAGATTTTAATCTTGGTTGTCACATTCCCTAGAAATTAAGTGTCAATGAGATTTAAACTGCTTTGAGACAAGAGGATTTATATGATTTATTTACCACTCCTTCACGTTACCAAACATTGGAAAAAGGAGAGATTCATTACATCTCTTACCCCTCTGCCCCCACCCATAGATCGAAATTCTGCCGGGTTCGGTCCTTCATCAGACTCCGCGGCGGTAGCACTGTGGAGGAGGTGTGTGAATATGCAGTTATTGCACTTCATCGTGAGGCAGTTGGTTCTAATTTGTTATTGTTATGCGATGTATTTAAGCACATATGTTAATGAATATAAAGTGAAAAAAAACATTTTAGTTGGACGGGTAAAAAATTTCAGTAGCCATCCTCGAGGACGGGCTAGATTTTACCAATTTTCCCGAAATCTACTGCTGATTATTATTATGGATGCCAACTTGCAGTTTGCTGTTTTTTCGTAAGTTGAATCGTAGTTTATCTTTTTGTTACGATTTTTTAAGCCCACCCGGCTTGTTTTCGTTTCTTCTTCATCATCATCATCTTTGTGGTTTTTATGCGATCATTATGTCTGCCTGAATTTTTTAGTCTATTTAATTTTTTTTCTTAGGTGGCTTTAATATCGTGGTTCTATCGATGACTAATTTAGAAAATTGACAACAACCAACATTAAAGAGGCTTTAGTAAACAGAACATTATAAAAACTGCATTACGTAGTAACATCAGAGTAAAAAATTTAAGTGACTTGATTCTTATAAATAGTGAAGAACCAGATATGAAAGATTTTAATTTTGAGGCAGCTTTTGAAAATTGGTGTTATGGTACAAAAATTCGACACTTGCCTGGTTTATATGATAATGAAACTATGTGAATTATGAAATAAATTTGTCATTTTTGTAACTCATTGTGGTCTTTCATTGGTAAATACAAGTTTAATTTACTAATAATCTATTTAATGATTAAAGAAATTAAATCTACCTAGCTTTATATCTGTTTAGAATGAAATTAATATTGTTAGCTGCATTTAAAAATTGGCTTAAAAGTAGAAATTTTTTCGTCGATGACGATGATAACTTTGACTAATAATCATGAAATTTGGCTAATGATTTTTCAATTTGGCTAATTTGTAGGCTAACAGTTTGAAATTTCTAGCTCAAGTATACAGAATTTGCATTTTGCTCGCCAAAAGCAAGTGATGAATTGTGTAATGTGGTGATTTCTGCAACCCCTCCTAGTTTTCCGTTATCTTTGGAACTTCTAGCTAGTTCTTTTTATATTGAATATGAATTGAGGATGAAAATTTCCAATTTTACAGTGTTGACAGTGCTATCTTCCATTTTTGGAATATGTCAGAGAAATTAATTGGGAAAAACTTTAGGATGGAAATTTCAAATTTTACAGTGTTTACATGTGCTATCTTTCGTTTTTGTATATTTGTATTTTTGAATTATTTTCATTGAATTTATGTTTTTATGCTGTTCTATGAGTCACGGAACACCTGTTACACTTATCTTTTGCTACGTGCGACCTCCGACAGCTGCAGTGCCGGATTCTGTAATGTTTTTTTAACATGAGTGTGTAGTGAGGTAAGACTGCAAAGTGGTCATAGGTCTGTTTTTGAATTGCTACAGATCAACTGTTACACAAACGGCTGTTGCCACATTGTGCCTTTAATAGGGAACGACCATTCCTATATAAATTTTCTGTTTCTACAGTATTTTATCCATTTTTAGTCTTGACATTTTATGTATTTTTGAATATTACTTATATATTTTAAAATTATTTACACACTAAACCTAACATGACATTCATAATCACTTTTCAAATCTTCCTTGGCGACATTTTGGCATGCCTAAAAATGGCAGATTATGCCAACATTCCTTATACCAAAGCTGTTCCTATTCTAGAAAAAATGCAATGTGTTCTTTATTCACGTTAGATAAAAGCACAGTAACCAGCAGAACTATCATTTTATCGTATCAGCCTTGATGTTCTGAACTAAAAGCAAATATTTTGTGACATTTTAACATGCTAAATTACTTCAATTTATTATATTCTGTGAATTAGATCACTTCACTTAAATTTGTTCTGGTTGAACAACAAGGAATCAATTATAACAGAAATTAGGAAATTAAATTGTTCTACACATCTATACCATTCTATACACGGGACGAATGTAGATTCAAATCTATAACTGTTAAAGTATTTCAGAAGTGCACCAACATGGCAGAGTTGACAAGTGTGGCAGACCATGCTTGCTCTTTTGGTGAGTTGGCATTGGTTTTGTCCGTAACAGTGTGCATTATTTTATACAGCCCATACTTATGACTAGTAAAAACATACTACCTCATTTTGAAATCAAAATATCCAGGATCCAAAAATCAAAACACGAACTTTAATAAAGCAGACTTTTGTTTACAGCAGACTGGATCAGTGCTATCATCTGTATCACATTTGAATACAAACAGCTATTGTTATCATTTTTTCATTATTGAAAACTGTCCATGCTAAATAATAGTGCAGTAATGAGGCAAAATTTTTCACTGTGTATGTATATATATTTCATTGTAAAAGAATTTTTGTTTTATTTTTATATCTCATTTTTCTATATGTTTGTAAATAAAAATTCTTAATTAAAGCATAAATATTTCACAAGTTTGATTTCTATAATATGTTTGTTCTGAAAAACGTAACTGGAGACATCAATACTAAATGAAAATGATATTTATTGACAAAATAATTTTTTTCTTCCTTAAAAATTAAAAAAACTAAATATGTTGCAAAAAAGTCCTTTAGTTTTACACTTAAAGAAAAATTATTTCATTGTTCTAGTACTTCACATTTAATTATAAACACACTGGGGCAGTAAAAGTAGTACACCTATTTGTAGAATCACCCACATGTCAGTTTTAGAATTTGTAGTAATATTTAAACACATTTAAAGATAAATTTGTACTTCTGAAATCTTACTTATATTTGTTTTATTCTAGATATTTGTTTTTTTTGCAAGCCAAGTCATGTAAACAGCATTTTTTCTAAGTCATGTAAACAGCAGTCCTTCACCTTCAAGTATTTGAAGGTGAAGGACTAACATTTTCCTTATATGGTTTTGGAAATGTTTTCCTTAATGGTTTTGGAAATGTTTTCCTTAATGGTTTTGGAAATGTTTTCCTTGTTTTTTAACATTTATGTAAAAGCATTAAACTTGCATCATATTGTTTATTGTAGGTCCATAATTATTAAAAAATATCTTTTTATAACAATCTATTTTCTTCGTAGCTACATGATATTATGCTACTGTTATTAATATAAAATATTTGTTATGGCATGTGATATCAGAACTGTAAAATTGATTTATAATTTTTTTTTACAAAAATATGTTCTAATATTGTTTTTAAGATATTTAATGTTGAATTTTTCTAATCTAATGATTGCATTAGCCTACTTGGTTATTATATTTTGGAGTCATTAACCATTAGGTTTAATTAAAATATGGATTGTTCCATGTCAAATCACTCAATTAAATTATGAAATGACACCCAGAATCTCATATTTTCATGAAACTTTTTTTTACTTGTTATTACTTCAATTACTGTTGCTCCTTCAGCCTCCTATTCCGAAAGTACTAATCCAAATAACCAGTGATTGTCATAAATACATGCAATTCAGGAATTTGTACATAGCTGTGACATCATGAATGCAGGTGGTTGCCCTCCAAAGCAGAAGGAAAATAAGAAAAACGAACGAGAAAAGGAAATAGTGCTGGAGTTTCTATCAAAACTGCTTCTCTTTACTCTTGCTCAGGCCCATGATCAGATAATATGGTGCCTGAAATGAGATGCAGTACAGGTTTAAAATTACCTGCCGTTATTTCTGTGTTTACTGTTTAGCCATATTTGTACTAATAAATTTAAAAGTAATGCTTTAGATCAGGATGGAGTGTACACTGGTTGCCTCCTCATTTCCCTTGAAAATAGTAATAAATTTTATTTTGATAGTACTATAGGGGTATTAGATTATCTGAACACGCACATGATATCAAAAACAGAAACTTTCCATTACTTTATCCTAAACTGTTATCAATGATAATTTTGTCCTGCTTTTCGATGAAACTTTTCTTTTAACCAACTGCAATAATCGCCATAATATTTTGCTTTTTGAATCTTTATTTATTTATTATATATGATTCCATTTGTAATTTTGACCCTATGCAACATCTCTTTCATATGGCATCTCATTCTTGGTTCCATGAAAGTTATATCATTGTCTGCACATTTAAGCATTTAAATGGGTGTATTTTATTATTTCAATAATGTTTATTCTATATGCTGTGTCTTTTGTATTTTTTCGTTTCACTTTGCTTTCATTTATTTGAACTTTTCTGCCATTAATGATAGGTAGAGATTGATCGTGGTTCAGCTAGGTATAAATTGTTCAATATACCTTTCCCCCCTGTCAATATGCCTCCTGTGATGGGCATTTTATGCTCAAAAGTGCTTAGGCTTCTATATCCCTTTAAGACCTGAAATTTTTTCACATTTAAATTTTACTACTGTTTTTTTTGTTTAAAGTTTAATTGCAAAAAAAAAAAAAGAATGCATTTGAAGTTGACTGATGCAAATATTAATTTAATAACAGATGCAAATATTAATATTAAATTAATAATTTATTACATTTTTTTTACATATTTATTTGCAATGAAAATCTTTGAAGCATGTTTTTTTTGGATAAGCATAAATAAACATTGCATTTTTCACAACACGTTTTCGAATTGCTTTTGCAATGTTCGTAATGGCACTTTTGGGGCCTGGAAATGTTGTTGCAACATGGGAAATGGTTATAGCCATCATATCTTTTATCTGCACCCGGTTTTTTTTAGCAGGCGGATTGAAAACTTTTGATTTCTTTACTGGAGGAGCTTGGACTTCATCTTCTGTTTCATCTTCTTCATCACATAAGACCTTTCTATTGCCAGGTGGAGCTGTGACAAGAGCTTCTGCTATCTCTAATTAATTTTGAGCAAATCTTTTTGATCTTTTCTTGGAATTTTATTTGCTGTCTCAACTCGAATATATTGGAACCATGAGTTGTGACAACCGCCAAGTCCAAAAAATGCAAAATGACTTTCCATTTTCTGGTTATGTCCTATAGCATTCTATTTGCTGATCACAAATGTCTACTCCCCCCATGCACTTATTGTATTTTGTCACCACAGAAGGACATGGTACCACAATATATTTGCGTTTGTTTTCTGACCAGCGTTTCACATTTTCATAGCTGCCAACTCTCCCGGTTTTTTGCTATATCTCCCGATCTCCCGGGTAAGTCGCTCAATCTCCCGGTTTTCACTCAGCTGCCCTTATTTCCCCCCTTTCTAGGCAGAAATCACGCGAATGCAAATCGTGATTTTCAATTGTTTTCCGCGGTGCAGTTTTCTGCTACCGCGGTGTAGGAATGGATCGCGATTGACGTTTGTATTTTTGTATTTGTATCTACAGGGTACAAAAATAAAAGAATCGAAAATAGATCACGGATATTCCGAAAATATCACGAAATGAGAAACGAAGTCACAAATTTTGAAATCGAAGTTTTCCTGTTCATTCGTCTAAAAATCCGTTTCCCAGCTATCGCGTAAACGGCGCTCGCAAACGGCGATTATTCCCACACCGTCACGAGAGAGATGACTAATGATTATCTAATTAATGTGGGAAAAACGCATTTGCATCGACTAAAATGTTATTAAATTATTTTGTTTTACATGTACAACTATTGTTTAAACATAATATTAATGAAATGAAAGGCTATTTTGCAGCAGTATCGCAAAAAACGGCATTTGTGCACGATCCTCCTAATACTTCGTTTAATTTTGAAAATAATTTCCACTTTTGCAATCTGTCAACATCGTTAAATTTTTTTATAATTATTTCGTATTTCATACAGAAAAACTATTGTTTAAGTGTATTATTAATGAAATGAAAGGCTATTTTGCAGCAGTATCGCGAAAACCGGCATTTGTGCGCGATCCTCCTTATGTTTTGTTTAATTGTGAAAATAATTTCCACATTTGCAAACTCTCTGCATCGTCTAAAATTGGGCTGATCAAAATCTCCCGTTTTTTTTATATTTTCGTACAAAAATCTCCCGGTTTTTCATATTTGGAGGTTGGCAGCTATGCTGATTTTTCTTTTGGTTCAATACCGCAACAATTCGATGCCATAATAACTTTGTTGCTATCTTTCCATTCTACAATCACTAATTTTTCATCTTTTGTAATATTTTCTATGCATGTTCCGCGATCCATTTTATCAACATTCGTATGTTTTAAACCCCTAGTGCGATTAGCCAAAATAGTACCGGTTTTATAGATGTTCAATTCACTCAATTTTTCTAATAATGCTAATGTATTAAAATATCGATCAAAATAAACAAAACTTTTTGGGGGCAAAGTTTGAACTAATCTCAGTATCGCTGATGCCCAAGTCCGAGTTCTGGTCATCCAGTCATTAATGAAGTTGAATGCCCTTGATAAATTTCAAAATCAAGCATTAGGCCTGCTGACGTACAAAGAATGAAATTTTTAAGTCCAACAGGTCAAGGTTTGTTTTTCACATACTGTTTAATTGAACAACGACCAGTAAATGGTATCATTTGCTCGTCTATGGAGTTCACATGGTAAAGTTAGGCATACTTTTTTAAATGCATCAAGAACTGGGTTGAATTTTCCACAACTTATTTTCATTTGCGTTGTTTGGAGGATTATTGATGTTTACAATGTGGAAAGCATTCCTCAAAGCCAAAAATCTGTCTCGTGAAATAATTTCAGATACGGGAGGATACTTGTATTCTGCTTGCCAGTACATTCGTAATCGAGAAAATTATACGCATCCCATGATCATATTAGTAGCAAAAAATACCTTTAGTTCCCGCACATCGGTTTTTAGGGACTTTCATGTCTTTATACAGGAATACTGATTAGTGAAATCAGCGGAGTCTTCAAAAAACTGGTCTGAAAAATACTGGTTAAAGTACAATAAAGGTGTCCTTACTGTTTCTGGATTCTGAAAAAAAAAAAGATTTTTAATACATTGAATGTTGTTAAAAATAATAATAATGATATTAAAAAGAAAAATACCTTTAATTTAGTAAAATCCAAAGGTCCAGGATGAGGTACAGAATTGAAGTTTTTCTTTTGCCATTAATATGTTTCGATTTTTTTCTTTTTTTTTACTTTTGTCAAAGCTGCAGGTGCTTTCGAGATAGAATTTTGAGCAATCGGTTCAGGAAATTTGGATGACTAAGGACTATCTGTATCGAAACTAGTATTTTGAGTAGAAATGTTTGTAGGTAAATCAGTTTCTACATCATGTTCATCCGAACTTGATTCTCCTTCCAAAACTTCTGGTACGTATGTCTTGTCGGTCTGAAAAGACAGCCAGTCATCATCATCTGACAGATCGCTAAGTTCAGAATCAGAGGTTGCTAACATTTGAAGAATTTCTCCTGGAGTAGGATATTTGTGTCTTTTTCCACTCCGCCTCGTGGACATCTGAAAATGTTATATTAATTAATATACATTTTTTCCTAAGTATTAGCATATTAATCTAGTTTATAAAACTAGTAGAGCAGTCAAGGGGGGGAGGGGGTTGGCCCCCTAATGCCTAAAATGTATATATATTTACAAAACACTACTCCCCCCCACACACACACACACTGGAGAAAACAAACCTTTACCGTAGCAAACTTGACGAGCCTAATCTCGAAGTAACACGATCGTACGGGTAAAGTAATATAACTTCCTAAGAACAAAATAAATAGTGTATAAGATATATTTTGTCTTATATTTCACTTATTTATACATTAAACTAAGAATTTGAATCTAAGCAATTAAAAATAAATTGATAATTACCTTATTATGACAGTTAAGTTGCGGAGCTGTTTCCCTTATACTTGTAAACAATGCTTTGTTTGAAGACTGTAACTCAAAAACGGACTGAAAGCGCCATCTGTTGACTTAAAGTGATACAATAAAGTTTCTGTAAACCAGCATGATCGTTCGATTCCGGCCTTTATTACAATACGACTATCTAAAAAGCTAAAATTTCAGTAAATGTTCAGTAAATTTATGAAGTTGTTTTGTATCCTAAATAATTTTAGACATGCTGCCTTAAAGTAATTATATGTATATAATTTTTCAATACAATTATGTATTTACTCCAATCCATGATCTTCCTTTAAATATACCCTTCAGTGGTGCCTTTTTAATATTTTTAAATATTTTCCCCAGGCGAAACATAATTTTTCAAAAGGCACCTTAAGTGTAAGTGTTTAAGTTAATGTCTTGTAAACAATAAACTTGGTTTGAGTGTGTGTGTGTGTGTGTGTATGGGGGGGGGGGGATAATATGTGAAAGTTTAATTACGTTCAACAAGAAATATTGATTTTTATTTGTCACTCGTGGTTTAAATCGAAAGAGATATGCATTGCTACCAATCCTTCTGATTTACGTGGAAAGTTTTAAGATTTTCAAGCATCTTTCTGATCGTACACCGATGTCACCTGATTTTTCATTCAGAAGCCAAAAATATAAACAATCTATACTTGTTTTTTTAGAAATAGGGTACTAGCATTTATGGATATACAATAGTAAATTTAATATTTTGATTTTTTTTTTTTGATGAGGGAGGATTGGGGGGGGGGGGGGAGCTTTTATCCGGACGAGTCTTTCCTTCATGTTGTTTACTTTCACTAAATATGTTCTAATCTAAAAGATAGATATGATCAGTAAGCAACAGAAATATTCAGTTGAAAATTCAGTTTCTAGATCAATAATTTATTTTTTACAAAGCTGTTACAGTTTTTAAGTAATCATTTTGTTAAATTAAAGAAGTTTGAAAATTTTCCATTTTTAATGTTTAATACTTAATATCTCGAAAACTAAAAGTGTTAGTTATGAACAATAGGAGAGTAATTTGTAGCCCTTTGAGTTATATACTAAATGATTTTTAGATCATGTTCTCAGTTTTCAAAATGTAGTACTTATATAATTTTGATATTTTGAACTAGTTATGGTTAGACTAGACAGGAAATTAGGCTCGGGGAAAAGTTACAATATAGGACCACAGCCATAAAATATTTCTGGAGGGGAGTAAATCTTCCAAAGAGTGTAACCGTAATGATGTCTATGTTTAAATTAAAAATTCAGTTTAAAATTAAATTTGAAATATTTAGAAATTTTTAAATTAACCAGTTTTATTTTAAATTAAAAATTTAGTGCATTTTTTATTTTTTTTCTCAACAAATTCTCGTTTCCAAGAATCGTCTTCGATATTTGCTAAAATTGCTGTTTTCATGGATATCCATAACTATTTCAAAATTAAAACAAGAAAGGTCAATCATGCTTAAAGCATTGATTATGAAACACTTTTCAACTTCAATGCAATTTTATTTAAACTTCTCTAAAATGCAATACATTCCTTGGTAATATTTTAAAACTTATCACAATACTACATTAATTTATTATATTTGAAAACTTAAACCTTCATCATAAAAAACAAACTTCATTCAAATGACGACATTGAAATATAAATTGCCTGGTTTAAACATCTCTAAAATGCGATACATTCCTCGGTCATATTTTTAAAATTATCATAATACTACAATTATTTATTATATTTGAAAACTTCATCGAAAACAACTGACATTCATTCAAATGATGCCATAGAAAAAATAACACGCCTGGCTCTCTCTATAAAAGCAGCATTTTATTCATAACATTTTCCCATTCATTTCATTCATCACAGTACTAAAATAATTTATTTTATTTAAAAACTTAAGACCATGGAGCTACAAGTAATTAAACTTTATGCTTAAAACTTCATCGAAAAAAATCGTTCTTCTCTCTGTAAAATCAATGAATATTTCCTTCATATTAGCTATGCAGACTCCATGAGCTAAATTTTATGTTAAGGAAATACAGCAATTCTTATACAACTCATCCTACATATTTTGCTGTTTACATTTTACATAAGTGAAAAATAGGCTTCGTTGTAGAAATAATCAAATTTGGATGATCATTTAAACTCAAAGATATTGTAATTGCATTGTTTCAGTATGTAGATACACAGAATTTAAGCAAAAGTAAAGCGGTTTTAGGAAGGATACAACACTCAATATGAATTATAAAGAACTTTAAAAATCATGATTTTGAGACAAGATGGATGCCATATTTCATTTTGAAGTGGGTCACGTGATCTTTTCATATCATGGTCATGTGATCGCTTCATATAAGAGGTGTAATTATTATTTTAATTTTTGTTTAAAAAACTACTGAATATATTTTGCTGAAATTTTTTTTATATATTTTATGGAATAATTTGAATATTACCTAAAATTTTCGAAGCAATTTGTGAATTTTAAATTTGCTTAAAAAAATGTATGAAAAATTAGGTCCCATAGGGTTTATTGTATTTCATTTTTTCAACCCAGGTTCAATACAAAACTAATTGGGTGATATTATTCATTTATATTCCCATAGGTCCTACAGACCGTATGAACAACATACTAAAATTTCATTTTTATTAAGTCATTTTTACGTCATTTTTTCGTGCTAACGAACAGACAGACAGACAAAATGAACAAAGTCATAAACACTTTTCAACTTTGTTGTAAAGTGTTAAAAAAATGCAATAAATTTCTATTTATTTACAAAAAATAGTGAGTAACTAACTAGGAAACATTGTTCCTTTTTCTTGTTTTGAACAGAAAAGGTGTGTTGTGTGTGATAATGACTCACACAACAAGTAGGTACCTAGGGAAAAGTTTAAATACATTTTGGCTTTTTGAAATTTTTTGATTTACTAATTTATTTTATTTATTATTATTATATATATATAATAATAATAGTTTGAAAGTCCAATGAAAGAAAAGTGAGAAGCTGTAATTCGAAAAACCTAACTTTCTAACAAGCTTACAAAATAAAAGTATAAATCTGCAAATCTACAATCAAATGGAAAAAAAAATATAAAAAAACAAATTTTGAATCATCAAGTTACAGAAATTATCAAAAATCAATGGTATGGAAACGATAAAAGAAAAACAAATGAAATCCAAGCATTAATGTTATACACGTGGACTAGAAGCACATAATATATATATATATATATATATATATATACATGGTGAGTCAGAACTCTTGGACCAAACTTTAAGGGGTTAGGTGGTAGCTCATGAAATGAGGAAATGATGACTCGTGAACAGAGGAAGCACAAAAATGACAAAGTAAGCACGAAGTATGTTTTACTGACAGAAATTGCAGAATGCATGGACAAAGTTACAGAAACTGCTCAAAAGTGCGACCACCAGCAGTAATGTGGTCTTCACATTTGGGACGTAGCGAGCAGCGCACGTTAGCAAAAACACCCGACATATCTTGGACAACACCAGCACCAACAGCAATCCTAGCAACAAGGTCCTTGTCAGAGTCGATGGGGCTATCGTAGATGAGACTTTTCATATGGCCCCATAAGAAAAAAGTCGAGACAGGAGAGATCAGGCAATCAGAATAAACCCTGGCTAGTTCTGATGCAGTCATCACTGCGTTGAATGTCAGCGACGTCTAGCAGTTCACCTCTTGCATTACGACCCTGCTTTGTATGACAAAAATTGCTTGTTTAGATGTGATTTATCACCCCTTAAAGTTTGGCCCAAGAGTTCTGACTCACCCTGTATATATATGCACATATTCAAAATTAAACTTTTTAAACAGATTTATAGAATGCAGTTTATTTCGTCTGAATTGGACCACAAATGATAAAGTTATTAACGATAAAATATTTGGTCGTGACATTTGCTGTCACTCCACCAGGCAAGCAAGTGATTAGCACATTACTGGCATATAGTACAGATGTCAATGCACATATGTCGTAAATCTATAAATTTATACTTTTTGCCAGAGTTGTATTATAATACAGTTTAAAGAGTATATATAATCAGAAGAAATATTGTATATTGGTTCCTGTATTGAATTTGGCTATGCAAGTATAGTGGAACTGTTACAAAATTTCGTTTCATGCCCATTGCTTTTCTTACATGATTTAGTCAGACACTATTGAATCCTGATCACTGTAATTATGAGTCTCCTTGAGAGGAAATAAAAATTGAGAATCTCATTTATGATCATGAAGCTTTTAAATTTGAAATTTAAACCTGTCAAGATTAAGATAAACTCTTTTACCTGAAATCTTGATTGAATAGGAAGGTTAAAGAAACCAAAACTAAAATGATGCAGTATCTTTGGAATTGGTAGAAAAAGGAAGAGTAAATGTAACCTAGACATTATTTTTTAAATATTAAAAAAGTTGATAATTTTTGGCTTCAATTTATTGACAGATGTTCATGTTTTATAAAAATGTCAGATTTTTTCACTTTTTTTTCTTTCTCTTACAAAAAGTTGATGTACCAGCTGTTTATTTATGTCTGCATTCCTAAAAACGACTACATTTTAATCAATGTCCTGTAAATTCAATGTCAGTAGGTGTGTATGCTTTAAATGGGAATATATAAATGTGTAGAATTTTTTTTTTTGTAAATTTATTGGACATAAATTCATCATAGTATTAGTGAAAGTTATGTACTGCCAATGAAAGTTATGTACTGCCAATAGCAGATTTTTCTTTATTGTATCGATTATTGTGATTGCTACTTCATGTATGAATTATTCTATTGCAGGCTTGTATTGCAAAATATAAAATGGATGAAGTTAAGGCTAATAACCCCGAAGCAAAGGCAGAAGTAGATGCTCCGTCATCATGGATGATAGAGTTTTTTATAAAAGTATGTGTGCAGTTACTTAGTCAATTAAGTTTTAGAAATAAAATATATAGTTAAGAATAATGTTTTTATGGGAAAACATTGGTATATGCAGAGTTTCCCCCAGGATTAAAAAAGGGCAGGGTGCTGTTACCAGAAAAAGGGCACTTCTTAGGAAAAAAGGGCACATATTTTTTTTATGTTTGAATAACATTTATGCTTGGGATTTTTATGACGAAAATTAGAGCATTGCAAAAAAATGTAAACACTTTTGTCGCGTAAACTTCCAAGTCTCAATAGACAAAAATGTAAATATATTTTCTTGTTTTGTAGAAAATGGGTCAAAATTGTGAATATATAAAAATTTTTTCAATTTTTTAATATTTTGAACTTGTTTTTTGAAAAACATAAAGTATCTGTCCGAGCAAGTGTTTTTTTTTCATTTTGCTTATTTTCACTCGAAATATCTTCGAAACCATAAAAGACGGATATAAATAGTAAAGGATAAAAATATGTATTGGGAAACTTAGTTGCTAAATCTATATTAATATTTTAAAAAAGTGCTTATAGTTTTCGAGTAATCGTTTTGTCGAGTTGAAGAAGAGTGAAAATTTCCCCTTTTCAAGTTTGTAATGCTATCTCAAAAACTAAACCTGTAAACAATTATGAAAGATTATAGCTCTTTGAAATCCCTACAAGTGTATATAATTGGATTTTGGATGAGCTCTTTGTTTGCGAAGTATAGTGGTTATAATTTCGATATTTTAGTATTTTAACATGGGTTTTCCAATGTGTGGGAAAGCCTTAATTTACTTAAAATGTTACTATTGTTTCAGCTGAATCTGTCACTTACTCCTTGGCAAAATATTTGTGCATAAGTATGAGATAATCTTACTTTGTTTAAAAAATTAGGGCATTAAATGAACTTAGATTCTAAAAATGTGTAATGATTGGTTAGGTTTGAACAAAAGAAATGAAATTATACATATTCAAGTAAATATTTATGTGCCGCCAGGCAAGTTTATAGATTATAGGTCAGGCTGATTTCAGGTCAGATAAGTTTAATTTATATACTGAAAAACAGGTTCGAAAAATAATTTTATATTTTAACCTGAAATCTATGGTCTATAACATCCAGATAAAATCGTTGTGAAAACTAAAGTACTAACTAGCTATAAACAGTTAGCAAGTCATTTGTAGCACTTTGGAATCCTGTAAACAATATAAATGAATCTGAAAAAATCGAATAGCTTTATTAAACTTTACTGAAATTTTATTTTATAAAATGTTAGTCATTCAAAACAATTTTGGCTTCATCGGACTGAAGCCACCACCACTAAGGTATGAAAATGTTTCTTTTGTTGAGAACAAATTTATCATTGAATAAATGTTATTTTTACATCAAATGTAATTATAGTCTTGAGCAGTTGGGTTTATTAGCAATTACAATTATTGAATTTATATAAATTTAGAGTTTATTAAATTTAAAAAGGAGGATATTAAATTTTGATTTTTAGTATTTTCTCATTAGTCAATGAGGTTTGATGATTTTAATGGATAAAATATATTTAAACGTTGAAAATATTTATTAATTGTTTGTTGTTATGTATTGATTACAAAAAAACAACAAAAAACCCTGATTTAAATAACTAAATAAAATTCTAGAAAGCTCCATAAAATCACCGTATAAAGGAAGTATTGAACAATGGATTAGCAAATGTTTAGCTGCTAAGTTAATCATTATTTCACGGAGCAGAGTTATTAATAGTGCAAGCGACGTACGTTCGTGTGTCCTTATCTTTAGCCGTAAACTCGCGTAGCGGTCGAGTACGCGAGCGACAACTACTTAATACCTCCCTAAAGCGGGCGCATCGTTATTAAATGAGCTTGATTATTATTATTATTGCATGCGTCCGCGGAGTGGGTCAAAGGCGAGTCCGCTAATATAAGGGGCGTTATTTTGTCTTTCAAATCTGCTATGCGGATGCCGTGTAACGGGCTAATCTGTTAATCCATAAGACCGCATAGTACGCGTGTTCATAACACAATGTCACACGATTTGCACGCGTCTGCACAAGGTATATATCGTTATTACATACACTTGTTAAAAGAAAGCGCTTAATTTTGTAAATCCGCTACACGAATTAAATATGTCGAATCGTTATTGCATTTAGTGGAGTTATCGTTATGCGATATATAACGCATACTACATCAGTCTGCGTAGTAGTCGGTCAGGGCCGCTTATACAAATTTCTGGGTTACCCTTCATATTTCGTTTTCCTCTTTTGTGCATTCTTCATGTCTTCTCCTCCCTCAAAAAATTATTGGGAGCCCGACCACTTGAGTGGTGTCCAACTCTCCTTATGGGCGGCCGTGGTCAGATACACAGCCAATAGCTATTGCATGACCTGCATTGGGAGTAAATCCGCTACGTGAATTATATATGTCCGCGTATCATTATTGCATGGAGCGGAGTTTTCATTATATTGTATATAACACGTAGTGGTCAGATCAGGGCCGCCCATACAAATTCCTGGGTACCTTTTCATATATCATTTTTCTCAGTTGTGCATTTTTCATGTCTTCTCCTCCCTCAAAAATTGATGGGGAGTCCGAGTCCCACCACTTGAGTGGTATCCGTTCCTCTCTAAGGGCGGCGGTGGACAAATACACAGTCGATAGCTATTACAGGAACAAAAAATAGGAGTACTTTTAGCCGTGACTTTCGCGCGTAGCGGAGATAATATGCTTTCTTGCTGCAGACTGCGTAAGAGAATTTTCAAAAAGCCACTAGGCTGGTAGCTAAAGGCAATTAGTAAACAATATAAAGAAAATAAGCTCTCCCATATATCATTCAAGTTGGCGGTTAAAATCACCATGCTAATCTAACAACTTTTCACACCACCCTTTCTATGATCCTCGGGTTTTGACTGAATCGGCGGAATCAACGTAAACATCTTCCCGCAAATGGCGCAAAGAACCCTAGTCCCGAAATCTATATTTTTAAATATTTGTTTTAGAGCAAATATGCGTACGGGGTTTACATTTACAGAATTTTATAACTCAAATGCATATCAAACATGAAATAATTTAACAAAAAATTAAGTTAAAAAAGAAAACTGTTTTGAAAGTTTTTATCAGATGGAAGAAGGAATGTACATGCTTAATATTCCCCTTTCCTTTTGTTTCTTTCAGTGAAGGAAAGAAGTGATATGGGGCTGTCAATCTTCTTTTTATTGGCACTAGATCACCCTTTTTCTTTCTTTAAAGGAGGAGGGGGCAAGGGGGAGGGGAGAGATAGACACGATCAAAATTTACGGTAAAGAACGCAGAGAAAGGGTTCTGGGACTTATCTGAACTGGTTGAATTTCGTTTGAGGACAGACATTGCTCTCTTAACAAAAGGCTAAGCAGGGGATTTGATCTGCTAACAAAAGGGCAGGGAGGGCACTTTTCTCGTACAAAGGGCAAGGACGGCGCTGTTCTGGTAAAAAAAGGGCAGGCAGGGCGCTGCGCCCTTCCAAAAGTGCCTGGGGGAAACTCTGGATAATATCACCCAATTAGTTTTGGATTGAACCCGGGTTGAAAAAATGAAATACGTTGAACCCTATGGGACCTAATTTTTCAAACATTTTTTAAGCGAAGTTAAAATTCATAAATTGCTTCGAAAATTTTAGGAAATATTCAAATTATCCCATAAAATATATATATAAAAAATTCAGCTAAATATGTTTGGTAGATTTTAAATAAAAATTAAAATAATAATGACACCCATATAATATGAAGAGGTCACATGACCCACTTCAAAATGAAATATGACATCCATCTTTTTTCCAGAGTAAAAATCGTGATTTTTAAAGCTCTTTTAAATTTATATTTAGTGTCTCATCCATCCTAAAAACATTTTATTTTTGCGTTTAGTCTGTGCATCTATATTCTGTGCCAATGCAGTTACAATATTTTTGAGTTTAAATGATCATCTAACTTTGATTATGTCTACAATAAAGCCTAATTTTAATAAATGTAAAATGTAAACAAGTGATTGTAAGATGGGTTGTATAAGAATTACTGAATTTTTTTTTTCCTAATTATTTAACTCCGGAGTCTGGAATAAAAGTGTATGAATGAAATATTCTCTGTTTTTACATAGAGAGCCAGACGATTTTTATTTCAATGACATCATTTGAATAAAGTTTGAATCATGGAGTTAGAAAGTACTTTTACCTCCATGGTTTTAATTTTCAAAGTAAAATAAATTATTGTAGTTCTCTGATAATTAAAAAAAATATTGCTGCTGAATTTATCGTATTTTAGAGATGTTTAAATAAGTGTTTTATACAGTTGGAAAGTGTTTTATAATCAATACCTTATGCATGATTGATCTTTCTTGTTTTCAGTTTAGGTGATGTAAAAATATAAATATCGATTATACCTTAAAATAAGTTTTTTCCTGAAAACATGTGCTTTTTTTTAATTTGCCAAAAATCAAAAAATGGTGGTACGGATTCCATTCAAAGCCATTGAAAATTACTTTTTCCTTGTTTTTGAAGGTGTTAAGGTTGAAACTCTGTATAAATTGATGTGAAAATTGCTTGAAATTCTGCTTTATTAAATAAATAAAAAAACTGCATGTAACATTTTTAAGTTGTGTTCTAAGATGTCTTAGGATTTGGCTGTCAGTATCTGTACAAAATTTTATAGCTGTATGTTTGGGTTTTTTTTGTTACAGCATATTTGCACATTACCTTGTTATTTAAGGAGGTAGACATGTAATTATTTTAAGTACATAATTAGTACTGAAAAATGTTGTTAAATATTTATTAAATGGCACTCCTAATTGAACTCTTTGCGTGAAGAGCAAAGTAATAAAAATTGTTGGGTGTTCTTAAAGAATTTTTTTTCTCATATTGAAGGTTGCAATTGCAGTTAAATTAAACTCAATTCAAATCAAATTTTAGCAGGGTTTCCACAGTCTTTGAAAGTCCATGAAAAATGCTTGATTTTTATTAGGTTTTCAAGGACTTTTGAAAGTGTTTGAATTTTACAGTAGATCCTTGAATGAATTTTACAGTAGATCCTTGAAAGTCCTTGATTTTTATTCTTTTATTTCAAACTTTTAATTTTGTCACACAACTTTACTTTAGGCTCCTATCATCTAAGTAGTTTTGCTGCAATTGCTTTCACTAAATATTTTTTCAATATAAATAATGTATTTGTTGTTTCTTTAAAAAAATAATTGCATGTTGGATAAAAGTGCTTTATTTTTAGTTGTGGAAAACTGTGGGAATCTTGTTTAGTAACAGTAGACATTTCTAATAACTTTTAAATAGTAAAAATTGCTGATATTTGTTAGCATTTGGTAAGTATGTGATATAAAATTAAAATAATATGGATTTTGAAAGATATGATTATATTTAGAATGAGGTAATATTAGTATATTAGGGCATAATCTATATATTATATAATTTAATTTTACTAAGTAAATTGCACTTTCAATTTTTTATAGATGAAACAAGAATTAAAAGATGAAATCATGGAGGAGCTATCAAACTTTCCCCGAATTGAAGTGCAAGGACAAGCAGCAAGCAGAAAAGGAGATGAGAATCAGTATCAGGGTAAGGAAAGGGCATGTTTATACATACGAATATCCAACAGTAGCATACCGCAATGGAGTGGAATGGAACTATTGCTTCAGGGTGCTGAACAAGAAGGGGCACGTTGCATTGAACACATTTTTGGTTTAAAAAGCAAGGACTATATATTATGAGGAAGGGTGCCCTAAAATTTGCTTTGGGTGCCAAAAGCCTAGTTGTGCTACTGACACCCAAGGAAATAGGGATTTCAGTACAAAACTAATATAGTTTATTTATTGAAATGAAAGTAGTAAAAGAAACTTTATATATTCTTGATCTTAATTTGAAAAAAATTATTTTCAGCCACATTCAACTATTTTTTTTAATGAGTTTTTTTTTTTCAGGTGAAATTATTCATCCCAATGTTTTCTGCGACAACTGTGATCAGTTAATTCATGGAATTCGATACAAATGCGTGTAAGTAATTCTTGTTTCTTATCATATTTATGTACTAATTGCTTGATTAAGTATATTTGTACTTGAGTATTATATAAACCTTTATTGGTGCACTTTAAAAATTGCCATGATTTTTGCACATTTTTCTCCTCAATCTTAAACTACAAATTTGCCATAATGTGTTTAACAATGGTTAAATACAATATAAATAGTAAAAGTACATAAAATTAAAAAAAAACTTACAAGTTAAGTAATAAACATAAGCAGTAGATAAAAAGTATAAATTAGTAGATAAAAGGACTGGACGATGATAAACCAGTTTTGGAAGCATAAAACAGCCCCCTTCTTCAGGATAAAGAGACAGAGTAACTAAACTATCATAGTCTGACACGATATAATTACATGATTTTATAATGTTTATTTGCAATATATATAATGTTCATATAATGTCTATTATTTTTGGGGTGTAACTATTCAGACTTAAGCAGGATTCAAAATGTTTGGCTCTGCATTTAGATTTTATAAGGTTCATATAATGTCTATCATTTTTGGGGTGTAACTACTCAGACATAAGCATGATTCAAAATGTTTGTCTGTTATAGTGGCTTTGCATTTAGATTTTATAATGTTCATTTGCAAAAATGATGATTTGCGTAAATATGACGAACGAAACATGAATGTATTATTGGCTTGTTTTTATACAAAATTCGATAATTCATATATTTTTGCATTCTTCTTGGAGTTTGAATTAAAAAAGTCTTACATTTTCTTTAGATATTGCCCAGATTTTGATTTGTGTCAAGAATGTGAAAGTCTACCAAACATTCATGTCCGAGATCACATATTTTTGAAGATACGATATCCTGTTGCACTGAAGTTGTATCAGAAACAAAAATGGCAACCACTTCTTTTACCCAATGCTGGTGAACTGTACTCTTCAAGCTCCAAAAGCTATCAACCAAAAAAGTATAATGGCTTTTATATGTTCACTTATCAGTTTTGCTTTCCTTTAGCTATATGTAAAATATCTTATATAGACACCTGTCTTACATTTTACAAGGCCGAAACGTTTCGAATTTGGTTAATTGAAAACCGTATTTCTCCAAACTTTTTTTTAACTTGTGTGTGATTTACTATGCTTATATTAAGTATCATTTTTACTTTTCTTTACAAAAGTTAATGTAAAACATAAAAAACAATTTTTATATTTCTTGTACATACAGCAGAGCTGCTAAATGTGGATTTTTTTTTTAATTTCTGGGAATACGATAAAAAAATTATAATTACTTCTGTAGTTACACCTTCCATCTTGATGTCTTATATGGGATTCACACTGTTGTACATAATTTACAAAATTTCTTGGACGGGGATACACAAAAAAACATCATCATCACAAGTATGGGATTCAAATTGGGTCTGCTAAAGTTTTGTTGCCAAACATAAAAAATGTTTTAACTTTCATTACTTTCTGAAATCAATTATCTATTATTGAAATGTGAATAGAAAACAACATTGCATTTTATAAAGAAACCCTAATTTTACACTTCCTGCTGATCTCTGGTAAAATATGCTACATTTTTTCTGTTTTTTGTAGATTTTCCTGCTCAACTCAATGATTTTAAAATGGAGTACTATACTTCAGTGAAAATGCTGGCTATTCTCAGCCAAAAACCATTACTTAGCTAAAAAATTTGAGTTTGGTTTTCTTTTTAATATATTTCATTTATTGAAAGACCGTTTAGTAGTACTGAGAAAATCTGCATTCATACATAATCATAGGTATATTTTATTGTGAATGCTTGGGATATCTGTGGCAGAACTCTGAGCATTACGAAAAATTTAAACCCCTTTGGACGTTTATATCTTCAAACCTAAAAGACAAAGCAAAAATATTAATAATTTTTCTTGTATTATCGGTATAGAAATGGATTTTCATTAGTATGGCATAGCTGCCAACTCTTCCGGTTTTTCTGTATATCTCTCGGGTAAGTTGCTCAATCTCCCGGTTTTCACTCAGCTGCCCTTATTTTCCCCTTTCTAGACAGAAATAAAGCAAATGCAAGTCATGGCTTTCAGTTGTTTTCTGCGTGTCAATTTTCTGCTACCATGGTGTAGGAATAGATCGCGAGTGACGTTTGTATTCTTGTATTAGGCTCAAAAAATCGGAAATAGATCACAAATGTTCAGAAAATGTTACGAAATGAGAAACGAAGTCACAAATTTTGAGATCGAAGTTTTCCCGTTCTTTCATTTAAAAATCCATTTCCCAACTATCTTGTGATCGGCGATCACAAATGGCGATTATTCCCACAACGTCACAAGAGAGAGATGCCCAATAATTATCTAATTAATGTGGGAGAAACTCATTTGTATCCACTAAAATTCTGTTAAATTATTTTGTTTTATATATAAAACTATTTTTCAAACGTATTATTAATGAAATGAAAGGGTTTTTTTGCAGCAGTTTCGCTAAAGACTGCATTTGTGCGCAAACCTCCTTATATTTCATTTTATTGTGAAACTATTTTTCCAATTTTGCAATCAATCTGCATCGTCAAAATTCTTTATAATTATTTAGTATTTTATACAGAAAAACTATTGTTCAAACGTATTATTAAATAATGAAATGAAAGGCTATTTTGCAGCAGTTTCGTGAAAAACGGCATTTGTGTGCGATCCTCCTTATATTTAGTTTAATTGTGAAAAGAATTTCCACTTTTGCAATCTGTTTGGATCGTCAACATTTTTTATAATTATTTTGTATTTTATGCAGAAAATCTATTGTTCAAACGCATTATTAATGAAATGAAAGGCTATTTTGCAGCAATATCGCGAAAAATGGCATTTGTCAGGATCCTCCTTATATTTCGTTTAATTGTGAAAATAATTTTTACTTTTGCAATCTGTCTGCATCATCTAAAATTTTTGTAATTATTTTATGTTTTATACAGAAAAACTCTTTTTCAAACTTATTATAAATGAAATGAAGAACTATTTTCTGAATAACAACATTAAAATAATAATTTGGGAACTTAAGATATACAACCATTTCAAAAGCATAAATTAGAATGTGATGCATTTGTATTTACATTTACATATTTTTAGAATTTTAATTAAAAATTAATATTTGTTTCATCCTTTAGTTTAAATGAAAATAGCATAATAATGTTAGTTTAAATGATTTCTGAGAATAATAAAAATTAAGAAAATATAAATTCAGAATTATTAGAGCATGCCGAGAAAAGCTAAATCAACGGCAATGTATTTTAGCACTTAATAAAAATAATTTGATAAAATTATTCCATTTCATTGTTGATTATGTGTTAAATAAGCACAATGTATGTGAATATCAGTTGCGGTACAATTTAAGGTTTAATTGCATTAATGAGCCCTGTTAGTGCGGCCAAAAATCTTAATTTTTTTTTCTATCGTGAAATGTGTGCCTATTTTTCTTTCTGTTAGGTTGGCAATTTTAAAATTATCTAAAGGTAATGAATTTGAATATGCTTTTTGTTCAATCTGTGCAATGGACTTCAAAATTTCACAGTGGAACAGGGGATATTATTGCCCAAGCCAAAACCAAAAGGCATGTGGACAAAAAAATTTCAATTGAAGGAAATGCTGACATCAAATATAGTGTCTTTGTTATTGGAAATGAAAATGTAATACCTGCTGAATGTTATAATCGTTATATATTTAAGTTTTATTTGTTGAAAAGTTGTCCTTTTTACGTTTAGATTAAGTATAACAGTAAGATGTACAGATTGCGTTGTCGTGCAAAATCTCCCGGTTTTTTCATGTTTTTGCACAAAAATCTCCCGGTTTTTCATATTTGGAGGTTGGCAGCTATGGTATGGTGTCTCAAGACCTGCTTTTTTCAAGTTCTAGAATGACCACTGGTTTATTCCATGCTTGCTAAGCTAAATTATAGACAATCAGGCAGTTTCTAGGATATTATCACTATTTAAGTTATATGTGCTTCTACTGCACCCTTGTGCATTTTACATTTATAAGCAGTTTTCTTGCAGTATTCACAAACTACTAGTTTATCAAAAATTGCATTAGTTAAAATTTATGAACTTTAAATCTGCTCGTTTTATGCCCAGGTTCATTCTGTATATGCTTGGTGCCTGCTCACTTATAAATCAGTGGATAACTAGCTTAACAAAAAAATAAATAAATAAATAGTGGTAAATCACTTATATCCAATGATATTTTTTAGGGGGGGGGGGGGGGTAAGGGATCACTTCATATTGGTAATATTTTTTCTGTGTGGTAAATAAAACTATTAAAACTCAGAAAAATTGTCTAGATCTTTCTATAAATTATAAACATATCTATTCGAGAAATGTTTACAACTGGTGTAGATGTGCCAAAAAACTTGTAGTCATGGTGAGTGGTGACCATAAAAGTTTGAGAGCATAGTCCAATTTAACTAAATAGTCTTCCATTGTTCACCAAATGTCTGGTTCTTGCGATCTGCTATATTTTAATCCTTTTGCTGATGACGTCTTTCCGGAACTGCTGTGGCCTAAAGGACAGAGCATTTCGCTTCCGAACTGTTCCCAAAGGATGGTACATTTTTTGCGCTAAGCCTAACTCCAGAAAAAAAATTCACTAAAAGTCACGCATTTAACACAGCATTCTATTTTTTTTTTTTTCAGGAATAAAGGAAATACTTATTTTCCATTAGATGTATACCTTACACGCAAATTATCTTTTATTTGAATATTACAATTTTAAATGAATAATAATGATTAATAAACTTGATTAAAATTGTTATTTGTTACACAGGGGAAATATCCAAATGATTGTACGCAATACTTTATACAGCTGATAGAGATTATGTACAATTTTAAAGAAAAAAATAGCTTTGTTACTGATTAATACGTCTTTTACATGTAATCTATTTTAAAACATGGATTCAATTATAGACAAACATTGCAATCTTTGCGTTCATAAAATCTGTCCATGCTCTCATCAGAAATACCAAATATCCACAAATTTTCACTATCTGCATTACTTTCATAACTATCCTGTTCGATTACCATGCTAGCATATTCTTCTATACATAAAAACATGTCTTGACAGCCATTCTCTTATCCAAAATAACCTAATAAATTCACCACCGCACATTCCTCCAAAACCCAAACTTGAAAGAAAATGCTCTTTTACATTCCAATAATTCACCAATGCAATCATTAAACTAAAATCGAAATCAGAACACATACTCAATTACAGTACAGCAGAGTCTCTTAGAAATTCTGTTTGCTTATATTACAAAACCACATTTTACTGCTCTAGATGAAATGATGATTCATAGGGACCCCCATCCCCCATAGGAAGGTCAAGTATTAGCAAAATACGTTGTAAATGTTAGAATGGACATTTAGTGCCATCTGGTATTCAAATGAATTCAAACGAAAACATTCCATGTGAAAACACATATTGGTGGCAGTCGTCCTTTAGGGTACATTTCTCCCTGACGTGAATGCACGACTATCATCCTTGAATGCAGTTGACGCTCGAATGCTTCTACCGTCCGCAAAGGGTTAAAGAAACTAGGAGTAGAAAGTACAACGATAGATTCCAAGATTGCTCAAATCAGATCAATAGAACTGAAATGCATTTATATAGAGGGAAAAGCTTTTGGCTAAATATTCCTCTATTCTAATAAAAATTCTATTTTTTTAACACTTTACAACAAAGTTGAAAAGTGTTTATGACTTTGTTCATTCTGTCTGTCTGTCTGTTAGCACGATAACTGCTGTAAAAATGACTTTATCAAAATGAAATTTTAGTATGTTCAGACAGTCTGTAGAACCTATGGGAATATAAATGAATAATATCACCCAATTAGTTTTGGATTGAACCCGGGTCAAAAAAATGAAATACATTGATCCCTATGGGACCTAATTTTTCAAACATTTTTTAAGCGGATTTAAAATTCACAAATTGCTTCGAAAATTTTAGGTAATATTCAAATTGTTCCATAAAATATATAAAAAAAAATTCAGCGAAATATATTCAATAGTTTTTTAAATAAAAATTAAAATAATAATTACACCTCTTATATGAAACGATCACGTGACCATGATATGAAACGATCACATGACCCACTTCAAAATGATATATGGCATCCATCTTGTCTCAAAATCATGATTTTTAAAGTTCTTTATAATTCATATTGAGTGTTGTATCCGTCCTAAAACTACTTTATTTTTGCTTAAATTCTGTGCATCTACATACTGAAACAACGCAATGACAATATATTTGAGTTTAAATGCTCATCTAAATTTGATTATTTCTACAAATAAGCCTATTTTTCACCTATGTAAAATGTAAACAGCAAAATATATAGAATGAGTTGTATTAGAATTCCTGTATTTTTTTAACACAAAATAATTTAGTCCATGGAGTCTGCATGGCTGATATGAATGAAATATTAATTGATTTCATAAAGAGAAGGACGATTTTTTTCGATGAAGTTTCAAGCATAGAGTTTTTGTAGAATTTTTTGTAGCTCCATGGTCTTAAACAAAATGTTTTAAGTAAAATAAATTATTATAGTATTGTGATGAATGACATGAATGGGAAACTATTTATGAATGAAATGCTGCTTTTATAGAAAGAGCCAGGCATGTTATTTTTTCTATGACGTCATTTGAATGAATTTCAGTTGTTTTCGATGAAGTTTTCAAATATAATAAATTATCGTAGTATTATGATAATTCTAAAACTATTACCGAGGAATGTATAACATTTTAGAGATGTTTAAACCAGGCAATTTATATTTCAATGCCGTCATTTGAATGAAGTTCATTTTTTTCGATGAAGGTTTAAGTTTTCAAATATAATAAATTAATGCAGTATTGTGATAAGTTTCAAAATATTACCGAGGAATGTATTGCATTTTAGACTTGTTTAAATAAAATTGCATTGAAGTGGGAAAGTGTTTCATAATCAATGCTTTAAGCATGATTGATCTTTCTTGTTTTATTGTTAAGTTCGAATTTAAAATCCCTATAGTGGAGAACCACAATAAAATCATTCCAAACCAAACTTCAGTGTGGCAGCTGAAAATTGTTTTTGGATTTCTTTTTGTGATAAAATTAAGCATTTTGTAGGGCTTTGTTTTCATATAATTAAAAATCTAATGTTTTTAAAAGTTTTGATTTGGTAGCTATGTTATTTGCACTCATGCATGTCAAATGTAACCATAATCTGTACTATGTTATTCCAAGTGTATTCCAAGAAAAGATGATGGGATATACAGACTTTCTTTTTCTTGCCTTTGGATTGTATTGGATATTTGCATAAAATGAAATTTAGTACTGTTGAGATTTTTGTGTATAAAGTTCTTTTTCCCACCATTGTTACTAAAGCCCAGCATATGAGGAATCTCATTAAAATGGTGACTAAGCCATCTGCTGTTTTGTGTAAAGTATTTGACCTGAATCATAGGAGATTTGGAATGCACGTAAATGACACATGTAAATTTATGAATTTATGTTTGAAAAATATTTTCTCTTTTGCATAATTATTCATGCATATCACTCATATATATTTATTATCAATTAATCCTTATATTTAGAAATATAGATTTATTTTTATGAAATAATTTCATTGTTTGACAAAATCTTAAAATTGTAAGACGCATTACATAGGACTGGGATTGCAAACCTATGCTGACAACCAAAAGTGGCACACAAGAAAATTCTGCTGGCACATGGACAATCTACAGATGAAGACATTTTAACATTTATTATGGAATCTAATTCAGTATATACATTTTCACCAAAAGTGATGAGATATGAACCTGATAAAAAGTATTTAGCATCCAGTGTGCAGCAGCAAAAATCTTAATGAATAATTGTTATTGATTTTTTACATGAAATATTTTATTTGTATACGTGTGGAATTGCATTTAATTTCCAACTTGATAAAAATTTTTGTGATTAATACTAATCTTTTATTAAAATCTTGCCTTTGCCTGCCCCGCATGTCAGCAACCAAACAATTATTGTTTTTAAAATTTTAGCACATGAAAGGTTTATAACCCCCGATAAAGGAGTAGCATTTCCAAATAATTTTATAAGAATTTTTATGAAAAAGACTTGTATCTCATTCTTTTGTATTATTCTGCTTTACAGATTATATGAGGCTAAATTTATTTGTGACGAAACTGTTCCGGACGGAACTGTACTGTCTCCTTCAACCAGATTTGTCAAGAGTTGGAGAGTAATAAACAGTGGGAAAAGAGTTTGGACCCATTCAACTAAAGTAAGTAAAACCCATGTGTTTTATACCCACAATATTTTCAGACTACGTGTAAAATTTGTATTTACCTGATTAAAACAGGTTTTACCGTCTCAAGAACTGGAAATGTTCTTGTTGTTTTGGCATTATCATTTATAAAATATTTTTCATGTTTGATTTTGGTATTGATGCTATATTTTATTCAGATGTTGGACTTTAATTAAATAGTTACAATCAAAATTGTTTACTTGTCATTGATCTCAAGCCTTCTCACCTATAATCATAGTAACTTGTTTTAATTTTACCAATTTCTTAAAGAATAGGTGTAGTCAGTGCTCACAGATATGCACTTATGCACAGATATGCAATTCCAAACAAAGATTGCTTGATATAACCGAGAAAAAATTTACATGTGCCATGATTTTCACACAAAATTGCCAACACATTAAAATACATAAATACTTGAAAAATAAATGCAGTTATTTTGGGTTTTATGATTTAAAAATATTATCCACTAATAATTTGTATAAAGTACATTTCGTCAAATCTGTAGGGTTAAGTTCTAAACAAAACGACATTGCAATGAGTGTAGCAATGTTTGCAGCATTCATTTTTCTTTTGGCGTGAGCATTAGACTGTTTGGTTGTGACAGTATTTGATTTTTTATATCTACTCATAATCCAAGAATAATGTGTACATTTATTTTGCATGTAACAAGACAATGAGCATGTCTTATAGAACTCCTGTTTAATTGCATGCACCACACCTTGGGTTGTAAATAAAATGAAATTTCAAATTAAAAGTGTATGGATTAAAGTAGTAATCTTAAAAATTAGTGTTTTGAATTTAGTAACAAATATGCAAAATCATAAATTGCCTATCAGAAGATATTCATATCTTCATACAAATTAATATATGCTACATTTACGTAAACATATAAAATTATAAGTTGTATTACCTCCCAATTTTTTACTGATTGTCTGCCCCATTTTTGGGTAGTATTTTCTGGTGTCATACTAATCCAGGGTGTCTACAGGTCACGAAAGTCATGAAAAAGTAGCGAAAACGGAAAATGGGTCACGAAAGTCCCGAAAAGGTCATGAATTATGAAATCAAGTCACGAAAATTCCTGTCGCGCCGCAAAAATTCCGTGAATTTTCCTCCGTATGTAAAGTGGCCGTCAGCCGTGATTTATCGAGGGAAAGCTATGAGTCATCGTGGGAGGTACTATGATTAAACGTCATTCCCATTTCCTCAAACTCAACTTTTTCATTGGTTGCACGTAGACAACGGCACGTGGGCAACGGTTATCACGTATGCAACGGCTCACTACCATGAATTCTAATTTTGTTCTAGCTTTGCATGTGTTCTTCTAGCAAGAAAATTGGAAACTGCAATATCTACCATTATATACACCGTAAGTACATGTTTTGTTTTAATATTTTTAATGTGACTGACTGTAATTTTCTGCAACATAATCCAAGGATTCAAAATATAGAGAATGCGGTAAAAATCGGGATCTGCACTTGATAAATTGCGAATTTTCGAGATGTTCTCGAAAGCTCTAACGAAGTTAGATCCCGATTTTTATCGCATTTTCTATATTTTGAGCACAAAAAACCAAATATGGTACTTACGTATTATCGCAACCATGCCAACCTCCGGGATATTATTTGACTATTGGGATACACAGGAGAATGACATTTAATACAAAAACTAAATTTTTAAATATAAAAAATATAAATTGTTGGTACTTACGTATTATATGTCATTCTCCTGTGTGTATACGTAAGTACCCAAAATATTTTGTTTTCAAAGTTTATTCTTTACTGGTAAAAATCGGAAATATTTGCGGAATAATTTCTAACAATTAAAGTTGTTAGTTCGATAATCCTCTGAAACTTCCTTTTTACACTCCCAATCCAAGTGCTTTTACTTTCTGTCTTGTTTTTATTTTGATCGAGAATTCCCTGTAAACAATTTGAGTGAAATGCATTGATTAAGCAGGCCGGGTGATTTATTTCCCTTTCGAGTGGTAAGGCCATTTCTTCATTGACCTTGAATTGTGAATGGATCTTTTTCGTTTTGCAATGTTGTTTTTTCCTGGCAGATGGGGAGATACCTTCGCTGATTATCTGTTATCATTTTCTTTTTTCCTAATGTTAACAATCTTGCGTATTAATAAATGGGTGGAATACACGGAATTTTTCTTTATATTTATTCATTTATTTAGAGTAACAAATTGCAAACATGGACATAAAATGTTGCCCCTTTTCATTTGCTTTTTTTCTCTAGATGATTTCTTGAAATAATCGGCGAAAATCCGTTTTCTGTTACAATTGCCAAATTATATTAAAAAGTTGAAATCTTTTCTAAAACTTTATTCAAATTTATACATAAGGTGGATAGGTCGCGCACGAACTTCCGAAATAGTTATTCAGATTTTTTTTATTTGTAGAAGTTCTACCCGTGATCATACCTGTCATTTTACGCATTATGCGTAAAATTTACGCATTTTAACTGCTCTTTACGCTTTTATGCATATATTGCTATATTTTCCGCATTTATTTGAATTTTTTAACATTAATAGGAAATCAATCTCCCGGGAAATTCTCCGGCTTTTTATGTTTGAAATTTATCAATTAACCAGACATGGTATAATTCCTTGGAAACACCGCTTTTTTAGCACAAATATCTACCATTTCCGGGATCGTAGCAAATCCATAATAAAATGCAGGGTAATGCCAATCAAATTAACGGAGATTTACGGCCGCGTGTAACGTAAATTAAGATACCGATTGCTTATTTTATGAAAGAAATAAATATGCTTCTTCAAAGGTTGTCTAATTCAGCATAAATAAAATGTCTAATTCAGCAGTTATTTTGTTCATTAATTTCGCATAAACACTGCGATTGCGCAATTCAGTTTGTTCTCATGAATCGCCGAGAGAGTACAATAGTATCTTTTTCCATCCATCCATCTCAATCTTCTAAATATTGCATTTTTGATTGACTAAACTAGCTTATTTTTATATTCTGATTAATTATTACGGTTAATTTTTTAATTATTTTCACATAAACAGTGCGATTGCTCAATTCAGTTACTTCACGTGAATTGCCGAGAGTACGTTAGTATCTTTTTTCATCCATCTCCATCATTTAAATGTTGCATATTAAATCGACTAAACTAGCTTATTTTCATATTATGGCTAATTATTAAGGTTAATTTTTTAATTATATTTGCATAATATAAATTTTTCTATTTAAAACATGAGTATAAACTCTGTGAAGGGATATTTTTCAAAAAGTGGTATTAAAGCAATGATTTAGGCAAATAAAAGGGAAACCATTTTGGCAGAAACATAATTCAGTGCTATATATATATTTTTTTTATTAAAGATCAATATTTGTTACTCTCTTTAGTGAAAACCTGTGTTTAAAAAAAATAAAATAAAACATAAATATTTGTCTTCATTATAAAGTAATTTTCACCGGATAAAACCTTTATAAATTTTTTGCTTTATAATTTATAGTCCTGAAATTTCATATTCTACCAGTAAACCTGACATTTAATGCAATTAATTGCTGTGTCAGATAAATAGAAGCTAGGTTAACATAAAATGTCTCCGGGGGGGCATCGCCCCAAATTGCGTCCCCTCCCCCCCCACACACACACATACCATAATTGATGTATTTGATTTTTCTTTCTTTGTAAATTTTTTATGTCTATCCTCCAAATAAACATATTGTAGGTCCAGGCCCCCTCTATGGGCAGTCCTGCCGCAATTTTTGCCATATTCTTTCTTTGTGTAATTTTTTTTTTCATTTATAATAGTGTTTTATTAAAATTTGGGAGAGACACTTGACATAAACAACTGTTCTCGATCCTCAACGTACATTTTTGTGAATTTCTATGATTTTCTATCCTACATTTGAATAATCATCATTTCATTAGTAGCTCACTTTAATAAAAATTACAATATACCAGTAAACAAAATAGCTTCTAATTTTTTAATATTTATAAATTTAGTTTTTTAGTATATATATATTGATTTCTATAATTGAATTCGTTTGAGGCATAAATTCTATATAGTTACAATTTAAATTAAATGTACAAAAGCTAGTCTTGAAAGTGTTTGATATTTTATTCTGTATTTGTGTAGTTTATTTATTTATTTTTTATTTATTTTCAGGCGTAATCTCATAATGCCTGGGAAATGCAAATTTAATGATTTATGGCTGTGCTCTGAAGATAACGTATCTAAATGGTTATCTCCAGTAACCAATGATATATATAAAGCATATTGCAAAATATGCAACTCTAAATTTGACATAAGTCATAGTGGTATTAGCTGCATTAAAACTCATGCTAAAGGGAAAAAACATTCAACTCTAGCAAATGCATTACTAAATAAAATTCAAATGACTATTCCTTTTAAAACTCCGGAAAAGCAAGAGGACAGAAAATGTTCTGCAAATGAAGGAAAAGAGCTAGCTACTGATCAAACTGTAAAAAATACAGAAAATAAAAATGTACAGCCTGCTGATGGGATGAAAAAATTTCTACTAAATGATCAAGTCACTAAAGCAGAAATTTTATGGGCCCTCAACACTACGCTTAATCACATTTCTAGTCGAAGTGGTGGAGGTACATCCAACCTTTTTAAGATCATGTTCCCAGACAGTATCATTGCTGAAAAATTTAAAATGCACAAAGATAAACTAGCGTATGTTATTGCATATGGTTTGGGACCTTATTTCCAAGATCAACTAGTAAATGACATTCGAAAATGTGATTTCTTTTGCTTTAGTATAGATGAAAGTCTTAATAAAGTGGCCCAGAAAGGTCAAATGGATATTCTTGTTCGTTTCTGGAATGATTCACAGAATGTGGTTAATACACGTTACTTATCTTCTATGTTTTTAGGCCATTCTAAGGCTGCTGATTTACTTTATTCCTTTACCACCTGCCTTAAAGATTTTGGTTTGCCATTGGAGAAAATCCTGCAAATAGAAACTGATGGCCCAAATGTGAACTTAAAATTTTTGAAGGATTTTGATGAGCATCTGAAAATGGAACAGGGTAACACACTCTTAGATGTTGGAACTTGTTCTCTTCATGTGCTTCATGGATGCTACAAGACGGCACTCATGAAATCAAAATGGGATATAAATGATTTCTTACGTGCAACTTATTATTTATTTAAGGACTTTCCTTCTAGAAGAGCAGATTATCAGCATTTTTCTGGCTCATCACTATTTCCATTAAAATTATGTGCAATCAGATGGATTGCGAATTCAAATGTAATTGAAAGGGCAATTAAAATATTACCATTCCTAAAGTTGTATGTAGAAGGCGCGAAAGCTCACCCTCCAGCTACAAAAAACTTTGAGACTGTGTCTAAATTCCTTAGAGATGAACTTCTTCTTGCCAGGATGTACTTCTTACAGTCAATTACCTCAGAATTGGAGACATTCTTGATTTACTTTCAATCAGATAAGCCCTTATTACCACATCTATATGATGAATTAGCATTGTTGTTTAAAAGTCTAGCTTCACGTTTTCTTGAAAAACACATAGTGTCAGTAAAAAATCTGCGTGACATTGTGCTTGTTGACATCAACAACAAGGATTACCATGTACCCATTAAAAAAATTGATGTTGGATTTGGCACTTCAACTGCTATTTTAAAGGTGACAGAAAATAACAAAATAGTCTTTCAAACAGAATGTAGAGATTTTTTAATAAATCTTTTAAACAAACTGAAAATTAAGTCTCCTTTGTGTAAAAGACTGGTCAAAGGGCTATCATGTTTTTCACCACAGGTAATGTTATCATCCGAATCAATTAGGTCAAATCGAGTGTCTATAGCATTAAAGGAATTTGTAGAGAAAAAACATTTAACTCCAATTCAGGCTGATTGTGTTAAATGCACATACTTAAAGCTTTGTGAAGATCCTACAGTAAAAACAAAATTGAGGATTTACAATATGAAAACTGACAGACTAGATGAGTTTCTGATGGATCTTTTGAGAACTGTGGATGAGGATAACCCATTAGTAATATTTGCTAAAAAGGTATTGACCATGTTCCACGGCAATGCTGCCGTTGAGCGAAGTTTTTCAATCAACAAAAAGTGCATTGTTGAAAATTTAGAAGAAAATTCATTGGTAGCTCAACGTTCAATTCATTCTGCTGTTCTTCACTATGGCGGTGTGGAAAGTATTCCTATAACCACAGGAATGATTGCAGCAGCTCGCAGTGCTTCTGGAAAAAGGAATGAGGCTATGAAGCAAAAGAAATTAAAGCTGAATTCTGAGGAACTTGAGCAAAAGATGGCTGAAGCTAAACTTAAAGACATGAAGAAAAGAAAATTGCAAATAATGCAAATGGCAAATGAAGAAATTGAACAATTGGAAAAAAAAATTGGACTAACTGAAAAGAAAATAAAGAAATGTGTTTAATGAATAAAACAATTAATACCTTGTGTAAAACACCATAAAAGTTCAGGTAATTCCCAAAAGATATGAAAAATTTGAGCAATGTATGTAAGCACTAATAAAATAATAAAAAATAATAGTGTTTTCCAAAAGATATTTTTAAGTATAATTACATACCGACATAATTAAGTAAGGTCATGAATTTATTTTGGTAAGTCCCCAAAAAGTCAAGAAAAAGTCATGAAATTGACTTTTAGAAACTCTGTAGACACCCTGTAAATCCTACTAGTGATAGAGGGAAATAGGGGGTAGGGATCATAACATCCCTACCCCCTTTCGGCCATGCCTTAAAGATCTAGGAAGTGTTCATTTGCCAGAACTTAATTATTTTAGATTTGCACTCTCATTGAAAATAATATCCATGAACAATTTCATGCTTATTATGTGCTCTTTTGTTAGGAATAACTAATATCTGCAGTTGTAGCAAGAAAACTTGCTATGTGGCTCAATTTTGTAATCTCCCTTTGAGATTTGTGAAATTGTATAGATTTTTGCAGATTTGTAAGTTCATTTTGTGCAACTAGCATTGTTTTTTTAGATGAAGTTTTAAGATTAATTTTGTCGATGGCAATTTTTAAAGCAGCTTAAAATGCCAATAAAATTGCATTTCAGTTGGAAAGTGTTTCATAATCAATGCTTTATACATGACTAAATTTTCTAGTCATTCTTATAGTATGTTCCTTTTTTTTATTTTGTTTATGTGCCATCCGAAAAAAAATTTTTTTTTTTTTAAATGGATACAAATCTTACTTAAAATGTAAACCATAGATTTGAATATTAAAAAATGAATGTTAAATGTTGTGACTAGTAGTTCAAAAGTTGTATTTTATTTCAGTTGCAACATATTCAAGGTTCTGCTGGCTTAACCCCAACCAGTGAACAAGTTGATGTTCCCCATCTTAGGCCTGGTGAAGAAGGAGTTGTGTCAGTTCTTTTTACTACTCCAGCTGTCCCTGGTTTATACAGGAGCCATTGGAATTTCTGCCATAAAAGTCGCCCTTTTGGACATATTGTGTGGTGTCATATTGTTGTAAAAGATATAGAACCTGAGAAAGAGGCTGAAATGGCTTGTGAAACACTGCACTTGCCACCCGATGGACTTCCTGATGAAAAAGTTAGTGAATTGTATCTTATTTACTTTGTTTTACAAATATATTATGAGAAATTTGGGCAAAATGCCATATTTGCTTTATTTTGCCTATTTTTATTATCTTAAAAAGTCTCCCCCCTCCCTCCCGTTTCCTTTTCCACCATAAATGTCTCTTTTTGAAATTTCTTGTATTTTCTTTTGTGTTTTAAAGTTTATTTATTTTGTTTTCTTTGCATTTATAATCAGAAAAATTGTTGGTACTTTCGTATTAACCGCATGCCAGTCCTGTGTCTGGGTGCTGTAGGCGCCCAGACACAATCATGTCCTAATCAGCAAATTGTTCCTAATCAAAACCGTAGACTACTGGGGGTCCAGTCCCAGTGTAGAATGACCTTTATGTCGAATTCCTGCCCCTACATGAACCACGGTACATCCGTTCCACAGATTTCAACCTTCTGATCGAGCTCCTATTGCTAGCATGCGGTTAATATGAAAGTACCAAATTGTTCCATTCTGTTACAAAGTTTCTTATTTTTTCTGACTCCGTGAAACATGACACGAACCATCTCCAGGGGCGCGGTAGCCCATTGGTTAGCGCGCTGGAGTTGCACTCGGTAGGCCCGGGTTCGATTCCAGCCACTGCCAAAACTGCCGCCGTGTTCATGCGGAGTACGATCACGTTAAACATGTGGGTCCGAAAGTCCTTCCGAGAGGTTGGTGGTAGGGGAAGGAGGGTACGGTCCCTGTGGATGCCTCCCCCACTGAGTTCCGGTCTAAATTGGGTGGCACTTCCCGACCATCCAAACAGTTACCTTACACCTTTCTGGTAGGTCGGACGGTCTGGGTTTCAACATCAACAACAACGAACCATCTCCACTTTGGGGAACATTGTTACATTGTTATGAGATGGGGAACATGGATATTAGTAGTTATTTATTATTGCTCAAATTTTGATAAAATTCCTGAAAGGTGGTGCATTAGAATCTGGGGAGGGTGGAAGACTCAGACCACTCAACTGACTCAAAGGTTTACAGTAACTGTTTGAGTGGCTGAATTTGGGGAGGGTGTATCAACACATATTTGATAAAATTCTGTATTGCCATCATAATTAACTATGTGTGTAAAATTTCAAGAAAATCAGCACGGTAGAAATGGGTCAAAAATTGATTTCAAGATTTGACCCAAACAGAGAAATCAACCTAAATAAAACAGTGTAAAAACTTACTTAAAAGTCGATTAAATTGCTTGTAAAAAGAAATATTCCGTTGTTGAATCATTCAAAATTTTAACCAATATTGTGAAAGACTTTAATTATATTCCTGGTACAACAGGTGATATTATCAGATCAATATTTCAACCACATTAAGGACATAGAAAAAGTTCTTGGTTGTGATGGTGTCGAATTCTCAATATCTTCCACCATAGTGAACTGCTTTAAATATACCCCCCATGTCTGTTGTAGTGAAAAGATCGTTTTCACTATTTAAAACAATATTAACTGATAGATGTCAGAATTTGCAATTTGAAAATATAAATAAACATGTAGTTGTGATGTGTAATAAGAATTGGTTATACAGATAATTACATTCTCACTATTGTATGACATTGCAATTAAAACATTAATTAAACTGAAAACTAAATTAACTGAAACTGAAAGTTACGCCCAGAGAGCTGACACAATAAATATGTATATCCAGTTCACATGTACAAATGGTGCCGGGACTATAGCCACCAGCGGAATCAAAATCGCTCAATTAGGAGCCGAGATGTGAAATTAGAGGGGGACTATTTAAAGTGAAAGTTGTACCCAGGGGATGGGATTGATACGAAAAAGATATATATTAAGGTGGTACAAAGACTGCAGCTACCAGAAGATTCAAAATCGCTCAATTTAGGAACTGAGATGTAAAATTGTGCGGACTAGTTAAACTAAAAGTTACGCTCAGGGTGGTTTGAATAAAAAAATATGTATGTCCAGGCGATACACGCATAGATAGTGCAGAGACTGTAGACATCAGTAGATTCAAAATCGCTTAATTAGGAAGCAAGATAAGAAATTTTAGGACTACATTAACCTCAAGTAAAATTTACGCCCAGGGAGTATCAGAGGGTTTGAGTAGTCGCCGGTGAAAGGGGGGGGTGGGAGTGAGATTTTAAGGAAAACGTCAAAGAATCAAGTATCAGGTTGAAAATTGATTTTTAACATTCTTTAACAAATATTTATAATTTTTCAATCTTTAATGTTAAATAGCTGAAAAAGTAAGACAGCTGATTAAGTCAAGAGACCCACCTCCTCAGACAACACATTTCTGAAAGTGTCGCCAAAAATATCCATGTGTATGCCATAAATACAATTCTCGTGACTTTTAAACAATTAAGAGGTCAAACGCATTGAAATTCATCACAAACAAAGCATAGAACTACCTAAATCAGAAATGATCCCCTTTCCGAAGGACAGAACCACCCTACATCAGAAATGACCCCCCCCCCCCCCCCGGGCGCTTACAGAGCGAAACAGTTTCATTAAGTAATACGGGTGGGTGGGTCAAAACTAAACTGAGTGCCCCAAACAATGAATTTTTCTAACGAAGACGAAGAACAGAAACCCCCAAAATACCATAAATAACCCCCACTTATTCAATTAAGTAAAAAGCACGAAATATGTATCGAGACTTTTTTGAATTTCTATTTTCTGTATCTCATGCTAAACTATTTCGTCATGAACCAAAACTGAAAGAACTAGGTCAATAGAATCAATAAAATAAATCAGAATTACATAAATACAGTAATTTATTTTTAAATATTTATTTAAACATCCAAATTTATTTTAAAAAGAAGCGAGAGAGAGAACACACATTTATCAAGAAAAATTCAGGGCCAAATTAGCGAAACTTAGCCAATTCGAGTCAGTTGTTCACAGTATTCGTTTCTTCTTTGGCGAAAAGCCACGGAAACCGACGAGACTCACATTCGATTGCGAGCTCGAATTTCTATTGCCGTTATATTAATATATCATTTGTTCTATTAGCCAGAGGGGATAAAGGGGATGTGGCCCGCATTAAAAATCCCTCGTCTTTCCCTGTAATGCAGTATTTTTCCCTATATATTTAATATGGTATGAAAAGGGTATAAGAGACTTTTTTAAGAGTCAAAGCTTTAGTGCTGCCATCTAGTGACAATTTCATCACTTATTTCCAATAATTCAACTTTCAGTTGAAATAAAATTCAGATAATTTCCTTAAAAATTGTAATTAACCTATATAACTAAAATAATTAGAATTGCTTAATCAAGGGGGTCTGCGCGGCCACTCTGAATAGGAGCCTCTGCCAGCTTGGTCCTAAGCCCAAATCCATGTAGAGTGCTATCCCGTTTTAACTCTTTAAAACCCAAGTTATAAAATTTCCATTTGCTGTAATACACAGAAGTACGTAACAAGTTTGAATTTTTGGAATAGATTCTTCTAGTTTTAGCCAGAAGTATTTTCTTTTTTTCCCCACTGTGGTTTCAACTTTAAAACTAATACGTTTACAATTCATTCATGGCATTTGTTCCAGTTGTCTGACAAATGAAGTTAAGGTATGAAACATCTATTCAGTCCAAGAAGATTTTAATATTGATTCAGTCACATTCCCTAGAAATTAAAGAGTGCCGATGAGATTTAAACTGCTTAGGGACAAGAGAATTTATATGATTATTTATTTACCACTCCTTCAAGTTACCAAACATTGGAAAAAGGAGAGATTCCTTACATCTCTTATCCCTCTGCCCCCACCCATCATATATCGAAATTCTGTCAGGTTCAGTCCTTTATCAGAGACTCCGTATCAGCGAGTTTGGTCATGGCTGTTAAATGCTTTGGGGATTGTGTATGAATATGCAGTTATTGCACGTCATCGTGAGGCAGTTGGTTCTAATTTATTATTGTTGTGCGACGTATTTAAGCACATATGTTAATGAATATAATGTGAAAATAAAGTTCTTAGGAGGACGGGTAAAATATTTTAATTGCTATACTCGAGGATGGGCTAGATTTTACCTATTTCCCGAAGCCTGGCTCTGTCTAAATATCACTAACTAAATGCTTTTCATCTTTTTGATGTGCCAGCAAGTGGCCTACCATCATAAAGCGGGACTGAGTGACTGCTTCAGAGCATGGAGTGAGAAAGGGGCACTGCATATAATTACTTTTAAATTTTTTCTGCAAGACAAGTTTCAGCTCATACAAAATTATGATTTTTCTCTTCATATTTTTTATTCAATATTTTTTTAAACAACTATATTTATAAATATTTGAAGTAATGATCTCAAATGGGGTGTCATTTGTGTGGATTGAAAAACTTTTATGAACTGGATAGCAAAAGGTTTTAAAAATTGGAATTCCCAGGATGCTAGTAGTAGCTTATTATTAATAAATTTAGGGAGATTTTCTTGTGCACTATTATTAATATCTTTAAATTCATCATTGAAAAACATAAATTAAATACAATAGTCAATGTGAATTCAATTTGTTATTTTAGAAATTAATTTTAGTTATTTTATAAAATCTAAAATAGATGACTAACATATAAATTAAACGTAGAACCCTTTTCTCTTAAGAACATGTATTGAATTTACTTTTGGCTTACTAAAACCAAAGAATGTACATTATGTGAAGGGGTGCCCTGAAATTCTTTCTGGATATGCCAAAATCAAAAATCTATTTATGTCTCTGGCATCACTATATAGTTCTAAGATTATTGGTACATTTCATCCACTGTAGATATGTCTTTATTAGGTGCCTACTCACCCATTCAATGGAAACATAAGACCTTACTTGATTAAGCAATTTATGACCCCAGAACATGAGAGCACAACCGGAGTCTATGTTTATGGAATTGGCAACTATGAAAATTCTAAAAATAAAATTAAAGATTTTATTCCAGTTTTTATTCTTTAATCTACTAAACTAGGCTTCAATATTACTGAAATACATTATTTTATATAAAGAACTATCTGTCCTCCAACCAACATTGGCATTGAACTCTCTGTTGTCTGGTTTTGTGTGCGCCTACCATACAAAAAAATAGTTAAGTTTCTGTTTTGGTCAAGCCATCCAGTAAATAAATTATATTTTTAAAGTAAAATTTACAGTCCATTTAGGCATTGCTGGACAGAGACCTTATACACACATAAAATATCAGGGCCAACGGCCGTACCGTGCTGAAAACACCGGTTCTCGTTAGATCACCGAAGTGAAGCAGCATCGGGCGCGGTTAGTACTTGGTGGGTGACCACCTCGGAACGCCGCGTGCTGTTGGCCATCTCGGGTGCGGTATCCCCGTGGTTCGCGCGCTAGATTTGCACGCTGCCACAAATGCCGCCGTGTTCATGCGGAGTACGATCACGTTAAACATGTGGGTCCGTAAGTCCTTCCGAGAGGTTGGTGGTAGGGGAAGGAGGGTACGGTCCCTGTGGATGCCTCCCCCACTGGGTTCCGGTCTAAATTGGGTGGCACTTCCCGGCCGTCCATACAGTTACCTTACACCTTTCTGGTAGGTCGGACGGTCTGGGTCTCATCAACAACAACACATAAAATATCAGAGACCTTATACACACATATAATATCATTACTCAAGTCCTCTGGATGAGTCGGACGGCCTGGGGTTTCCACACATAAAATATCAATGTTAGTAACTATCTGCATTCTTTTTCAAATCTTAATATTCAGCAAAATAAAATGTATAAAATCATATGCACATTAGAAAATGTTTATAACTTTTAGTTAAGAATGATAATGTTTATTTCTTAAGAATTGTTTAAACTGTTAGGCTTTTGTGTGGGTTTCCAGCATTTATTGAATAGCTGAATTATTTACATTATATGAATTATCTGCATTCTCTTTCAAATAATAAAATTGAGCAAAAAAACATTATATGCAGGTTAGTAAATGTTTATAACTTTTAGCTAAGTATGATGATGTTTATTTAAGAATTATTTAATCAATTATGTTTTTATGTGGTTTCCAGCATTTTTCGAATAGCTGCTGATATAACATATATGAATTTAGAATTTTTTTTTTTCATTATGAGTCCATGGTTTTTCCAGCTTGAAATTTTTGTATAAATAGCATATCCAGAAAATATATTTAATAAAAAGAAAAGAAAGATACACTTTTTTCGTAGTTCAAAGTCAAATCAAGTGATCTTGAAATGAAAAATCTCATTTACAGGGTCATTTGACATCACAAGAAAGGTCATACCTTAAGCTACAAAATATACAGATATTTGAATATGTCAAGAATCATGAAAAATTACCACATTTTCCAAACTTCAAATTTTTATAAATAAAAAGCTAATGAGAATTGAAGGCTAAAATTTTACATAGTGTCTTTCTTATATATGAATGGACAACAAAATAGCCAAGTTTAAAAAAAAAATAGTGTTGGTGAGGTTGAAAATGCCACTTTTTTGTGTTGATTTGATATAGAATGACCCTGCTGCCAACAGGGATTTGTATACAAGTAATGTGATGTCATCTCATCATTTACCACTTGCTGATTAGTAACCATGGTCCATTGGTAGTAAAGGGATAGCCAATTGAGCACTTTCTTGAGGTTACTTATTCAACTATTTAAGTGTTTTTCCTATTGTGTGTGTGTATACAGCAAATCATATCAACTCATGCCATTATTTTTTTATACTAATTATGCTATTTTATTATTTGTTTTTTATGAAAGTAATAGGATTTTATTAGCCAATATATGCTACCATTGCATGTTATTTTGTAACTTATGGCTTTTTATAGGAGCAAGAAGTTGCATCTATTGCCCAAGTTTTAACTGCAATGAAAGAGGAGCACAAAAAGGGCAATATTATACCAAGAAAACTAGCTGTTAATTCACATACGGCCACACCTAATAATACACCTTTTGGTAATGCTTTTTTTTTTCATTTTATCCCAATTTTGTCTTTTTATCGTGTTCCATTTTATATTAATAGTAACGTACAATTAAATGTAAAACTAAATTTTATAGAGTCTAGTGGTGTAAAAATAGGTAGGAAATGCATCATTTTCATACTTAGGGTTTGATTCCATTTAAGAGATAATAAATAAATTTGTAATTAGTTTTATACATTTATGCATTGGGTTTTTTAGTATCCTATTCTAAAGTTTTGTAGCATTTTAAAAATTGTAAATAAATTTTTAACTTACATTTTATACCCACTTTACCCCATGGATGGGGTAAAATGAGTATATAGTGAGGTGAAATGGGTATATGATGGGGTAAAATGAGTAATGTCTGTAAAAGTAATAATAATTATATCCAAAATTATTAAAGTATAGTATTTTCTTTTATTCTGTGCACTTTTATTCAGTACAGGAGATATGTCCACTGTATTGAAATGAGGTTTTTTGATAAACAACATTTGTATCTGTATTTTATAGAAATATGTAATACTACTCCCTAATTCTGAATTTTATAACAAATTTCACTTCAGCTTCATGTTTAATAGCCAATAGTCATAATATGACCAATAAATTTGGAGACATATGTTTATGACCTAATATTACAGAAGAGTCCAATTGTCAGATAATATTTCTAGGAAATCTGCAGACGTATAACTGGAGTGTGCTGTGAATAGTCTTATTTTTATGTCAAGAATAGTATCAACCCTTTTCTGAATTTTTCTTTGCTTACAAAGCAAACCAGAGGTTGCGTGTTTCTTTTTATTTGAATCTTTAATTGTTTTTTTTAATTTTTAAGATGATCTGTTTCTTCTTTTAAAAGATGTTCTGCAATGTCAGCTTCTGCCATAATCTCCCCAGTCTTACTCTGCCTCCCGCAATTATTTTCTTTTCTGCATTTCATTTTTTAATGTAATTTTGTTTCCATCTGATTGCAGTGAAAACTCGACTGTCAGTATTAATTTTTTTAAAATCTATATGGAGAAGCAACTATATAACCACTTGAACTAAATGTTTCAATCTTTTGGGTAGAAATATCATCAGATTCCAGTGTGGTCTTCTGGTATGCAACTTCAAAATTTTTTTCTTTTGGTACTTTCAAAATAGCCAATTTTAGCTCTGCACCTGTAGAAGCATGTAGACACTCTTTTCTATACACTATTCCTTAAATGAAAGAAACATAAGCAAGGTGAAAATGCTTTTACTATAATTATTCATATTATTACTGATTAGTTAATTACATTACTTATATATTTAAAAATAAAAAATATATTTTCATTACACATATTTAACACAGTTACAACATTCTAAATCAGAGGTTCCCAACCTTTTCTGGAACACCGCCCCCTTTACAAGAAAAAAATTTTTAATGCCCCCCTTTCCCATAATATTTATACCAAATATTAAAATATTGTTGCACATTATCTACCTATTAAGAATCACAAAGTAGAAATTAAAAAGACCATCAAAAGTTGAAAATTGTTTATTAAAAATTTAAAAATTAACACAAAAATAGTAATAAATAAATTAATGAGATGGTTGAGGCTGGTAGAGTTTTATCAATTTGTTAATGTCGGGTTCCAATTTTATCAACATCAGTCGCAAATCGCCACGCTCAGTGATCTGCAGTCTGTTCCTTTTCTTAGAAAGTAAATTTGCTACTGCACTGAACCCACGCTCAACCAAATACAATGAAGGAAATGCAATTAAAACTTTCTGTACTATTTCCCACAATCCAGGGTAGAGTGCTGGTATTGATTTTTGAAGCCAGAACTCTTGGTATCCATTTCTGAATTTTATTTTAGTTCTTCGTTAGTTGTGAGTTCTATGAGTTCCTCTTCAAAATTTGATGGTTCTGCTGTATCTGTATTTGCAAAAGGATCTAAAATCTAGCTCAGTATATCCATGCCTAAAATATCCTGGAATCGCTCCTTAAAATCAGCATGAAGAACGACCAAGTGTTGGCAGTAAGTAAGTAAATCTTCCTGTTTTGCAGAGACTGCTGATAATGTGGGAAAGTGGCTGTATTCACTTCTACTTAAATTTTGTTTGAACAGAAGAAGTTTCCCCACAAAAGCAGCTGTGACGTTTTTTGTTTTAATTAAATTCAACTCATCTCCTTGCAATTGTAAATTTACTTCTTTAAATATGTTAAACAGGTCTGTCAAGTAAGCGATGTCATTCTTGGAAGTAATCAGGTTTGCGTGCAGTTTTTCATCTCTGTTTTCAAGGAAATCTAGTACTGAGTCAAATAGATTGTAAAAACGATTCAGACATGCACCTTTTGAGAGCCAACGAACTTCTGTGCAGCAAGCGATAATAATCTTCATCATTTTCACTACAAAGTTGACCGAACAGTCTGTCCCTCAATGAATTGCTTCTAATCTTATTGACTGCTCGAATAGCGTAATCAAGCGATGTATGTAGGCATTCATTCAGATTTTTTGTAACCAAATGCTGACGATGAATAACACAGTGTTCAGCGAGTACATTTGGTACTCGCAAACAAGCAGTACAAGCTTGTTTCAAATGCACTATGAAACCCTTATGACGCCCCGTCATTGCTGGAGCACCTTTATTTATGGAGCAGTTTTATTTAGATTAAATTTCATTTAGTCAATTAATTTAATTTCTGTATTGACTTCAGATGTTACTTTACTCAGCTAAGATTTTTTTTCAAGGAGTCAGAGTCTGTTTCGGAAACCCAGAGGTTGGAACAGATTGTTATGAATGCTTTTTACTAACAATTATACAATATACCATTATAAAAACTAAATTTATGCACAGTTATATGTACATAAAACATATATTGTTTCAAGTAATGTTCATTAGTCTTCATTTGTACCAGCAAATACACTTCTAATGACTAATTTACACTTCTAATGACACATTTTACATCTAGTCATACAAAGAGCATCAACTAGATTGTTATGAATGCTATTTACTAACAATTATACAATATAAAATTTGAATCTATTCAATAATAATAATTACCTACAAGACAAATTAACGCAAAATACAAGACAACCATCAACAGATCGAGATCCAGATAAAAAAGCATGTAGTGTCGATTCGGATCGTGACCCAATCAGAATGCGTCTTTGAAAACACATGAATATCTAATGAAAAGTCTTGAAATTTTAGGACTCATTCACTAAGGGCAGATGCTTCTGTTACTTACCAACTTGCAAAGACTTGTCACCGATAATACTAAAACCGAATTAGGTATATGTATATCTAATGCTAATTTAATTTTTTTAATGCTTATTTAATCGATAACAATAAGATGAAAATTTTAGAGACAGGTAAAATATTTTTTCATGAAAACAGTATTTTACCTTCTCTAAAGTATCAAAGATTTTATTCACGGTCTCCCCCTTGACTGCCTTAACGCCCCCCATTTGCCTCTGGCCCTGCTACCGCCCCCATGGAAGCACTCCCCGTTGGGAACCTCTGTTCTAAATCAAAGTTATCTGATAACAATAAAATTTACAGGCTGTGTAGTTAAGCCTAAATACATACATATTTTACTCTGCCCCCACTAAAATGTAAATAAAAAAATAAATATTAGAAATATATCCTACCTGTTTGTCTAATTGTAGTTGAAATGCTCTTTCAGTTGAAAATCAAGTGAAATCTGGCAAAATACTGAGTAATAATATAGCTTTTTTAAGTTTTTCAAGAACAATGGAGCATATTCAGTAATTAAGGAAAAGCTATATCCTGTTACCAGATATAACATATAAATTTAAGATAAGTAAATGTTGCCTACTAAAAATACAAAAGAAATATATATATATATATATTTCAATTATAGTTTTTTTTAATTATTAATTTAATAAATAGCTATAAATTTACCCTGTCATACCCAAGTTATTCAATCACATTAATAAAAAAAAAATATGATTGTAAAAGTTAAACTGTAAATAACATTCACCTATTCTGCAGTTTTTACTGCTGGCTATTTCTTTTTCAATTGACAATTATATCATGAGAATTTTTGAATTTATTGCAATTTTAAGTGATTTTAAATGATATCATACCCTCATATTTCAAAAATGAAATTATAAACTTCCTGTAGAAAAGTGAAAATAGTTTCTTACTTTCAATTAGAAATCTATATATAAAATGATTATTTTAATTTCATATTTATAAAATTTATTTATTTTTTGCTAAACTATTACCCCCCCCCCCCCTCCCAATTTCGAGATTATAGGTGCAATGTTTATCAATAGGAATTTTGAGAATTTTAATGCCCTCCCCCCCTCCTTTAAAAATATACTATCCCTGCAGTTTTAAAAATCACATTAAATATAAAACTTTTTATACTTTCTAATGATATCATTTTTTTAATATCTAAGAAATAAGTTTATTTTTATTAAATAACTAGCTGCCTCCAGCGACCAATCTGGTTGCATTTTTAAAACGGTTAACTTGCAATAAATAGCTTTCTTGCTATTTTAACACCTGTAAACAACTATGTGCCCCCCATGCGGTTGCACATTTTCTGCGTATGTAATCAAAGTACACTCACAGGGAGGAGGATGTTCCCGGCCGTCCAAATAGTTGCTCTTAGTCCTCTGGACGAGTCGGACGGTCTGGGTCTTCAACTCACAGGGAGGACAGATCACGCTAGAGATCTTTTGGTCTGTTGCTCAGGTGCAAGGTGTATCGGGTGCTATGCAGCCTTTGTTAGCTTAGTTATCGCTTTAAATTAGAAATAGTTTGATTTAGTTATCTCGTAAAAATAGTGAAGTTTACTTGCAAATTACAAATCTAAAAAATAATATACTCTGGTTCCAATTGCTAACAAAGTAAAGAGAATTTTAGATTTGGAGATTTTAAAATAATATATGTATAGTAAAAGAATGCATGTGTGTAATAGAAAATATAAGTGACCCATAGCTAATAAATTCGGTACAAGAGTACTTGAGGTAGGGTTAGGGTGACAATGCACTTTAGAGAGATTTAAAAAATAAAAAAATTGAATTAGTTTTTACTGTTAAAGTGGAAAAATCACTCCTAACCATTGAAAATTGTATTACTTAATTCAATGTTTAAAACACTGGTTTTAAAACAATTTTCTAATAACAGTTTCAAAACAGTCACTTTCACACGAATTATTTATGATATTGTCACTCTGAAAATTTATTTAAAAAATATATATGTAACTTCATGAACAAATATTTATTTTAAGGTGATTAGTTTTGACAGTTATTTTTAATTCACATGACCATTCAATTTGCCTGTTAGGATATTTTTGAATTATTTAACACAGCATCAGTTGTGCTAGTTTTAAAATTTAGATTATGGCTCCAGTATTTTTTAATATCCCCCCCCCCCATTTTAGGTATTTCATTAATTTGATCATATCTCAGCTTCTAATTACGCTAGACTGTAGCTTTGAGGATGGTACTTCATTACTTGAGGTAACTAAGGCCACATAGTGGCTAATATACTTAGCACCCACACAGCAGGTCAAAGGTGCCTATTTAGTGTATATTATGCTCAATGCACCCTGTGCCTCTGCAGCAGGCATACTCAGATTATATACTTGAATTTCATGCACTTGTGTAGTGAGCATGTACACAATCAGCAGTTACATCAATAAAGTTATTGCAAGCTAATAGCTTTTTAAAAAGTGACCATATTGGTCATTGAAGGCTGTTAGTTTATAATTTAGCAAAACAACCAAGTTTGAATATCTGAAACATCTTTAGAAAATGAAAATTTGTTTTCTTTGCTTTTGAAAAAATTATCTCAATGTTAATTTTATAGAAAGAAACTGTTTCTTTTTTTTTTCAATATATCGACTATTTTTAGCCTAGAAGCACAAAACATATTCAGTTACACACTATAAGCAACTAGATAGATTTTCAGTTACCTATATGAAGGGATATTTCTGTTTATTACTCTGTGCTCTACTTTTTATGTTTCATAGACATCTATGAAGAGTATAAAAACATGCTCTAATTGTCTTAAAGGTACTTACGTATTATCGCAACCATGACAAAACGTAATTGATGTATCGTCCAATAAAGGTCCCGATCGATTCCAAGGACAACATGCAACAAAGTGATCTGTATGAGGACCCACGTTCGAGCGGGCTCGAACTGGTTGGGGGACGTACGCACCGCTGGGACTGTGTCGTCAGACAGGCCGGCTTCGCCGGACCAAGTCACAGAGCATACTAGACTCGCTTCTGGGTTTTTCTCAACCAGTTCGAGCCCGCTTGAACGTGGGTCCTCATACAGATCACTTGGCTGCATGTTGTCACGGTCCTTGCGCCGTGCGACGGTCCCAGAAGCGAGTCTAGTATGCTCTGTGACTTGGTCCGGCAAAGCCGGCCTGTCTGACGACACAGTCCCAGCGGTGCGTACGTCCCCCAACCAGTTCGATCCCGCTCGAACGTGGGTCCTCATACAGATCACTTTGTTGCATGTTGTCCTTGGAATCGATCGAGACCTTTATTGGACGATACATCAATTACGTTTTGTCATGGTTGCGATAATACGTAAGTACCGTCTTAAATATTCTGAAATTAAAATCCTTGTTTAGATAACAGTATAAACAATTCATTAAAATAGTATCAATCAGTTTCGAAGACAAAAAACAGTCTCAAACTGTTTTAGCTACATATTTTATTTAAAAGAAGACATGTTTTTTTCCTTGCCCCCTAAACTGCTTAATACTTTTAATCAATTGTTTATGCTGTTACTAACAAAATATTTTAATTTCAAATCTATAAAATGATTGGTTTAAATGATATAATAAGATGCTACCATGAAAGAAAGATTTGTGTAATGTAGATTTTACATAATTTATATATTTTAGTGTTAAAAGTTTAGTAGTATTTTGTATAAGAGCATTATGGTAAAAACCATATAAAATATTACTTTTTCTATTATTTAGACTTGACTCCTCCAAAATCTCCTGATCACCAAGCAATGAATGAACTTAAAGAAGTATCTGAAGATAGTGAATCAAACAATTCGAAACATAATCTAGGTATGAAGAGTTGAAACATGATCTTTAGACAATTTTGTTTGATTTTTTTTCCTCATATAATGTTAAAAAGTAAAAGTCAAATATATTTTCTGATTCTTCTGTTACAAATTATCAAAAAAAATGTATTCAGTTATTTCCTGTATACTAAAAAATATCATTTTCTGGTGAATAAACTGGTGTAGCATGTCCATATTTCTTATGAAATTAAAAGTAACATTTTGCAAGCGTTATAGGATTCTTTAATATGTAGTACTATACAGATGTTTTAATCACATAGTATCATAATTTCTGATAAATAGGTGGATAATTAAATGTTCAATATTTACTGTATACAATCTTCTGTATTTTTGTTTCTCATTCTGTTGTGAAGAAAAAGTATTTTTACAAAAAGAAAAGAAATTGACAAATAAGTCTATTTTAAGACCTCATGAACACTTTTAGAAAGATGTCTGCCAGATGTGGACACTATAATTCAAGAAGGAATGCCTCACTATAAAATTTTATCAGTATACAAGAATAGTCTGCTTGTGTGATCATATCATATTGATAAATATCTGATTGTCAATTTTGTGTCCTGTGAGCTTAAAAAAACATAATAACAAATAATAATAAAGTAGATATTTTTGCAGTATTTGTTTAGAATACAATTTGTTAACGGATTTATTTGATTTTTTAGAATTCTATTTTTAATTAACGTTGTGTTTTTATATTTTTTGCAACATACAGTGCTGCCATTTGTTATAAGAAATAATGTGTTAACTATATAGTATATTCTACTCACTTATTATCTTAAAATAAATATCTATGTTTTAATCTAAAGACATTCTATTATTTTGTAATTGGAAAGTGCAAACTGAATAAGAGATAAATTTAAACATTTTGTAATGAATTAATTAGTAAATGGTAAAATTTAAAGAACAAATTAAATATTCATATAATGAAAAATTATATTTATTTAAAAAACAAAAAAATCAGAATTCCTTCAATATTTTTTAAACAAATTAATTACGGATTTAATTGTTTCATTAAAAACACAAGTTTCGATGTTTTATCCACTTCTAATTTGTTCCGAAGGTTAGAATGAACTAAAGCAAAAGAAGAAAACTGTCTTTCTATTCCAGCAGATGAAGCCACAGCTGTTGTTAGTCGGTAGATAAACTGGATTTTCAAGTTCTGTGATACTCTCTTTACCTCCAATTACATAAAACGAATTTCACCAATCGTAATCAATCATTGTAGCCGTAACTTTTTGATCAAGTAATGGTGATTTTTGAAATAGGCCATTTTTTGCTTGGAATTTGGCTACAATGCTGACAAGATTTGGACACTTTTCCATAATGAATTCTAAACCTTGATTCTTTTCATCCACACTAACTGAAATTTCATCTTGATTTAATACAGAGGGACTTAATAAAACCCCTGCAAAATGGCATGAATTGGTTGGTTTCTTGCTTTATATTTCTTAATTCCATCTTTATCTAACACTCTTTCTAACTTTTTACCCCAAATTTTCCATTGACGCATGTGTAAGGGAACAGTCCTCTTTTTGGATTGTATCCAGGGCACAAGCAATGGGTTTCAAAACTTCAATCATTTGCTCTGCATTTCTTTTAATATTTAAGTCCATTACTTTTCTTTTGATATCAGAACTTATGTCTATGATGAACTAATGCACTGCCACTTTCACTATTGTACCAAGCCTTAGGAAGATGAGTATTTCGGAAATATTTCACTATTTGTATAATATGATCACTGATAGTTTTATTTAGTAGATCTTTTGCCAATAAGTTTAACACATGGGCAGAACACCCATATGTAATTACATTTAAATCTTTTCCTTCTAACTCATGCATAGCAATGTATAGCAATTGGTCTCCTTAAATCCCCCCCCCCCCCTTTCAAAAATGTGCATTCTGCTAACTTGTTAGCACAAGCTTAAAAAGAGTCTGTTGACTTAATAATAAAACTTCAATTTGTTTTCTTTTTCATGTCTTTGAAAAGCAGAAATTTTATAATATTTTAAACTTAAAATGCAATTAAAAGACCCTGCCCCATATTTTTTTCCTGCATCTATAGTTTATTTGAGTTTAAAATAGACTTGGTTTTGTTTTTTAAAAATCTTTTAAAATTTGAAATCTTCACTATCGAAATTAACCACCTTCCTAATGTTGATTATTGACCCATAAACTACTAAAATTATTAAATGCATTTATAAATATATATATTTTTTTCTTATTTAAATCTAGACCCTTAAAACATGATTTAAATTATGCCAACCCTGATCTTGACCACTATTAAATTCCTTACAATTTTACCTTCAAATAATTGATTTTATAAAAGTAGAAAAGAAAAAAGCATAATCAAAAAATTTGATTTAAATCAATGATTTTTTTAAAAAAATCAGTTGATTTAAATCTAGATTTAAATCAGTTGATTTAAATCAAACCAACTCTGGTCATATATGTGACATTTAAAAGAAATTGTCATATTTTTATAAATAAAATTGAAAATCTGTGTGTATGCGTGTCTCATCATGGGAAAACAGCTTCACTGAATTTCATGAAATTTTGTGGGTAGCCTTGAATGAAATAGCCTCACTTAAAAAGTTTCTAGGATCAGGGTTGTCAAGATATTAATAAAAAATGAACCTCCCATAGAGATGGCATTATGCAGGTGATATTTTTTCCGAAAATCTATGTAGAAAAAAGAATATAATCATGCTAAGCAACGAAATTAAACCTAATGAGTTTATTCAGCAAACTATATTTATTATATCTTTTCAGATTTAAATAATATAGAAATGTATATAAAAATAAATTTTATCAGAATTACATTTTTGTTTGGATTACGGCTTTAGGTTGAAACATTATGGGGAGTATTGTTATTTTCAATTTCTTAAGTCATCTGTTTTATTTTAGCAAAGATTTTTCAAATTCAAGTTTAGCCAGTTGTTGAAACAGAATAAAAATGATATGGGTATATTCTAATACCATTTTAGCAATTCAATTTTGGCATATGTTATTCCAATTTCATATTTTTTTGTAAATTTTTTTACAAACTAGACAAGTGTGTTTTATTCTTCAGATCTGCCCATGAAGATAATATTGTATAGCAAAAACATATATTCCTATACTTCCTTTAAAGATGATTAAATTAAATATTTCAATAGAATGTTTTGAATAACAATGTCATTTAGAATACTATAGAAATTTGCACATAGTTGTAAATTTTAAGTTTTTTTATAATATATAAATCACATGAAGAACGGATATACCACTAGTATATAGTCAACACATAAATAGATAATTTTGCATATTTTAATATATTTACTACATTTTTTTCAGATTTTGATCCTGATGATGATGGAAGTGTTGTGAGTTTAAGCAGTTCTGAATCTGATGCTGAGTTTGTTGTCATTCCAATGCCCAAATGCTTTGATTTAAGTGAATCTTTCTCGTCTCAACATATCCCTAATTTGAGCCAGTTTTTGCAGTCTGAAAGTGGTTTGTACATTTTCTTGTCTTTGTCTTTGGTATTCATGCTTTTAATCAATATTCATTCTTGTTATGAGAAGATGTCAAGCAAATGTACCATAAAATGTTGAATTATCTTACAACAATGGGATTATATATATATATATATATATATATATATATATTAAAATTGAAAATCCAATGATAAAATAGAAGTAGTAACTCATAATACACCAACTTAAAATTTGCTTACAAAATACAAAATAAAAATGAAATTCAACCATAATGAGGAAATTAAAATACATATTACTGGTCATCCAGCTAAAGATCAACAAATATCAATGGTGTGGAATCGAAAATAGGAATACAAAAAATACCAAGCATTAAAGCTTGCACGTGGAAAAGCTCTACGCTTAAGAATTGTTCATTTCGAAAACATTATTTTTCAAGTCCAAATATTTTATCGAAATTAACACAAAAATGCTTGCTTCTGAAACATGAGATAGATTTTATCTATAAGCTCATGTTATTTGGATGGCAAGCATAAAGATTGAAAAAATAGATGGGAAACATAAATAATGAATATGAAAATAAATACACCTCAAATGTACAACCATGATGAGCAAAAAAATATATATACATATATATTTTTGCTCGTCATGGTTGTACATTTGAGGTGTATTTATTTATGTATATATATGTTTTTTTGTATTCAATTTTTCACCAGATCAAATATTTTATTAAATATGTCATGACCAATGGTTATCTCAATTTCTTAAGCTGTCACGACATTCTTGGTTATATGCTGGTTATATCCAAAAATAAAACTGTGGGGCATCCATAAAAGAATTAAAAGATTTTTTAAAATATTTTATTTTTAAAATAAAGGTTAAATTGTAATTTAACTTCTAATAAATGATAATACTAGATTAAAAATATGTTTTTAATATTTATCAAAATATGTTTTTAATATTTAAGAATGTATCTTGAGAAAATGAGTTGTGACACATAACAGAGATATACAAGTATGCCTCCATTCATAAAAGAGCACAAATAAAAGAAAATATGCACACATAATCAATTAAGTGTCTTTAATTAGTATTATCAAATCAGAATACATACAAGTGCTTGAAAATCTATAAAGTACTCTAATTTTACATAACCAAATGGTAGGGCTTTGAAAGTACTTGAAAATTCACATTTTCTTGATTAAGTCCTTAAAAGTGCTTGAAAAAGACAGGAACAAAAATATTCCATGGATCTGCTGTGTTTATGTTTTTTCCCACGAAGTTCTACTTTTCCTGAAAATTTACTCAGCAGAACCTTTGTGGTGCACCATTCCATTGTCCACTAGATATGAACAGATCATGAGCATCTAGAATGCACAATATAAAAGGCACTTGTAGTGGAGAGAGGGGTGAATTTATTTAAAAATTAGATTACTTAAATCGCGATGATGTTTTTATATAATGTATATTCCCATAAAGTTTTTCTTGGGGAGAGGGGTGAATATCAGAAGTTTGTCAACCAATTGATTTTGCATCTGTCTATAAATTGCTTTAAAAAATTCATTCATAAGAATGTTAGTTACTATGATCTAGATGTTTCATAAAGTGTTCCTAAATGTAGTAAACATAATTTGGTATTTATTATTGGTATGTTTTAACTCATCAATTTAGCTCAATAAACAATATCATTAGTTTTCTATGATTTTTTTTCCCCAGAAATGCATATAACTTTATAATGGGGGATTGATTAACGTTCTTGGAAAAAAAATTGCATGGTACTTGAAAGTCCGTGAAATTTTTTTAAGGGAAAGTGTACTCACCTTATCAAATAAAATTTCTACGAAAATTCATTTTACTTTATAAAAAAATAAATTACCATAAATTATAAAAGTTATGTTTTTATGGAATGACGTTCCTTTGATATTTTTTAAGAATGAATAGTAATACCAGGTAAATAATTCCTATAAAAACTAAACCAATGTGATAAAAATATGTTTTATAAATTTATAACATGCATTAGGATTAATTTTAGAAAATGCCTGTGCTCATGGTAGTATCTGCTACATGAAAGTTCTGTCCCAAAGTGGTCTTGATACGTCTCTCCTTAAGGAGTTAAATCTAGGTTGCAAGAAGCTCAGATTCATTTGTAGTTGCTAAACTACCTTGTAAATATGGAACACCTGAAAGACTTCAGGAATTTACCAGCTGATTAAATATACCGGTCGGGGGAGGTAAATTGTGAAAAACCTAAATATTTTGAAGATTTGCACTGTTTCCATTTTTTAGACCTAAAAATATTTTTAGTTTATCTTGAACCTAGAACACTTGAGGAGTTGTTTTTCATGAATGGTCTAGTAACTATGTAAAATTGTCATTATTTAGTTCTATTGAATTACTAGAAGGAATTATTCAGCATTGCCAGTGTCCTAAATAAGTACTTATAAATAATTACTACTTATAAATACTACTTATAAATAATTAAATAAGTATCTGTTACTTAAATAATACATTCTGGGCTTAAACTCCTATGCGACATGCACAGTAAAATCCACCACTAGAAGGTTGAAGAAGGACGTGCAAGGACTTTACAATAAATCCTTTGCAATGACTGAATGTGATCGCTCAAAAAAGTGCAAAAATCAAAATTATGAAATCAAAAAATTTTTTGTTTAAATGCTAAAATATATGCAATTTTAGCCAAATTATAGAATTGTGTTTGTTTTAAAGTGTTTGGATGTGATGATGTACATATCTGATAACTAAAAAATGCAAACTTTGATGTATTAAAAAAAAAATAATAATAAAGGAATTGTCACACGGATTGGGTTCAAACCTTGTTGGAAAGTCTTTAAGAGCATTCTTTCCAAAGGTGTCAAAATGAAAACTCTGATAATATTTTTGGTCACTAAGGTGTAAAAATGCTAAAACATAAAATACCTAAAAATCAAATTAAAAAATAATGCTATGGTGCACTTTCCTGGGTCCTGAAATACCAGTGTACCAAATTTTATGACCACACAATGAACCATATAATAGATTATACATAGATTTCTCACTACAGATCACACAGGCATTTTCTTTTATTAAAGATATGTGTCTTTATATTCATTTCCTTAACTATTTTTCTTCTTCTTAGTAGGCGATCCTATATTCATTCCTTAAATAATTTTCTTAGTAGGTGATCTTATAGATTCTAAGCCATTGGAACATAAATTAGTGAAGCCTCAGAACATAATTTTGAAGCCTGCATTGAATGCTGAAACAGTATCCCAAGAAACGGGTGTTCCTGAATTGTCTGCACACTGTGAAGTGCAGAAAGAAGTGACAGAGAATGAAACCGAACAAACAATTTTTATTTCTCACAATGTTTCTGCTGATGGGTCATCATCAGAAATCAGTATCATTGAAAGTGGAAATAGTAGTCCAACTGAGGAGAATGTTATGCCAGAAATTAGCTCGATTCACATTGCTGTTACAAGTGATATGAAACCAAAAGAGGATCTGAAGTCCCCTGTAAATGTTGATAAACCTTTGACTGAAAATGTGCAGAAGGCCGAAGAACAAGAAAGCGTAAGTAATAAGTATATTATAAAATGTGTATCTTTGCAAAAGTGGAATCGAATAGATAATCTCTATATATCTTGAAATTTGGCAGGAATGTTTCTTTTTACAATGTAGAGGCACACTAAGAAAGGATTTTGATCTACAACAATTCTAACTGGGTTATAAACGGATTTAAATATGGCATTTAGTAACATTAATTTTCCATACCTAATTGTTTTCAAACAATATTTTCAGTAGTTTAAAATTTGTCACGCTCTATAACAAATTCTAAATTAAATGTAGAATACACATGAGCAAATAATAAATATAAAATTAAATGTTAAATTAACTTGCAAATTTAAAAACAAAAGTTTCTGCTCAAGGTAATACCAATGGCAACACAATTTCAAATACACGCTTCAGTCACAGGGAAAATTTCGATATACGTGTTTCCAGCTTATATATCTCCTGAACCATGTATTAAATTTAGGTAATTTTTTCCAAGGAAATGAGGCTGAGTTTAAGGAATATTCTAGAATAAGTAACCAGCCTACAACAAAGCGCAAAATAACAAAATTAAAAACCTTGTTTTTGTCCATCTGTTATGACTGCAGTATAATGCAGGAACTGCCCAGTAAATTTTCGCATTTTTTTTCACCGGTTAAGCTCCAATAAGAAGTAGGTTTATAGCTAAAAATGTTTGATTTTGTACCAATTTAAAAGTGAAAATTACACTCCCAAGCTAAATATTTCTGAAATACACAATCTAATTTAGTGAAACTTTGATCTAGGAAATGCTTTAATATGAGTTTTTATCCTCACACACCTCCCCATAAAATGACAGGAGTTAAAATGCCTGTTTTATTGTTTTGTAATGATTATGTATTGTTTTGTAATGAATGTTTTGTAATTAAAAAATGGCTCCACCTATTTACATACTGTTTTTTGACTGGTTTGTTAACCTTAATAAAGAGCACATTAATGTGTAAAATATTTCAGATTTTATACCAACATAAATTTTATTTTAGTAGTAACTCGTACAAAGCTGGGTATTTCTGCTGGAAACATTTCCCCAAAACATATCAATTCTATGTCTTGGTTTCACAGAATCTTTTATGAAAGTTAAGCTTGACAAACTCTTAGAATAATGCCAAATAGTGGGTGTGAGATGTGGACATAACTAAAGAACAAATTCATGTATTGAAATGAAATTTTATAATTAAAATATATATGAAAGTAGAACTAGATTGTTTTGAAATTTATGATTTTAGAACAGGCAATAAAAATTTTAGATTTTGACAATATTCTCTGAGAAAACAATAATAATTCTCAGAATTATTACTTATCATTTATTTGAGAAACTTATAGATTAGACTTTGTTACAAGCATTTAAACATACCCCCCCCCCCCCCCCCAATCAGCTTAAATGCATCTGTCTAATCCATTGCCAACCTGAGAAAGGAAATTTTGAAAGAGATTTTTAAAATGTATTGAGAACTAACTAACTACAAGGTGGTTACAGAACCTGGAAATCAGGAAATATCAACATTCTGGAAATATCGGAGAATTCCTTAAAAACCCTGTAAAATCAGGGAAATTAGAATTTTTTTGTAATCATAGTTTTCTTCCGACTCATTACAGTACATATGTATAGAATTCCTTATTGACATTTCATGTGACGGGTGACAGCATATTGGACATGCACCTCAATAAAAATATTTTAAAATTTCAATGTTTCTCAGTAACCCCTCTCATCTGAATTGTTTTGAAAGTTGTCAAGATATTTCATCATGACAAAAAAAAGTGGATTAAAAAAATACTGTTTCTGCATACACATAATTTTATTGCAATAAGTGATTCTTGACTGGATTTTACAGAACACTGAGTTTATAGCCTATCCATAATTTTAATGCTTGAACAATTAATATTCATGTAATAATACTGTTCTTATATAACTCTTACATAAATACTATACTTTAATTATTATACTTTTCAATGTATGCTGAAAGTAATTTTAATTATTTATTCTTAATTATCACTTTCAATTTTATTAACATTTTTATATTTATAAAACTGATATTAAATAAAAGTAGATAGTGATATATATCTGGGAATTCTTTTATCTGAGATCCTGTAGCCACCCTGAACTAGAAACTGTAACTGGCATAGCCCTGTATTTAAAGCAAGGATTAATTGAATTTATTCATTAACTCAAAAGGCATAGCCACTTGCTGTACAAGCACTTGTTTAAATAGTAAAAACATGTGAGCACATGTTGCACCCAAATAAGCACCGAATCACATCTTAGACTGCTGCTCAGATTTGTAATATGCCTTGGTCCTGGCACTGGGCACATCCGAGTGCTACACCCTAATATAACGGTGTGGGTGTAACACGCTTTATCTCGATGCATCCTATGTAAGCTCTTTGATGCATTTTATATAAAGTCTTTTGATATGCTCTGATTATGTGCATAGGATGAATTCAAATTAGAATTGCTTAAAATCAACAGTAAACTAATGTTTTCGATGCTAGTACCAGCTCGCAAATCAAATAAATCCCTAAGCAGATGATGTCACATTGAAATATCTGTCCTTTATAGAACACTGCAGATCATGTTTTAAGAATAGACCTCGTCCCATGGATGAAGGAAAACCTGTTTTATCACTGATCCTATACACTGCTAGAATTCTTTTGAAAAATTATGATCATGAAAACTTATAATTAATGAACAGAATACAGCAGAAACATATTTCGATTGGAGCGGTGTATAATATTCAAAGAAACATCTGGTACGTTTACATTATGAAGATTGGATTATCAGCCATTTCTTTTTCACAATTTTAAAATTGGGTATGTCTTCATAACATGAAAAGTATATATTTTTTTTAAAATGCATGCATATTTATCTATTGATAGTATGGATTCTATTTAAAGTTTGTATTAAATAGAATCCTGTAATCTTTCAAATGGTGTTAAAATGGAAAATCTGTGATAATATTTTCGATCGCTACAGAGCTGATTTGTCCGGCCACACAGAAAGCTACCATTAGCCTTTGGGTTGGTCGTGTGGTCTGGGTTTTCTACAGAGCTGATTTGTGTGAAAATCACACTAAAACATAAAATAACTATAAAGCTAATTCAAATTAAAAAAAAAAAATCTTGCCAGGGTGCATCACCTGACATTGTCCTGACATACCTGTGTACAAAATTTCATAAATTTTCCACTACTGATGACACAGATGAACAAACACAAAAAGGTATCTTTCTTTACTATTATAGATGAAAGTACTTTTATTATTTTTACTATACCATTCTGCTTTTCCACTGGATTATTTATTGCAAAATACTCAAGAATCTAAAATGCTATTTTTGGTTTTGAATATTTTGCAAATGCTTGTATATTCATTCAAACATTACTTTACAGGAATCGCCCACAGACATTCCATCAGGCAGTGCTACTTTTCCCAAATTTCCTGTAGAAGGCATTACCAGTATTTATGAACCTGCAATTCCCAATTCTGAAGAAAGGTATTAAATTTTATTTAAAAAATATCCTTTTACTTAGTTTTTGATTTTTCATTATTTAGAATAGTTTTTGATTTTCATTATTTAGAATTTAAAACAGTATATTATAAATATAAAACAGCATATAACTCAATTTTATATATTCTTTGTATACTGACTTGAAATCTGTAGTACATTAGATCTTTTAGAGGTGAAACTAACTCCTAGTATATTGCCATTGGCTTTAAAAAATATTAAATTTTGATGTCATTTATTGTAATCAAATTTATTGCCAACAGGTATGTGCAAGTTAACAATTATTTTATAATTTAAAATTAAATTTGAATAATGTATATCTGTTAAGTGTTGCCCTTTGGGCATGCATTACTCCTTAACAAAGCAATAATAAGTACTGCATAGAGGTCTGTTTAAAAAAAAAAAAAATTAGATCTCAAAATGGGAGAAATGTGGAGATCCATCACAAAATTCCAAATATTATCAAGTTTGATTCTAAACATAAATCAAGAACTGATCAGTTAAACATAAAATAAGGATTCTTCCCAGGTCCAATATATGAAAATCGGAGGCTTATTGTGTTTATCTATTGAAAGAATTTCATCAAATTTCATGCAGATGCTGTTGTTCTATAGAGAGAGATATTCTTTACACAAGATATCGTTCAAAAAATAAAAGGCTGATTTCTGTTCTATTGTTCAGACAATGTAAATTCTCCTTAAAACTGTAATCCAGAATGGCTGAAATTTTGATTTTTTTAAAGCTATTAAAAAATAACAATTTACAATTTTTTATTTAGACAACAGCAAAGATAATAATTGCCGAAATTAATTTTCTTTATTGCAAACAGTCAAAACTGCTGTGATGATTAACGGTGCCACCCTAACTATACTGTAGAGAAAATAAAAAAATCAAGTTTTAGAAAATGCATATTTCATAGTACTTCAAACATTATAGTGCAATTGCATTTTATTAATGTATTTATTTTAGTAATGTTGTATTTATTTTAGTAATGTACCCATTTACAAATAAAAAGCCACATTTAGTAATTCTATTTTAGCTAAATGTTTAAGTTATTGCAAAAGTGAAGAAAATTGTGTATATTGCAGATTTAAATGTTGCTTTGTTTCTTTTAGAACTTTTAAATAATAACTAGTTTTAAAAAATAACCATGTTCTGGATTTTATTCCTTCTGTGCAATAATAAGAATGAAATTTTTTTAAAGAACTGTCCAAGTTTTGCCTGAAAGTCTTGTTACTGCTCCATTGAATGCTGCAGCTTCTATATACAAGACTGCACGAGATGTAGTATTAAGTTTTCAACGCCAGGATAATGCTCATGTAAGTAACATCCTGTGAACTATTTATAATCTTTTTATGGTATTGACTTTTACAGTTAAAGTGAAACTTGTCTAAGATGACCTACTCATAATGCCTGAAAGAAGTGGTTATTCTAGGAGTAGTATTTTCCCTAATTTCCAGAATTTTTGTCTTCTCTTATTTCACAATTTTTGCTCTTTATTTTAAAATTTTGAATCTTTTAGTAACCTTTGATTGCATAAAAATGTTTGCAAGGATTTTTTTAAATTCTGGATATGTTGAGACCCAGACCGTCCGACCTACCAGAAAGATGTAAGGTAACTGTTTGGACAATAGTTTCTTTCACATATGTAACTATTATTGCAGAGTATGTGTTTGGGGTTATAGCATGTAATTTAAGAAAATTTATTGTGAAATGACATAACAAATATTGAATTTCCATGGACAAAAATTTTGTCAGCAAACATAGAGTATTAGTTTTTAAGTGTAGCCCAAAATAAATTGAGTTATTTTCCACTAAAATGCCAAGGAAAAAATTGACTATAAGATGTGATTTAAGGCCAACTTCTGATTGACTGAAAATGAAAATAATTTGTCAAAATAATTTTTTGAAAAAGTCAAAAGTATCCTAATAAATTTCTAATAACTTTACTTGGTCAAACAAAGCATTTATTTTAAACTTTTTATGTATTCTTATTTTGTGATTGATTATATTTTTAAAAACTGACTTTTTATATAAAAAAAAATTTTTCTTGTAGAATTTTATGAGGGGTCTATTTCTGACATTTAGAATTTCGTAAAGGGTTCATATGGGAACTCAGATTTATTCTCAATAGACCCATAAAATTTCCCAATTTAATAAAGAGTTTTAACAAAAATTCCCTTCTACACTATTTAAATGCATATATCAAGAATTTTTCTCGCCTAATTTGTTTTCTTCAAAGTCATGGTGGGATTTGTAGTGGACGACACTGGACATTAGAGGTCTGCATAAGCTGAAATTTCAGACATTTACCCAGATGGATAGTACCAGAACTTCAACCCAGCCTGAATCTGAATAAATTTACAAATGTAGAGCCAGACACAAAGCCCATTGTGTTTCGGCTTGAAATTATTTTTATTCAATGTGTATCATGAATGTGTTGTTGTTGTTGAGACCCAGACCGTCCGACCTACCAGAAAGGTGTAAGGTAACTGTTTGGACGGCCGGGAAGTGCCACCCTGTATCATGAATGTGTTGTTGTTGAGACCCAGACCGTCCGACCTACCAGAAAGGTGTAAGGTAACCGTTTGGACGGCCGGGAAGTGCCACCCAATTTAGACCGGAACCCAGTGGGGGAGGCATCCACAGGGACCGTACCCTCCTTCCCCTACCACCAACCTCTCGGAAGGACTTACGGACCCACATGTTTAACGTGATCGTACTCCGCGTGAACACGGCGGCAGTTTTGGCAGTGGCTGGAATCGAACCCGGGCCTACCGAGTACAACTCCAGCGCGCTAACCAATGGGCTACCGCGCCCTATATCATGAATGTGTGAAATTTTTGCAAAAAATTAAAAAAAAAACTTGAATCTTCATTTTTATTTAAGTATTTATAGCTGAAATCAAACCAATAATTTCATGTATTCCACTACATTAAATTTTTTTCAAAATTAAATGTGTAAGTCTGGCTCAATTTTTTATAAGCCTGGCCCAAAACAGTGTTGGAAAAATCAGGCCTAACACAGCCCATTGGTCGGGCCAGGCCTGTCTAAACCTTCACCAGACATATACCAGTGCACACTAAACAGATATATTTCAATAACTGTAGTTTTTGATAACTATGAATTACTCGCATAGTAGGTGGGCATCATCCATGTACCCGGGCACAGCTAAAAAATATAAAATTGGATGATAACACATAGGATACCCAACCACATAGTGAGTACCACTGCTTTATGTGATCTCTGTCAGTGTAATGCTTTATTTAGATGCATTTGTGATAAAAAATTTTGACACATTATTGATCTAAACAATTTCCATTCTCAATTTGTTTATGATCCCTATTTTCGCTGATGAAACAGCCTTTCACATGGTACGGAAAAGTGGCATAAGTCAGATTTTTTTCCCTTTATCCATAATTGATATGAAAGATACAGATATGCAGTTTTTTAAATGATCTTGTTGCATTAAAAATAAAAAAAAATTTTCTGATTGACAAAATTTGTCCAAGGGATCGTATAAAAATTTAAAAAGTCAACTTTTTGAAAATTAATGGGAGGACTATTTCATTAACGCAGTCTTACTTCCTACCTAACTTTCAACATTTTTGCAATTTACATTGCCCACTTATCTCCAACAGGTAAAGAATTAAAGCGTGTTTCAATCTTTTTGGGACACCCTGTATTGTTAATAGCAAGTTCATGAACAAAACTTATTGTGTATTTGTAAAAATTTAAAAGGTAATTTGTATATTTATTTCCATACAAATACCACATTTTATATATGTGTTTTGAATTTTTCTAGGCAAGAAATAGCCGTATTAGAACGACTGGTAGTGGAGTAGTAAATCCAATGGATCAACTTGCTGAAATGGGTTTTTGCAATCGACAGCAGAATGAAGGATTGTTAAAAAAACACAAGAATGATGTTGCCCTGGTGGTAGCTGAATTGGTCAACTTGAATGACAATGACTGGTATGCATCCCGCCATGTTCCTGCTACACCACCTTCCGATTTCGACTAATTATATTTGTGTTGTCTTTTATCTACACATGACAGAAGAAAATCCTTTTATCACTCTTAGTGCATTCTCTTAAGTTTTGCTGTTTTCTCTATTTTAATTTGTAATTTCTCTTTGTCATTGTTCTGAATTAAATGTTTAATTATCTTGCTTTATGTAACATTTAAATGTGAAAATAAAAGTTTTGATAATTTACAAGTTTAGATAAATGAAAATATAAATCTTCACTGCAATAGAATTCTACTTGTCACTATTTTTATAATTGCTAGCATTAACTATAACCATAATGGGAAAAAGTTCAAAGCACATTTGTAAGTGCTTTTAAAATTCCTTCGTTATATGGTATTTTCTTAAAGACATTACAACAAAAATAATAGTTATATTATTTAAAAAATAATTTTGTAATTTTTTTTTATCAACATTCATAGAAAGGTTGCAAAAAATATATGCATACTTATGTATTAAATAAAAAATTGCACTGCCACAGTCACAAAACTCATTACGTAAATTATCAAACTGTCGGTACCAATAATGTTATAAAGCTCATGCAATGCACATGAGAATGATGCATCATGTAGCATTTAAAACGACCAGTGTTCCCCCATAGGCAATTGGAACTGGATTTTCTGCATTGATATTGCAAGTTGTACACAAAGGTGTCTTAAAGCCATATGAATAATTGTCATATTTAAAGAGAGTTGCATCATAGGCCTCAGGAAAAGCTAGTTTGTCCAACAGACATATCAATTGCAATTTTGGTTGGAGTAATGCGGTAATTGCCTGGTGTTGGCAACAGTCAATTAGAAAAGCCCCATGTAACAGTTGCAGAGGCTCCGGTCACTTCAAACAAACTGATCGAGGGAATTATATATATAGTCAGGACAAACCATGTCCACACTAAGATGCTATCAGCCATTTGAAATCCTCCATGCATCCTGTATCAAGGGGTAATATTCGGAGACAATTAGCAGAAGGTGGGTTTAGGTGTCAACATCCATTAAGGTACCTACCACTGACCCCTTAACATAGGCAGAGCCGTCTGGATTGGTGCCGAGCTCAGTTAGTCCGGACAGTGTCCGATTGGAGGCATGTTGCCTTTAGCAACAAATCTTGCTTCACTCAGTACTTATGACTGCCACATACATGTGTGGAGGAGGACTGGCCAGTGTTCTGTGCTGCATTTGTTGTTGAGCAGCACATGGTCATGACTGAATAAATATCTGGGGAGTCATCTTGTGGGACAGCTGATTTTCTCTAGTTGTGCTGCAAGTTGATTTGATGGCCTGCTTGTACATTAACAATATTTAGAAGTCGATTGTTTTGTCTATGCTGTTAAGCTGCCCAAGTTCTATTTGCCAACAAGATAATGCTCAACTACATACTACATATCATTCTGAATGTCTTTTGAGAATTTAATCTCATGATCATTCAGGTTCTCAGACATACCACCAATAGAACTCACTAGGACATGCTGGGATGGTAATTGCAACCTTCTCAGAATACCAGTGAATTAGCTAACCAGTTACAACATTTCTGGCAGAATCTTCCACAGAGACATATAAGCAACTTAAGTGACTCTGTTGCACTGAATATAAGCTTGTATAGCTGACAGAGGATTTATCACACTAAAATGTCATCTTGTTGGCACCATTTCTAACGACACTAATGATTGTAGCTCAATGGGTGCATATATTTTTTTGCAACAGAGTGTTGAAGACAGAGACCGTCCGACTCGTCAGCAAGGACATGCGCAACTATTTGGATGGCCGGTTGCAACAGAGTGTTTTTACTTACACTATAATACATGGCACATTTATCTGCTGCTCTGACATATATAGGCCAAGAGCTATTTAAAGTACAGAGATGCATATCAGGTTTTTTATTCTATGTGGACAGTGACATCGTTCAAACATTCTTTGGTATTCGAGAATTCTGGTGTACTTTTAATCAGAGGTTTGCATCTTAAACCACAAGATGCCAGATATTTTCATTCAAGTGCTACATAAAATACATTTATGAATATAAAATAAATCATTTAAATTTCTTCAAAACCAACTGAAAAGTAAGATCTTCATAAAAACACAACATATAACAAAATACTTTTGGTATCTAGCAGTTTCAAATGTGAAAGAGTTCTTTGTCAGGATATGAGATAGACCACCAACAAAGAGAAGAATGCATCTGTACAGATACATTCTTGTCTTTTATGGTCTTTGTATATCATCTTGTATATCTTGACAAAGGCTTTTTTTTTTTTTGACATATTCTTGCCTTTATTGGTGCTGTCTCGCATATCCTGATGAAGAAGGATCTTCTTGCCTTTGAAACCGGTTGATATCATTACTATTTTGTTATATACTGTGTTTTAACTATTTACCCATCAAATTAATTCTGTTACAGTTAGAAAATAGCAAAAAATTTGGTAAAATTTTATTTCATTACCAACCAGTTAGATGAAAAATATAAACATTATAAGGGGAAAAAAATCTAATTTAGGAAGTTTATTTGTACTACACATTCATAAATCAAATCTCTAGAATGTGATGAAATAGTTGCCAAGTAACTATCTTGGAATTTTTAATTTCTGTGGTTTCCACAAGAAATTAAAAAAATAATAATAAGAAGAATCAGACGTGCACTAAATCATTATTTACAAAATATGTATTACTTTATATTTCTGCTGAAATAAAATTATTTTTAAAATCAATTTCATTGAGTAGTGATTGGAATAAATGAGTTATGCAAAATCAGAGAAATAATTTAAATATTTTTTTTTAAATGTTCCAATTTGGAACATTGGCTGGTAAATGAAGAGAAGATTGTACTTTTACATATTTATGAATGATTAGAAACACAGCTTATTCATTTTTCAAAATACATCAACAGTCCTGCATAATTCACTATGAAAAAAAAAGAGGAAAATGGAAATTTTAAATACTTTAATCAGTTCAACTTATTATTTATATACACTTATATAAAGTTAAAATGAGTATTTTAAACAATTTTTACAAAATATACAGTATAACTATTACTAAATTTAAAATACCACAGAAATATAAATATATGCACAGAAGTATTTAACATAAATGTGTTGAATAGAAAAGCTGTCTTAGATTGTCTAGTGTTTGGTATGCAAGTTATTTTAGTTTTATTATATGAGAAGCAGTTTGAGCAGTAGATATCAAAGGGTTAAAATGTGATTTGCAAAAGCATGCGACATTTGCATTTATTTAACAAAAATGGAAATAAAATATTCAGGAGTTTTTATAACTGCATTCTTCCCTACTTATTTTTAACTTTATGCCACTCAATCAGCTTCTCATACCTTAAGGTGAGTAGAGTGGCATGGGTCTTCAACACACCAAGGTTGCATGGATCGAAAACAACCAAATGTGTTTCTTTAAAAATTAAATGTGTATAGTAAATATATTAATACATCTTAATAAGTTTTAAAAACTTTTACTTTATTTCAATTTTTAAAAGGTTTAATTTACTTTTAAAAATTTAAATTAAATTTTTTTTTTGTTTCAATCAAAGAAAATTTGTTTAGCTTCAATAAGACTTATTTACTTAAAATATTTCTGTTCACATTTAAATGATTTAAATTTTAAAAATGTTTTGTACACATGAATAGGCAAACAATGATAGACAAACACAATAAAGAATGCACATGCATGATGTCACACTTCGAAAGCACTGTGCATCAGAATTGGAAAGCAAGCATCTTTTTTAGCTATAAACATTGTGGATGTCAGTATAATACTCAAGTATAATTTTTTTTTTAAAAGAGTTATAACTCTGATTAACCAAATTGCAAAAAATAATTTTTATAAAAGAACATACCATTTGGATAATATAGGGAACATACTAAATGACCTAAAGCTGTTTATAAATTATAGCTAAATAAATCGCATATATGAACAATTTTGCATGCATCCATGTAATGCAATTAAATTCAATACTCAAATTCAAGCTTTTGATGGAAGAACACATTTCAAGCATCTCTGAACTCGAATCGAAAGTTTTTGAAGTGATGGCTGTGGGGATTCATGATTTATGAATTCTCTAAGCTAAAGACATTGTGGAACATTAAAAATTGAGTCCCTAATCAGGTGAACTTAGAAGATTTCATATTTGTAGATGACAATATTCAGCCATGCTATGCAATGACTGATGAAGATATTCAGTCCATAAAGGACAGACGAGTTCAACAAAGCGATGAAAGCAGTGATGAAGATGTTGTTGCTATCAAACTAAAGGTTACTGCCTCAGAAGCTCTTTTATTCTTTGAATAAGATGCACAATTTTGCCTTCTCAAAAGAATGTTCTAGGCTATGTATTTTCTCATATTCATTTAGTTGCATATTCTCTTGTACAAACCAAAATCACGAATATTCTGCAGTAGTCTAATTTTATAGTGCATTTTTAAATTTTATTTTACAATTTTTCAATGTTAATTTAATTATTTTTACATCAAAATATATGGAGGGGGTTAGAAATGCTTTATGTGTTATATTTATGGGAATATTTATCTAATAATAAATTAATAATAATTCCATTATAATGAAAATTTCTTTTGAACAAAATATTTAAGAAATCTCGTGAAGTTTTTTCTAAGGGTAATCGATAATATATTTATTGTACACTACGTGGTAAAAGAATTTCAGAAATTGAAGATTTTACTTCATATGCAATGGAATGCAATTAATGTATCAAATACGAAATACATTATATCCTCATTGAGCATATGAAATTTACACAACAGTTTATGTCTTCATATTAATTGTTAAGATATGAGAAAAATTTAAAACAGTATTTGGAATAACTACAATTTCATTACATGAATTCAATTTCATTTTTTCTTGCAAATTTTCTGGAACTACTTTCTTTGGAAGAGGTAACACAACATCGCATCCACTGATATTTAAGCTGTAGAAAAAAAATGTTTCAGATATTAAAGATATACATGCTGTTGATTTAAGTGAACTCTTGTAGCAATTTTCACAGCCAGATTTGAAAACATTTGAAACAAAAATTCTTTTTCTTTTTCCATGGAAAGTGCGTTTAAAAACTGGATATGATTTAAATTTTAAATATTTGGTTTGTTGGTCTTTTTGGTATTTGCTTTTCAAAGTTATTTTTGCAGTTTCCTGCTCTAAGTGTGGTTTGAGAGTTTCTGATGAAGTGGAATCTACACTATTCAAATTACTATGAAATGTTGTTGCAACTGGTGTCCCAAGATTATTATCAGAAATATTTCTTTCAAGATGTAAACTTTTCTCGTGCTCTACTTCATTATCCAGTAAAGAATCAAGTTTATCAGGCAAAGAATTAGAATACTTGGAACTGTGTTTTGAACCATAACATGAATAAAATGTATCTGCAGAGTTTGTGGAACAGCAGGATTTAAATGAATTCAAACTACTCCAACTACCAGAACTAAAATCTGGAGACTTACTTCTTACAGCTAAGTTTGCAATTTTTATGTCATTTTCTTCTATTGCCTTAACTTCTGGTAAACTAGTAGAGAATTCTTGAAATTGAATAATGTTTTCAGTTCTAGTGCTTAAAGAGTTATTCAATTTTTCTGGACTTCTTGTACACTCTACATGAACAGGCACATTATATCCTTTTGGCTTTTTGTGTTTTACATGATATGTTACTAAACATTTTGCCAGTTTTACAACAAAATGGCTGATTCTATTGTTGAAATTATCCCCCAATTTTTCAACCAACAAACCATTCAAGAATTGCAGTAGATTAACATCACAAAACAATACTTCACAGTGGCTAGTTAAAAAAGTGTGAAGCTCATTGAATTTTGCAGTTTGCTGTGACCTATTGATTAAACCATCTGTTTGAAATAGTAAACTGTTCAAAATATTACAACAGCTACTGCTAAAATTATGATTCAAGTCTTTAGAAACTTTTGGCAGAAAAGATTCAATAATGAAATTTTGAGGATTTACAAGGTTTACTTCAGTTTCATTGGCTTCATTATTACTTAAACCATAGACAAGAGTAGCTACAGAAAATGATTCTACTTCCTCAAGGTATGGAATAAAGGCTAATACCTTTTGGCCTGTTACGAAAATTTTTTGCGATTTGTTTGGTAAATAGATGGAATCTTTCATAAATAAAATATTATAAATTTTATTTCCCTGCTTAGCAATAACTATTCCTTTATTTTCCATTAACATAAAGACATAACCAAACATAAATGAATAATTTAAAAGGATAAAGTTTGAAATCGATGTACATATGTCAGTTGATGATTCTTGACCATCTTTATTTTTATCACTCTTTGTCTCACCACAGGTTTCATTAACTGAACTAGACTTTGAATTCAGATCATAATTACTGATCTCTATTTTAGGTATTTGCTTTATTTCAGATTCCTGTATTGAGAAGTTTGAGCTTTTCACACAATCATCATAAGAAGCATGACCATACGTATTCATACGTGAAGATTCAATAGTATTCAAGCAACACTCACCATCAAAGCATTTTTTTCTTTGCAAATCAGAGTTATGCTTTACTTTATCAAATAAAGATTCATCATAATTAAACTTATCACTACTTAAGACCTTTACCCTACTAGCCTTCCACTTATTATCTACCTTTCTGCTATCACAGAATGCAGCATCAAATTCTACAACATCCCGAATCTCAAGGCAAAGCTTTAAATTACAAATTTCAGAAATTACCTTCAATGCAGATTTATTGAAGTATACGCTAAATACACCTTGGTGGCCATTTGTAAAATCAACAACACAATAAATAGAACCTGAACTTTCTGATAAATGGCTGATTTCTCCAATCCATTTTTGTATATAACAGCCACATATACTGTACACAATACGCCCAATTTCTGCTGTACCTATTAAGGAATTTAATGATTCAATATCAAGAGGTTTCTGTTTTGGATACTTCTTGGCTTTCTTTCTCAACCAGATTTGCCCATTTTTACAATGAAACTGATTGCTGCAGTACAGAATGCAGAAAACAGCAAGCAAATTATATACTTTACAAGGTGATAAAAATTTACAGTGATCTTGTATCTCACCGTAAGAGAGTTTTCTGTCATGTTGTAAAATATCTTGAAAATAATTAACAATTAAGCTACACATATAATCATCAAAACCTAAAATACCATGTACATGGAGCACAGATACTGAGCAATTGCCTTCAACACCGAAATGTACAGACTTCTTTAAAAGATTCAACAGAGTTTCCTCACTAATAGAAATAGCATTGTTCACATTTAAATTTTTACATATATCATGAATATTGCAAATACCTCTTAAAACCAAATCAACTGTTTTACTCAAAACAAGATCTCTCAAAATGATATCTTTCAGATTTAGATTATCGTTAACTTTGATTTTGTCTTCAGATATTATAAAACAGTGCATCACTTTTAGCATGCTGCATAATTTCTCTTCCAAGATATTTCCAGGAAATGATGAAATTAAATCTGCAACTTCGGTTTTAAAGAATTTTACATGCTTACTAATTCTGCTCAAGCAAACAAAACCATCATTTTCAATGTATATTATAATAAAATATATGAATTCATTTATGGAATTGTAAAAATACTGCACTTTTAGATACTCATCCTCTGTAGTCATTTTAGAAGATTAGATTTTCAAACCATAAGATTGAGATATCTGATGTTTTCCCACAATTTTCACACATCAAAATGCAACATATCTGAAATGAAACAAAATTAAAATATATGAGTAAATGATGATTTGATGATAAATGATGATTTGTAAAAGAAGTTGGAGGGGGGGGGGCACAGTCAGTGGTATATTTAGAGGACTATCACACTCAAACTCTCCCTAGTCCATACCTCCCCCCAAAATTTTTCACTCCTTATGTAATATTTTGCCCTCTTTATATATCAACTATGTGTGTGTGATCCAGATTTGTAAATCAGAATAAAGAATTCAGTAATTTTCATATTTCTCAACTCTTGTTTCCACAGTTTTACTCCATATGATTAATAAAATTAGCATTTTCTTTAGTTTTGCAATTAAGAGTGTAAATTAAAACTGTGAAAACTTGGGGATATGGGGGCTATCCCCCCCCTCCCTTGTTTCTATGCCCATGATTAGGATAGTAATTTTATCATAGAAAAAAACAAAAACATGGAGGAGATTGTGGAATAAATCACGAAATTTCCCTGTCGAGGATTTACACTAATAAAGTCTACCAGTTACAAAGTAATAATATAAATAACTACTATGCAAATAAGAATTATATTACAATTTTTTTAAATTGATACTTGCATTTTGATAATGCTATTACATGAGATCAATATTTTCATTTAAGGAGACAGCATTTTAATACATTATTATACAATTATATTATACATAGATTTTCTTCTTTAAAGCAGTGTCTGTAACATATTTTAAAATTTAGAAAAGGATCGTTCAGCATCGACACTCTTTGTAGGTATTGACAATTGTCAGAGAACTGAGGCAACCTTATGTAGCTAGGAAAATGAAACTTTCACATTCCAGAAATCTATCAAACCTTTGCTAACAAGAAGTTCTTTTACACTTGCTTATGAATAAAAAAGCAAATAATTCCTTATCATCAAAAAGATCCAAGGACTTAATTTACTTGTAAAAAATCCTAAAATTCAGAAGAAAAAAAAATCGCTGAAATTTTATTTGCAAAACCGAAATTGTAATAGAAATTAGGAAAAAAAATTCCTATTAAATAATAATTTAATGGAAGGTATTGGAGACTACCACAGGACAGGTTGTTGAAAATCAAATTGATATACAATTTTAGTTAAAGTTCAGGTAATTACATGATAAGGATGGAATTTGTGTAATTCTGTGGTAGTTGCAAGGTAAAAGTTGTAGGGTAATTTGTTACATACTGTACAATTTGTTACATGTTGTAAATATTAAAAAATGAAAACATTATAATACACATGTTAATAAATATTTTATATGTTCTTCTGAAAATCATAGTAAAAAAATGATCGTGAAATAATCAATAATGAACATTAATCTGAACAAAGTTAAAAATATTTCTATAGGGAATAGGAAAAAAAATTGTATAAAATACAAAATTTTGGATTGTAATCACAAATATAAGAGTATAGAAATACACAAGTTAAAAATCATACCATAAATCAAAACTTTTCTATCAATCGTACTTCTAATGAGACACGTTTGTTCATTGCTAGTTATATCCGTACTGGCTAATTGTAGTAAACATCATTTAATAATCTTCTCTGCACTTTTGGCAAAAATCATTTGTAGCGAGAAAATATTCAAAGTAATCTTTCAGAAAATTATCGTCTACCGCCATGGTTATGCAATAGTTCAATGAAAAATTGCTGAGGAGGCAAAAAACAGAAAAGATAGGCTATATATGTCAACTGATGAATAAACCAAGAGCAAACCCTTGGCAAGTAGGACCACTGACAGGAAGAGGCAAAAGGATGCTTTGCATACGAGCCTGGGAGTCTTGGGGGCCTCGAACCGCATAAACAGTTTATGAAAAAAGGTCATTACTACAAGCGACTATCCCTTATTTTACACATTAACGTGTAAAATAGAGGATGTTGCTTACTATCCCTATGCAGTAAATGCATCGCCCCCTATTACTAGCACAGATATCCTAAAGAATAGGATATCTATGACTACTAGTAAGGGAGCAAGTTTACTGAACAGAGGCCCGAAAATTTTGTCGACGACAGCACTAATTACGAGCCTGTGTCTCTAATCTGATCCCAATAAAAAGGTGTAATTTACAGGGCCGGTTCAAGGATATTTTCCTGCGTGGGCAAAACTGTTTGGGGCCGCCTTTCACACACACACACACACACACACACAAACACACATATATATATATATATAATATGAAAATCCAATGATAGAATAGAGTTATATATAAATTGAGCTACAGCTACGAAACTGAGCATGCAAATTTCGTTTTAAGAGTTATGCAAATGATTAAACTGTCAACGCCAATGACGTTACAGGGCTCATGCGACACGCATGAGAACAACATATCATGCAGCATTTAAAACAACCGAAGTTCTTACTTACGGGCAATTGGAACTGGATTTTCTGCTTTAATACTGAAAATTGTGTACAAAGATGCCTTTGAGACGTACTCGACAGTACTACGAACAATTGTCTGATTTTGCGAGAAGTTGCATCATTGATCCAAGGGAAATTGGTTGGTTCAACAGACGTATCAGTCGCCATCTTGGTCGGAGCGAATTGGTAGTTGCCCAGTGATGAAAACAGTGGATCAGAGAAGACCTATGTAACCGTAGCAGAGGCTCAGAACGCCCCAGACAGACAACTGCTCGAGAGGATCGTGCAGTCAGGAGAGGAGCCACGTCTACTCCAATGGTGTCTCTATTAGTCAATCGAAAGCATTTGGTATCCCCATCGATCCTGTATCAATGTATATCATTCGAAAATGACTGGCAGAAGGTGGGATTAAGTGTCGACGTCCATTAACGCGTCTACCACTTACCCCTCAACATAGGCAGAGCCGCCTGAATTGGTGTTTAGCTCGGTTGGCCTAGACATTTTCCGATTAAAGGCATGTTTAGAAACGAATTCCGCGTCTCTCTCAGTACTGATGAATGCTGCATAAGTGTGTGGATGAGATCTGGACTTTTTTCATGATTATACAAGAAAGTTATTAGAGCAAAACATCTTAGATAGGCACGAGCAGGAGGGGACTAATCCCTCTTAGAAACAGGATCACCATCACCTTAGGAAAATTATTTTATTTTAATGACCTATCAAATGTAATTCTCATCTAAATTTATAGCTCTAATAGGCGGTTTAGAAAATGTATTGCTTTATATTTATTTCTACATACATATACATATATAATACAGCAATAATTTATAATACATAACTGAATTTTGGACTTTATTTGTAATTTCCCTGCACACAAATAATATATAGGAAAAATATTGATGGGGTCGAAAACTGAAATTTTCGACAGATTAATATACGTTTTGGGCATCCTTTAACCCGAATCAATTATTTTTATAGGGTTGTTTGTGCATATGTGAGTATAATTTTAGAATGAATGGAATGAAGAGATTAAAATTTATGATTTTAAAGGGAAAAAAACATTCAGAAGGTCGCAAATTTTCAAAATTCTTTTAAATCATAAAAAAACGACATCCAGAAATATTAAATAAACAATCATGTTATATGTAAGTTTTCAGTAGAAATCAAATGAAACTTACTTTAGACAGCATGAACCGTTTTCGTGCTATTACACGTTTTTCAAATATATGGATAAAAAATGATGCATAAAATTAATGAAAGAGTATTTATACGATATATCTATTATCGACATTCTTGTATATATAGCGCATCAATTTTGTTTTGTTCAATAATTCTATAAATTTCTGTTTACGTTAATTAAAACACTACTATTTTTATTGTGAAATAAATTCTAGGACGTGGATATAAGAGTTTTTTTTTTTGACATGAATAACATCTATATTTGAGGTTTCTGTGAAGGGAAAACGTAGCATTACGAAAAATGTAAAATCTTTGGGCCCTAATAATAATAATTTCAATACTTAGAACTTTTCTGTAGAAAACAAAAAAAGTATCTGTCCGAGCGAGTGTTTTTTTTTTATTCTTGTTTTCATTTAAACTATAAAATATAGATATAAATAGTAAACGACAAAAATACGTACTAGTAAATTTAGCATCAAAATCTATATTTGTTATTACAAAAAGCTTTTATAGTTCTCAAGTAATCACCTTGCCAAATTGAAGAAGACTGAAAATTTTCCAATTTTCAAATTTGTTACATCTCAAAAACTAAAAGATCTAGCCTTGAACAATAAGCATGAATTTGAAGCTCTTTGAAAGCCTTACAAGTGTATAATTGGATTTTGGATCGAATTTTTTTTAGAGGGAGGGGGGAGGGGGGGGGGGAGGAAAAAACTTAACTTTGAAACTTAATAATGAGGTTTTTTCCATGTTTCAGACTTTCACTCGAAATATCTTCGAAAATATAAAAGATCGATATAATTCGATATAATTAGTAAGCGACAAAAATATAATTAGTAAGCGACAAAAATTACAAAATTAAGATCATTTTACACCATTGCTTAATTATTTGAGTCTGAAAATTTTTCATAGAACAGCCACGGGGCCTATAGATATTATTTTGGATAAAAACGTGAAAAAATTATTCTTTTATCAGTATTATTCTGGGCTAACGCCATAGACTAAATTCAGCATCAAATTTATTTTATTTGTTAAAACACATTAAAAATCAACAAAAGACATAGTCAATTAAGAAATTTTATGAAAATATTTTAAATTATTGAAAAAAAAGTTACCCGAATACTTAAAAGAAGCCATATTTGACGAAGATGAATTTGTGAATCTTGGACAGCAGCATAACACAACACTCTGAATACTAAGAAATAGCTTTTTACTTCTAGTCACTGTGTTATCTGCAACTGCAATGACCTCCTGCTAGGCTCAATGCCTAAATAAGCTAAAATGGTAGATGTCCAAAAGAATGACCATCTGGAGTAATCTCTTCTCTCCCGTCCTTTTAGAAGTGCGGTCATAGAGACCGCATCCATGTGTTTACAATTTGAATTTGGAAGCAGAAACAAATTCTGAGAATCGCCCCTTGGGTTTTTCCAGTATTTGGGAGAAACAAGGTCGTCAGCCTTAGGGATTGCAGGCTGCACCCAGCAGCAAGTTGTATAAAATCTAGTAATCTCCTAAGTATTTGAGCTTAGTACTTTCAAGCAGAACTATACATTGCTTCAAAAACGATATAATTATGGGAGAAAAACGATTTTATGATTTTACTGTTTTAATACTATCTAAAAGAGTACATTAATTCATTTATTAATCATTAATCATTAATTCATTTAAAGTGGCACAAAATTGGTTCAGTTTCAAATTTTTTTTTTAATACGACCACAAAAGTCATTCTTACTACACCTAATTTCACTTCCAAATGGCCGCCCTAAATTCGGCCGCAGTGGGCAATTGCCCACGCCACCTACGTCTTAAACCGGGCCTGGTAATTTATGCAATTAACTAAACAGACTGTAGCACACCACAAGGTATGCTATACTATTTGAAAAATCAGTTATTATATACTGAAGCATTTAAGTGCGTAAACATTTCCGGGCATACATAATAAATAGCGGAAAATCTAAGTGTCATACGTACATGAAATTTGGTACGCAGATTCTACAGGATCCGGGAATTTAAATCTCATCGTTTTGTTTTATTTGTTAGTATTTTATGTTTTAAAAAGTCACGATACGTGTTCAACAGTAGTTCGAGTAAAGGAATGCCGCTCAATCTGGCAACTCTGTCTTCAACTGGAAACATAAAGTACAATATCTATATTAGAAATCTGACTAGGAATAATTTTAAGTCCCTGTTGAAGCTTGCTTGCGACGGACTCGCCTAAGTTTAAAAATAAATTTCATTTATGTATCAAGAGTTAAAGATCTCCTTATCATTCTCAAGATAAATAAATAATAGAAAGGTGGGTCCATTGACTATAAACATTAGAACGTAGCTTTGAATGACCTTCGACTTCACAGTTTCCCTTTCATGCAGATACACAGGATCCGACTGAATTATCTCTGTCTTTCTGTGTATCTTTTAGACTAGTGAAGTATTTCTTATGTTATTCTTTTTCTGCACATTGTTCTGTTTCAGAAAGAAAGTCAGTTAAAGAAAAATCAATTTCTCATTGCTGAAGAATAAAAAACAGAAGAAAAAGAATATTGGATCTATCGGTTCACATATCGGTTTTTCGTTAGTATTGAGAAAATACAGATGTATTGGTGAAACCAATAATCGGTATTGGAACACCCCTACCTGCCATATATAAAAAATTGATGGTGGCTCCAATCTGATGAATCTGAAATGGTTTTATATGAATAACATTTTGTAATATCAGAAAAAAAAATGAACTCTATCCAAAATCTGATTATACACACTTATAGGGCTTTCAAAGAGCTGCAATTTCTTGTTTACAGTTTTAGTTTTTAAGGTATAAGTATTATAAATTTAAAAATCATAATATTTTCATACTTCTTCAATTTGACAAGACTATATTTCGAATGAAAGTTATAAAAAAAACACTTGTTAGGAGAGCTAATTTTAAAAGTTTTTAGAAAAAAAAAGTTCAAAATATTAAAATAATTTTTATATATTCACAATCTGGATTATATTTCCGATGAAACAAAACAAAATATTTACATTTTAATTTATTAGGTTTGAGGGTATGAGTGTCAAAATGTTTACATTTTCTGTAACGTTTAGTTTTTCTGCCAGAGAAACTCTAACTATGTATGTATTCACATCAAAAAGAAATCGGTTAGCACTGATGATCTTATGAAGAGAGCGCATTATTTTCCCCAGAGAAAAGTTGATAGTTATCAGTGGGCTCTTTTCTGAAGATGAGCAATATTGACTGATGTTATTTTAAGATATGATTGAAAGAACTAGATGCATCCAACAAAACCTATACAAGGTAGGATCAAGAAGTTTGGAGACTGTGCTGATATCTCCAACCCTGATTGGAGGAGAGGGGAACTATTTTACCGTGGCGTAGTGGCACGTGACGCAAGATGTGAAAAGGAAGAAGTTGGTCCGCAGTGCAGGGTTTTCCCAGACAATGTATGTCAGTGAACTATAGTCCTTCGCGTTCATCGAAACCAGAAATGGCATTTGAAGAACAATGTGCAAATATCAAACTCTGCCATCGTTTGGGGAAATCTCCGACAGAAACATTGCACATATTGCAGCAGGTGTAAGGTGAGAGAGAATGTGTCGTGTGAAGGTGTTTTCATAGCACTCCCGATTCACAGACGGCCATGCATCCGTAGAAGACAATCCGCAGACTAGGGAGTCGTCAACATCAATTACGGAGGACAACATTCGAAAGTTGCAGAAATTGTGCATGTTGACTGACGTCAAACCATCAACGTCATTGCTGAAAAAGCAGGATTTTCATACGGGAGCTGCCAAGCTATTCTGATGGACAAACTGAACATGCATAGTGTGTTTCAACACATTGTACAAAAAATGCTAACCGAAGATCAGTGTGATGAGCACATGCGGATCTGTGGGGAACTGATTGACACTGCTGACAAAGATCCGACATTCCTTTAAAAAATTATCACCAGTGATGAGGCGTGGTGTTTCTTGTACGACCCATAAACAAAATAGCAGTCCTCACAGTGGAAGTCACCATCGTGTCGAAATAAAAAAAGTTCCGTTTGGACCGTTCAAAGGGGAAGGTAATGCTGGAGGTGTTTTTTGACCAGAAGGACTTGGTGCATTACGAGTTCTTACCGGAAGGGGCAACAGTGAACAAGGAGAGGTATACACAGATCCTGATTCGTCTCCTTGATGCTATCCGCCGGAAACGCCCAGAACTCCTGAAAAGCAAGGATGGGGTACTGCAACATGACAATGCCCTCACTCATAAGTCTTTCATGATGCAGTCCGCACTGGCTAAACATGTAATGTCAACCCTTCCACACCCTCCCTACTCCCCGACCGTACAAACAGTTACCTTACACCTTTCTGGTAGGTCGGACGGTCTGGGTTTCAACAACAACACCCTCCCTACTCACTCGATCTTGCCCCATTCGATTTTTATCTGTTCCCCTGTCTCAAAAACAAACTCAAAGGACGCTGTGTTCAAGCGTGCATCTGAGGTTGAGGAAGCTGTGATGGCCACACTGAAGACCATCTCGTCCAAAGACTTCCAGGAATGTTTTTAGCAACTGTACTCGCACTGGCAGAAGTGTATAGCTGTAGAGGAGGAGTACTTTGAATGTGTTTGTATGTAACACATGATATCAATAAATCATATCCGTCAAGTAAGCCAGTCTGCGAATTTTTTAATCCTACCTTGTATTACTGAACTTAAGTGCAACTTACCTCATTTTGCTTTCTCACTCCAGATCTATTATAATGTAACTCACACTTCATAAGAATCACAGTCATAAGAATCAGAGAGACACAGTCAGAAGAATCAGAAAGAGAGAAACTGCCAAATAAAATAAAAATGCTTCAATGTTGTATAATGCATTTTATATGAAAATTTATAACACATTAGTAAATTTATCACTTATTGACTACTAAAAGTGTATCATTAATCACACCAATAAAATAACAAAAGTTTTACTGATTGTAATTTTGATTTAAAAATAATTTTCTAGTCATACATGTTTTAAGAGGATTTTCTCCTTGTAGCTACTTGTTTCATTTTTCTCATGTTAGCCTATGGGAAAATATAGTTCCTAACCTCTAGCTTGTTTATTTTTTATGATATTATCCCACTGTTTTTTGTTAAGCATAGAAGCTCAAAAGAGAAAACTTTATGTGTTTAAAAAAACATGGTATAATAATTAGAAGTATTCTTTATAATTATTGAAAAGTAATATGTTCATTTTATACAAATATTAATTCTTTTAGCTATTTTTTAAAAAAGCACAAACCTTCCTATTCTCAGCAACTATGCTTGGCAAAAATAGCAAGAAATATTTTTTAAAACTAAACAAATTAGAGGTTATGGACTATTTTCCATAGGTTAGCATGCATGGAGGAAATGAAGGTACAGCTTCAGTATAAAGACTTTATAATTGGTAAGATTTTTGGTGCGATGTGGTAATCCCGTTTTGTTTCTGACAACCCTTCCTCATTTTTTCCTTTGCACAATAGGCAAGCAGATTTAAAATTTTATTTTGCTGTATATATGTTTAAAAAACCATGTGTAGAGAAAGGAATTGATTGTTTTAATCAATTTTGGGAGTATGTTAGAGATTGATTTGGAAAATCGTAAACCATGTTAAAAACCTCATTAAAATACCATGAAAACCAAGGAAATTTCCATTTTTACGGTGTTGACAATATCTTTCATTTTTGTGTGATATTAGATTTTTATGCATTTTCTTTTTTGTGATATTTGTTTTTTAAGCATTTGTGTATTTTACTTCTATTTTTGAATTATTTTCCCGCTAAACTTATCATGGCGTTTGTAAATACTTTCCAATGTGAAAAACTTTAGGAAGCAAATTTTATGTTTCTACATTCTTTATCCTTTTTTACAATACTGATAAGTGTTTTACAAAACTGACAAGTGTTTTACAATACTGACATGTGCTAACTTTTGTTTTTGTACGATATTTACATTTTTTATGCATTTATGTATTTTACTTATATTTTTTAATTATTTACCCACCAAGTCTAACATGGCATTCGTAATCACTTTTCTAACACTATTTTCCTTCTTCTTTACTGACATTTTTGCTCGCAAAAAAATGTCAGATTATGCCAAAAATCTTTATAGATACTAAAGCTGCTCCAAAATAAAACAAGCGACTGGAGGAAAAATATCCTCTTAAATGTCTTGGTACTTTGATAAAGGGACATGGAAACTTACTACTATATACAAGTCGAACCAACAACACACTATACGCAAATTCAAAATGCTGTTAAATCATGTATTTTAATGATGCATTTTTCCTCCTTGTGGTAGAGTATGAATTATAATTAATTAATGACTTTTTAAAGACAAATTGGTAGAAAAATGTGGTCAGAGAGCTTTAACCAAAATCTTGTTATGAGCAAAGTTAACAAACTCATTACTCTGAGTTTCATGTATGCTAACTAAGTAAAATTATAAATTTCATTCATGTGGGTTTGCCTCAAAAGAAAAAAAATCATCAGTGCATAACTGTCATGTTTGTAGCAAACTATAAGCAAATATGTATGTTAGAATTAACTTATAAGTTGACTTTCCCTGACTTTGAAAGGACAAGAGCATATCAATTTCTTTTTAATGCGTTGTCAATAAAACAGTATATCATTAAAACTAAATTTCAATAGGTAATTACTAAACCTTCCAGGTCACTTTAACGCAACATCAAACAAATATGTGACTGCCTTCAGAAAGATCATGTATCAAGCCAATACTACGTTTTTACTGTTAACAATTTTCTGTTAAAACATTTCAGGGCATTTTCCCAGAGTTTGGTACAGTTTTTTTTTGTCCCTACAAATAGGCAATAAATGAAATGCCATTTGGCAACTTTTCGGTAGTTCTGGGAACTCCTTCCAAGGCAGCCTGCATGATTCTACATATATTTCTTGCTACAGCGTATTAAAATGCTCTTTTTAGTATAATTTTTTATATGTACAACTCAAACTGCTGGTACAGTAATAAAATAAAAGGTAACTTCAATAAAAGCAGTATGGGTAAATCCAGAGATCAGCCCACTCCACGCATTTTTTCTAAGTACAAATTGCACCAAGTTGGCGTACTCTCCCGTGTTTTGAAATTGGCTCAACCCATCCTAAGTGACGTATTCTTCCGTGTTTAGAAATAGGCTCCTCCCACCAAATTGACATTGGCTACTGTGTTCTGAACAAGAGTTTTTAATGTAAATGATAGTGTAATTTAATTTGAGCAACAGTGAATAGTACTCATAAAAACGTTACAAAAAATGATTTTTGTGAATTTTAAAATTTTTATACTATCTGTGGAACGAACGTACCAGTGATCATGTAGGGGCAAGGGTTCGACCTGAAGGTCGAAATCTATGGAACGAATGTACCAGTGGCCCGCGTGTAGGGACAGGGGTTCGACCTAAAGGTCGTTATACACTGGGAAGGGGTCCCCAGTGATCTCTGGTTTATTAGAAACGGTCGTTTGCAATGTCAAGACACAGAATATACTACAATTTTATCTGTGTATGTTGCACGTAGCAAGATCACATTCTCCATGCAACCGATGATCCGTACAGGAACAGAGGTTCGACCTAAAGGTCGAAATCTATTGAAAGAATGTACCAGTGGTCCGTGCAGAGGCAGGGGTTCAACCTACTAAAGGTCGTTCTACACAGGGACGGGGCCACCAGTGATCTCCGGTTTATTAGGAACGGTCGCCTGCGGAACCCAGACACAAAGTATGCTACAATTTTATCTGTGCATGTTGCACGTAGCAAGATCACTTTCTCCATGCAATCAATGATCCGTACAGGGGCAGAGGTTCGACCTAAAGGTCGAAATCTATAGAATAAATGTACTAGTGGTCTGTGTAGGGGCAGGGATTCGACCTAAAAGTCGTTCTATACCGCGACGGGCCCCCCAGTGATCTCTGGTTTAGTAGAAACGGTCACCTGCAGCACCCAGACACAGAATATGCTACAATTTTATCTGTGCATATTGCACGTAGCAAGATCACTTTCTCCATGTAACCGATGATCTGTACAGGGGCAGGGGTTCGACCTGAAAGTCGAAATCTGTGGAATGAATGTACTAGTAATCCATGTTAGAAAGAAATTTGTTCTCTAACAAAATTTCAAAAAATTGATACTTATAAAAAAGTTTATACTCTAACTGAAAAGATTAAGAACTTTTAAAGGAGGAAGCAATTTTATAAACATAGAAAAATATAAACCTAATTTCAAAACATGTGATAAATCAAATAAAAAACCTGCAGAACTCCTCTTCCTAAATACTAAAAAAAATGCTGAAAATGTTCCATTCAAACAAATCAGTTGTTCAATCTCTTGCACTCAACTTCATTTCATCTCCACATTTAGGATAAACATACTTATCACTCATAATCTCTTTCATAACATACCAATTAATCACTTCTTTCAAACCTTTATTTTCCAAATTACAGTAAAATTTTATACAAGAATCATTCAAACCAACATCCATTTTACCTCAATTTACAACATTACATTCACCTTCCATTTGCTCGTGCTTACCTAACGAGATGAGGAAAATATGATCAACAATAAAAACAAATCCGCAAAAATAAAACTGAAATTAAAAAGAATTATTACAGATTAAGAAAAAAATATATATAAAATTCCTAAAGTACATGCAACTGCGGTCAAAAATATTGAAAGATATGCGCATTTACATCAGAAAACTGTTGCAACCACAGAAACCATATTCTTATTGGATGTTACAAAATTACTAACGAAAAACACTAATACAAGAGGTTACCAGATAACAACATAAAGCACTTACAATCGGAAAGCTTGGCGACAACTTGCGGAGTGAGCTGAAAGTGCCATGGGTTGGTCTCCGGATTAGCCGCAGTATGAAATACATAAGCAATAGTATCAAATGACAGATACTATTATTTTGTATTTATTGTATGCTGCTTTTAATGAAGTTTATTTTAGTTTTATTATAATTTGAATATAGCATATAGTTTGCTTAAAAGTTTTTGCATAAAATACTTCTGCATTTTTTTCACTTTATTTCACCTGTAAGTCCCTTTTTCTTTTATTTGTGCATGCTAAAAATGAAGATTTTAGTATGGTTTTTTTTACAGCATTTTCGAGAGACTGTTCCAAAATAAATATCCTTTTTCGAATTCTAATCAAGTACCAAATAACTGTGACGTTTTTTTTTTTTAGAGTAAGCACAGCAAGTGGGGTACAAAGCACATGTAGCATACATGTCAAGATGTTATGGACATGAATTGTTACAAAACAAAATAGCCTTCTTCCAGCTCAAATGAACAGTGGTATCACATTACGGTGATTTTTCTCAGGGTGCGCATAGTGAGTAAGGGTGCAAAGCGCCCATTATGTGCAGAGGTACACTGAAATAGAATCTGCATTTTTAGCATTGCATAGTTTTTAAAATATGTTTTTGCACATCAATAAGAGACTTTTCTTCTAATTTTTATACAAATTTGGCTATTTTTCATATATTTTCACAAGTGAAAAATTGATAAAAAATTGTTAATGTGCACAAAATTTGGTACAGATGTAGTATAATCCCTTTTCATTCTTGGCAATTTTGGGTAAGATTCTGGCAATCTCTGTTATGATTTGAAGTACATTCCATTCTGGTGAACCTTTCTGCATCTTTGGCCGCTAAGGTAAAAATTGCAACAATCCATTTTGGCAAACCTTTCGGAGTTTTTGTCCCCAAGGTAAAAATAAAAAAAAATTCTGATTTTTATGTTGTGCTCTATGAGCCACAGAACACCTGTTGTACAAACCACTGTTGCTTTGTGCGACCTCAGACAGCCAATGATACCGGATTCTGTGATGTTTTTTTAACAAACGAGCATAGCGAGCGAGTTAAGCTCATGAAACAGGTGTAGGCCCATGTTCGAATTGCTATGAATGAACTATTGCACAAACTGCGACAAAAGACGCAGAAAGGGCTGTTAGAATGGAATGTTGCAATTTTTACCTTGGCGACAAAATACGAGGAGAGTTGCCAGAACGTAATGTTCTTCAAATAGTAGCACAGATTGCCAGAATCTCGCATTGATTACCAAAAATAAAAAAGGGATTATACTACATCTGTTATCAAAATTTGATCAGAAAAGTCTTTCTTCTATAAAAATTCATTTGAGAAATGCCGGGTGACATAAGATACTGTGCTAAAAAAAAAAATCATCAAAAATTGGGGTCATAGGTACAGGTAACTAAGAAAATGCTGCTTAAATATAAGTTTTAACTAAAACATCTCAGCTTTACAAAAATTACATATTTTCCCCGGAATTTATGTTGCTAAAATTTTCAAGCACGAAAGGAAAAATATAATTATAGTGTGTCTATGTACCAATATTTTATCTTATTACCCATGGCTGTATTTATAACTCTACATCCCTAAGTAAGATAGGTTTGCCAGGCAGTCCAGGTAAAACTCTCTAAAATAATCAATTTTCTGATGTTTCAAATAGCTCATTCGTTTTATAGTGCCATTCAAACAGTCTATCTATTCACATTCCATACTATTAGAAAATAGCATGTAGGTAAGATATTTTTTTAATTATGATCTTATGCATACAAAATAGTTCATGCTCCACTTAAAAAACCGTCCATGTACAGTTTCGCATGAACAATACATTGTTGTTCAATATAACTATAAACATGACTGTAAAGAAACACACATAAATATTAAAACACACAAAAATTAATGCAATTCTTACACATAAAAATTCATAAGTATTTTGCAAAGTATATTTATAAAGAAAACTAAAAGTTAATACTAGTCAGATATATATCATTTAATGTCAAACTTATAAAAATCATTTAATATGCATAAACATACATGATACGAATGAACATAAAAAAAATTATACCCTGATTTAATAGAACTTATGCTGTGTTATTACTTCTAATTTACAAAAATTAGGATACGAACGGACATCTGCACTGATTACTTTCAGAAAATAAATTTAAAAGTAACACTTTTTTTATCAATTCTTAACAAGTTCAAATTATCATTTCAAATCTAGAACCGAAACCACAACCTTTAGAAGCATGCGACTTTCAATAAAATCGAATTAAAAAATTCGACAATCTTTAATCGAACTGCAGCTAGTTACTGGTGAGCAGTGAGTTACTGGTGAGATTTTATTTTCTACATCGGAGTTGAAAACAGTCTCTTGATTGGTTTCATGAGCGCAGCTCCGCCTTCTCGGGCCACACATACAGCTCCACTTGACGTCACAAGGAGAATTTTGTCCTTACGTTTTCTCAACAGAAAACTCATATGCTTAGCAGTATGGCAATTATGGATATTTCTGCGTGAAACGTGGCTATTTTAGAAATGTACAATCGTTTAGCCATTAAGTTTAGTAGGAAATATCAAAATTTATCTTCTTTCAGGGAAATTTTTAATTTTTCGGAAAATAAATTAATCACTTTCAATAAAATATATACCTTCTCCTTTTCGCTTGCATATAAGGCTCCTCTATATAGGAGCCTTAGCCTGCATATTGCTGAATTCCCACAAACACATCAGTCTAAGGTTCCTCTATATATATCTAGTAGAGGAGCTCTACGTCAGTCCGTTGCCTCGACGGTTCGTCAGAAGAGCAACGCAGAGCATCGATTCACACTAATCCATCAACGCATGGCGTTCTTTAGCACAAGGGTTTCTTCTTTTTTTCAAGACTGTGCGTGTGGTCAACTTGATTGGTTAGGATTTGTTTATTATTTTGACAGCAGCTGTTCGATAGAATTTTAGACTTTTTCATTGATAATATATTCACATAAAGGTCTAATGTGGTCTACCCCATTATCTTAGGTCCGATTTGTCACATGGGCCAGGTCGGGTTCAGCATTTAAAAACTCGGGTCGGACTCCGTATTTAAAAAATCGGGCTTGATCGCTTCATAGAAGAGGTGTTATTATTATTTTAATTTTTATTTAAAAAACTACTGAATATATTTTGCTGAATTTTTTTTATATATTTTATGGAACAATTTGAATATTACCTAAAATTTTGGAAGCAATTTGTGAATTTTAAATCCGCTTAAAAAATGTATGAAAAATTAGGTCCCATAGGGTTCAATGTATTTCATTTTTTCAACCCGGGTTCAATCCAAAACTAATTGGGTGATATTATTACTTTCCTTATATACATAATGTATAAGGAAAGTATTGTGACGGGGTCGAAAATTCGAATTCGAGTTTCCGACGGGAGAGCACGTTTCACGCATCCCTGATCAAGAATCAAACATTTTTGAGGTGATGTCTGTGTGTCTGTGGAGACGATAACTGGCGAACGAATGCACCGATTTGAACCAAATTTGGTGCAAAAATCACAATCCGTAAACACTGGTAGCCTATTGTTTTTATACGCAGTCGAATGTTCAGAACCCCCTTAAATTTTCGAATGAAATTTTGAAAAAATCGTCAAAAAATCAAAACCACTAATAAAGTTACGCATATAGACATTTCTTAAGTAATTTTTCATTAGAAAACGATTGACATAAATTTTAGAACGCTAACACGAGCCGTTTTTGAGATATTGTACATTTTTCAAAAAAAATATCAAAAAGTCATATAAAATTAAAAAAAAAATTTCCTTTTGATAAACATGTTCACTTTTCATATGTAATACCATGCGATAAATTGGGTGACATCATTCTCGTGGATCTAGCTCGTTCCATTCATGAAAAAAGATACTCTGAGTAACACTTTTGTATTTGGACGCCAATAGTCATTTATCTGCTATAAGAATAACTTATTTCTTAGTGCATAACGCTTGGCGAGATTTTGGCGACGAATTTGGCGGAATGTCGCACTTTTTGAAATGTTGCCAAATTAACGAAAATCTCGCCAAATGGATAAAAATGTCGCTAAATCAATGAAAATGACGACTAATTGTCGAAAATTCAATGTCTTGGAAAGAATATTAGTATCTACTATAAGGAAAACCTATTACTTTCCTTATATACATAATGTATAAGGAAAGTATTGTGACGGGGTCGAAAATTCGAATTCGAGTTTTCGACGGGAGAGTACGTTTCAAGCATCCCTGATCACGAATCAAACATTTTTGAAGTGATGTCTGTGTGTGTGTATGTGTGTGTGTGTGTGTGTGTGTGTGTGTGTCAGTGAGTCTATGGAGACGATAACTGATGAACGAATGAACCGATTCGAACCAAATTTGGTACAAAAATCACAATCCGTAAACACTGGAAGCCTATTGTTTTTATACGCAATCGAATGTTCAGAACCCCCTAAATTTTCGAGTGAAATTTTGAAAAAATCGTCAAAAAATCAAAACCGCTAATAAAGTTACGCAAATAGACATTTCTGATGTATTTTTTTATTAGAAAACGATTGGCATGAATTTTAGAACGCTAACATGAACCGTTCTCAAGATATTGTACATTTTTCAAAAAAATTATCAAAAAGTCATATAAAATAAAAAAAAATATTTCCTATTGAGAAACATGTTCACTTTTCATATGTAATACCATGCGATAAATTGGGTGACATCATTATCGCGGATCTAGCTCGTTCCATTCATGAAAAAAGATACTTTGAGTAATACATTTGTATTTGAACGCCAATAGTCATTTTTCTGCTGTAAGTATAACTTATTTCTTAATGCATAACGCTTGGCGAGATTTTGGCGATGAATTTGGCGGAATGTCGCCAACTTGGCGACTTTTTGAAATGTTGCCAAATTAACGAAAATCTCGCCAAATGGATAAAAATGACGCTAAATCGATGAAAATGACGACTATTGTTTGAAAAATTCAATATCTTGGAAAGAATATCAGTATCTACTATAAGAAAAACCTATTTTTTTACTGTAAAAGTAGTAAATTCATTACATTATATAAGGAAAGTCATGTGTTGCCCACATCAGATTTTTCATTTATATTCCCATAGTCCTACAGACCGTCTGAACAACATACTAAAATTTCATTTTGATTAAGTCATTTTTACGGCAGTTATCGTGCTGACTGACAGACAGACAGACAGACAGAATGAACAAAATCATAAACACTTTTCAACTTTGTTGTAAAGTGCTAATAAAAACCGCTTTATTAAGAAATGGTGCCAACAAAAAGATGACATTTTAGTAAATAGTAAATGTTCTTCTCCTAGCTACTAACAAGCCGATATTCGGTACTGTTTAGAGTCAATTAAATTGCTTATGTCCTCCTGTAAAATATTCTGCCACAAATGCTGCAATGAATAATTCAGTGGTATTCTAAGTTGGCTGCAATTGCCGTTCTAGTACATCCCAGACGTGCATGAGCCCTACAAAATCATTGACACTGATAGTTTGGTCATTTGCATATGTCTTAAAACGATATTTGCATGCCGAGTTTCACGGCTGTAGCTCAATTCTTTCATGGGTGCATATATACTTCTTTACAACAGTGTTCCCTCGTAAGTCCTTATGAATCAATCCCTTCAGCTTTTCTAGAGCTGATAAAGCGGGTCTACTAATAGGAAGCAGGCTACTAAGCACCAAGTTTACTGCGCCTCTAGTGGTGAATTGAAGAAGTTAGAACTCCTATCTAAAACAAAGTAACGTAGGCGAATACTTTCGATTATTAAGTTGTAGAGCGTTCTTCATTAAGTATGAAAAGACTCGCGGTTTGTACATAACATGCACACAGACGAAAAGAATATGATGGGAACAGTACATGACTTCTCTTATACAGGGTGTCCCAAAAAGATTGAAACGAACTTTAATTCTTTACCTGTTGGAGATAAGTGGACAATGTAGAAAGAGATAAGTGGGCAATGTAGTTGGAGATAAGTGGAAAATGTGGAAAGTAAGGTAGGAAATAAGACTACGTTAATGAAATAGTCCTCCTATTCATTTTTATAAAATTACATTTTTAAATTTTTATACGACCCCCTTAGACAAATTGGATCAATCAGAAAATTTTTACTTTTAATGCAACAAGATTAAAAATCCCGCCAATCTATATCTTTAAAATTGAGCGAGTTATATTTAATTGAAAACTGAACATTGTGAATGGGGGGCCATATATCAAATTAGAAATGTAAATGTGTGACATGTCACGAAAAAGATAAAACTGGATGATCATATATAGGATACCCAACCACGTAGTGAGTACCACTGCTTTATATGATCTCTGTCTGTGTAATGCTTTATTTAGATGCAATTGTGATAAAAAATTTTGACACATATTAATGCAATACAGATCATTAAAAAAACCGCATATAAAATTTTTCTGATTGACCCAATTTGTCTAAGGGGGGGGGGGGGGGGGCGCATGAAAATTTAAAAAGTGTAACTTTTTGAAAATGAATGGGAGGACTATTTCATTAACGTAGTCTTATTTCCAACTTTATTTTCAACACTTTTACAATTTACATTGCCCACTTATCTCCAACAGGTAAAGAATTAAAGCGTGTTTCAATCTTTTTGGGATGCCCTGTATAGTGCAATGAATTTATTTCCTTTACAATAAAAAAAATTTGATATGGGCAGCACATGATTTTCCTTATATAATACAATGAATTTACTACTTTTACAGCAAAGAAATAGGCTATTCTTATAGTAGATACTTATATTCTTCCCAAGATATTGAATTTTTGTCAATTAGTCGTCATTTTCATTGATTTAGCGTCATTTTTATCCATTTGGCGAGATTTTCGCTAATTTGGCAACATTTAAAAAGTCTGCCAAATTCGTCGTCAAATCTCGCCAAGCGCTATGGATGGAGAAATAAGTTATTCTTATAGCAGATAAATGACTATTGGCGTTCAAATACAAAAGTATTACTCAAAGTATCTTTTCTCATGAATGGAAGGAGCTAGATTCATGAGAATGATCTCACTCAATTTATCGCATGATATTACATATGAAAAGTGAACATGTTTCTCAACAGTTAATATATATTTTTTAATTTATGAGATTTTTTGATAAATTTATTTGAAAAATGTGCAATATCTCGAGAACGGTTCATGCTAGCGTTCTAAATTTTATGTCAATCATTTTCAATGGAAAAATTACATAAGAAATGTCTATTTGCGTAGCTTTATTGAAGGTTTTGACTTTTTGATGATTTTTTCAAAATTTCACTCGAAAATTCAGGGGGGGGGGGGTTCTGAACATTCGATTGCATTAAAAAACAATAGGCTTCCAGTATTCACGGATTGTGATTTTTGTACGAAATTTCATTCGAATCGCCCCATTTGTTCGTGAGATATCGTCCCCCCCCCCCCCCCCCCCCCCCCCACACACACACATCACCTCAAAAATGTTCGCTTCGTGATCAGGGATGCTTGAAACGTGCTCTTCCGTCAAAAACTCGAATTCAAATTTTCGACCCCTTCACAACACTTTTCTTATATATTATTGTATATAAGGAAAGTAAAAATGATGTATAAGATTCACACAATGCTTTTAATGTTGAATTGTACATTTGGAGCTTTTCCGGATGACAGTATCTAAAACTATTTCAAAGTACCTAATTAACTTATACTTCACGCAATTCTAAACTGACAATTATCTATATTGATACCATCAGCAATAAGCAATAAAGTCCATATATTAAAATATTTTAATAATTCCTTTATTTTGGCGTTATTTTCGTTATCTTAAAGTCCTTTTTTCAATTTTGATGATATTTTCATCAATATCAACCAAACTGGGGATATTTTCCTAAATTATTCGGCAAGTTCGCCAAATTTATTACCAAGCGTTACAGACAAACGGGGAGAAGAGCATTTCTTATATAAATGACTGTTGGCGAATTGTTAGGAGTCAAAATACAAAACTATTACACAAAGTATCTTCTCTCGTGAATGGAAGGAAATAGATTTTTGAGAACGGTGTTAACAAATTTATTTCATAATAATTAATATTTTTTTACTTTCATGTAATTTTTTTTTCATAAATCTATTTGAAAAACTGTTTGTGTCAATCGTTTTGTAATCAAAAATTACATAAGAAATAATTATTTATGTAACATTATTGAAAGTTCTGATTCTAATGTTTTGATGACTTTTTTTTTCAAAATTTCATTCGAAATTTTTTTCTTTTCTTTCTTTTTTTTTTTGGGGGGGGGGGGGGGCTTCTGAACATTCGATTGCATTTCATCTAATATCCAACATTCACTAATAATATTTTTTTTACCAAATTTCGTTTGAAACGCTCCATTCGTTCGTGAGATATCGTCTTCACAGACTCGGACACATACACACACACACCACCTCAAAACGTTCGATTCAAGTTCAAGGATGCTTGAAGCGTGCTCCGTCGAAAACTCATTATTCTCGAATTTTCGACCAGGTCACAATACTTTCTCTATACATCATATTATGCATATAGGGAAAGAAAAACTAGTATTAACTTTCATTCGTGTCTATACAGACGCACAGACATCATTGAAAAATCGGTTGATTAGTATTAAAGTATCCTCAGAACCTCTATACCTTTCAAAACCTGAAGGTTGGATTTGGCAGGCATTGTTAATAGTAAATAGAAATCTACAATAAAACTGTTACAAAAGGAATTTATTTGGAACAATATGGTTATTGGCAGATGGTTGTCCTATTCAGGAATGCTAAAATAAACAACACTTGCATGCAGGGCCTGATTTAGCCAATGTGGGACCCGGGCTTGGTGTTAATTGGGGCCCCCATACACTCACGGCATACCAAATACATGAAAAAAAACATCACTAAGCAAATTTGGAAGTTTAGGAACACTATCTCGAAGGCACTTTTGTACATGTAGGACTTTTTATTTAAAAGTAAAATTTTAAAAGATGTATGATATTTAAAACTATTAGCATATTTTCAAATTTAAAATAAAATATAATATTATCAGTTTGTATTATTCAAATAATTAAATATATAATTATTTTTGATCGAAATGTTTTAACATATACAACATTTAGGGGCCTCTAAAATATAGGGGCCCAGGGTCGCGGCCCAGAGGCTCGTGCATTAATAAGGCCCTGCAAGAAAGCACAGGAATCTAATATACAGCTTGTTCAAAAGGCCCTCCGTCAGCAACATTTGAATTCGTGAAAGAATATGACCGCGTACTTTGACAAGCATTGTAGGTACCACCCTGTTACAATCCCTGATAATACACACGACTCTTTTGATAGATATTTATTGCCTTCCGTATACGCGTTATTTACGTTCCTGGTATCGCTACTCATTAGGATTAGGGAATGCTCTACAACTTTGTAACTGTTTGTGTGTTTGATCTACCTGAAAGTGTAAGGTATCTGTTTGAACGGCCAGGAAGTGACACCCAATTTTGATCGGAACCCAGTGGGGGGCGACATCCACAGGAACCGTATCCGCCTTCCCCCTATCACCGACCTCTCTGAAGGACTTACGGACCAACATATTTAACGTATCCGTACTCCACGGGAACAGTTTCGGCAGCAGCGGGAATTGAACTCGGATCGTCGGAATGTAATCCGCGCCTGCTAACCACTGGAATGTCCACCCCACAACTTTGTAACTTCTTCATTTTCTCTCCATTGCCGAGATCTTTTCCTAACCTTATAAATTCTTCGCTAGGGGCGCTGTAATGCCTTTTATTTGATCGATTATTGGTCACTTTAAGATGGACATAACGTGGATGCTCATGGACTTTTCTTTACAATGTTATTGGGGTGCTAAAAGACTTTCTTACGAGCACTGTAAACACATACATTTTCATAGTACATTCTCTGATGATCGTGTGTTTGATTTATCGTGTCCACAACTCACAGATATACATGGGCGCCCATAGTTGAAGATGGGGCACTTGCTGTTCCCTGTACGGTCAAGGTCACAAAGGTACATATCTAATCGCTTTTGTACGTCTCATCCTTGAGTTTATCTCCCTCACTCTGGAAAATGTTCTATGCGGGCCCTTGCAAACACACATACAGAGATTAAGACGAAAAGTGTTCGAAATGAGTTCAAGAGGTCTTAAAATGTGCTTATCCATCATATATGAATCGGAAAACTTTTGGGTAAAGCACACTTCTGTATAATAGTATGATAAAGTAACTTTAATTAAAGTTACTTTAAGTATTTTATGGTTGTAAGAACTATACACTTGTGTGTAAAGCCCCACTTGAATTCTAAGACTTTTGGGTAAAGAATACTTTTATACAATAGTATGCTAAAGTAACTTTAGCCAAAGTATTTTACGGTTGTAAGAGTTATACACTTGCGTCTAAAGCCTCACTTTTGAAATAAATCCAAAATTTGAACGAATTTGCCCCACTTGTGAATGAATCAAAATTTGAATTCTAAACCTTTTGGGTAAAGAATACTTTTATACAATAGTATGCTAAAGTAACTTCAGCTACAGTGTTTTGCGGTTGTAAGAGTTGTACAGTTGCGTCTAAAGCCTCACTTTTGAAATAAATCCAAAACTTGAATGAATTTGCCCCACTTGTGAATGAATCAAAATTGAGTTCTAAACCTTTTGGGTAAAGAATTCTTTTATACAATAGTATTGTGGCGATTGTGCGTCGCCGGGCCCCGAACCAGGGACCTGATGGATGGTAGACCGACATTATAATCACTGAGCAAAAGCTAGGTTGTAAGAGCTGTACACTTGCGGCTAAATCCCCACTTTTGAAATAAATCCCCTCTTGTGCAATGAATCAAAATTGGAATGCATTTGCCTCATTTGTGAATGAATCAAAATTTGAATTCGAAAACTTTTGGGTAAAGTTTATTTCTACATAATAGTATGCTAAAGTAACTTTAGCTGAAGTATTTTATGGCTGTAAGAATTGTACACTTGCGTCTAAAGCCTCACTTTTGAAATAAATCAAAATTTGAATGAATTTGCCTTACTTGTGAATGAATCAAAATTTGAATTCGAAAACTTTTGAGTAATGTATACTTCTATACAATAGTATGCTAAAGTAACTTTAGCCCAAGCATTTTATAGTAGTAAGAATTGTACCCTTTCTTGTAAAGCCCCACTTCTACAAGAACAATGCATTGCAGAATACATATACGTGGAAGAAGCTGGAAACTTTTGTGGGTTTGATCAAGCTTCTAAAATACATTCTATGCAGTATGCACTGGACTGACTATGGAGGGGGGGGGGGCGGCTGATGTACCAAAATTATAGCTAAGAATCTTGGTTTTGGCGACATTTGATGCTTTGAGGAAAAGGGAAAAATCAAAAAAATCAAAAATTCGAATTAGGGGTGACTGTGCAAAGGAATAATCAAAACAACTCAAAACAAATTTGTTTAATTATCGAGCACTGTAGGTAGAATCTTGGTTTTGATGTCATTCGATTTGCCTCACAGCTTCTAGGTCAACGGAAAAAAAATCTAATATTTTGAAATTTGAATTAGGGATGACGATGCAAATTAGTAATAGTATTAAAAAAAAAGTTGCAAACCACTTAAAAAAAAATTTTTTTTTTAATTAAGGGTGATGATAGTAAGAGATTAAAAAAAAAAAAAAAAAGCCTGCACCACTTTTGCCATTTTATTCTTATTCTGAATTTTGAAACGGATTTTGATATTCAGGACTTTTTGTAAGTCTGCGAGTGTCATATTTAGTGTTCATAAGCCATATCTCAAGAAAGGAGCGCGCGTGCGTGTGTGTGTGTGTGTGTGTGTGTGTGCGGGGGGGGGGGGGGGAGGGGTCCACATATAGGCGATGGACCCTGGAAACTTCTGTCTGTTTTATCATACATCTTTCAGGAAATCTTAGATGCTGTCGGATGAGATTAGCTCCCTGGTGAGATTAAAATATACTATTTCTAGTATTCCGAATATCAGATTCATCCTAGACAGATGAGTTAAAATTGCAGGAACAGATCGCTTTCTCGTTTGCTTCAAAGAAACATATATTACTTTCCTTATATACATAATGTATAAGGAAAGTATTGTGACGGGGTCGAAAATTCGAATTCGAGTTTTCGACGGGAGAGCACGTTTCAAGCATCCCTGATCACGAATCAAACATTTTTGAAGTGATGTCTGCGTGCGTGTGTGTGTGTGTCAGTGAGTCTGTGGAGACGATAACTGACGAACGAATGGACCGATTCGAACAAAATTTGGTACAAAAATTGCAATCTGTAAACACTGGGAGCCTTTTGTTTTTATACACAATCAAATGTTCAGAACCCTCCTAAATTTTCGAATGAAATTTTGAAAAAATCGCCAAAAAATCAAAACCGCTAATAAGGTTACGCAAATAGACATTTCTTATGTAATTTTTCATTAGAAAACGATTGACATAAATTTTAGAACGCTAACATGAACCGTTCTCGAGATATTGTACATTTTCCAAAAAAATGATCAAAAAGTCATATAAAATAAAAAAAAATATTTCCTATTCAGAAACATGTTCACTTTTCATATGTAATACCATGCGATAAATTGGGTAACATCATTTTCGTGGATCTAACTCGTTCCATTCATGAAAAAAGATACTTTAAGTAATACTTTTGTATTTGAACGCCAATAGTCATTTATCTGCTGTAAGAATAACATATTTCTTCGTCCATAACGCTTGGCGAGATTTTGGCGACGAATTTGGCGGAATGTCGCCAACTTGGCGACTTTTTGAAATGCTGCCAAATTAACGAAAATCTCGCCAAATGGATAAAAATGACGCTAAATCAATGAAAATGAGGACTCATTGTCGAAAATTCAACATCTTGGAAAGAATATTAGTATCTACTGTAAGAAAAACCTATTTTTTTACTGTAAAAGTAGTAAATTCTTTACATTATATAAGGAAAGTCATGTGTTGCCCACATCAGATTTTTTTCAACCGTGCGGTCGAAACATATATTTACTTTTCACGTATAAACACATTATCTGTTTTAAAAGTTGCTGACCCATAGGCGTAGGCTGGATCTTTGTAAAAGGGGATGATTGTGACCGAATGGGGTGCAGTGCTAGATTTGTAAAGTACTTTTCCTTCCATTTACTAATGCAAAGTGTGCGACCTATTCTTAACGGTCAGATTGGAGCATGTACTCGGAGTTGTGCAGACTTATTAAGTGCAAAGTGACGTAACTCCATATTTTAGATTAAGTGACACAGAGGGGGCAATAACGCACTGATTCAGGAATTAATTGAAACACGTTTATTATGCACACTATAATAATACAGCAGCTGGCTGCATAAAATAGGGACATATATCAAACAGCCAGTATTGCACGTTCAAGTATTTTGACTTAAAAATCAATAATGAATTTCGACCGGATCTGGTGATAGAACCATCTTTACGCTAACCGACGAAATAGAACATAAATAGCCGATTCTTACTAAACTGCATCAGAGGACATCGAGATTTTGTCCTAGACAACTAGTGGGTACTGGATCCTTCCGATCGTCGTTATACCAACACTACTAACTGATGCACCGTGGACTTTTTAAACACAACGTGTTCATACAGAGTAAGGTCAACCTCCCGCGACAGCCATAGGTTTATGTCGAGTACAAGGAGAGGAGGCACAGAGCAAAATGCACTTCCAGCAAAGCAGCAGCTGAGGGCCACGTTTTCGACGGAATCATTCACCGGGCAGGGGCCCAAAGAACACCCGCTAAGCCCGACCCCCAGCCACCGTCCGGACCTTAGCTCAGGCCATGAATAGACGCAGTCCAGTGGTCTTGGACACCCGGATGAGTCGGGGTCTGATAGATTCGCTGGTTCGACGGACAGTTCATCGTCTATGAGGTAACCCGATTAATATGCCCCCAGAGTCGGAGGATCACGGCTACAGAGCCAACATCCGTAACCACCATCTCAGGGTGGTCCGCCCTGGGGGGGACAACGTGTTCATACAGCGGCTCAAGTAATCAACTTCCAATTGACTCACAACTTCCAATCGACCTGACTCTTACGATTCGAAATTTATCCTGCCGATATGCAGGACCGCAGAATTGTTACTTGGCTCGGCGATTGGTCTACATAATGAACCGATCAGAAGTTGTTAATGTAACGTGAAACATAAATTCTAACATAAATAGAGGGAAATAATTACTAAAGGTAATATAGATCTCGTTTTCGAGTGTAAACCCTATGGATAATCTATGTAATTTTTACACTAGTAAAGATAAGGGGTTAAGGTTAGAACCCTCAGCCTCTATCAACGCTTATGCAATCATCTGATATATCTGATTAAATTTTGCAAAGCTGTTCCGAATATTATGAAAGATTGGGGTATTTAAAATACGTAAATTCCATCAAAGTAAAACTTTAAAATTTTCAAGTAAATTTTTTAATAAAAATTTAATTCATGTGAAGCATGGAGGTGAAAGGGGTTAAACTTCATGTTGGGAAAACAAAATTGTTTAAGACTTGTTTAATAATTTAAGAATTGTTTAAAAATTCATGCGGCGATCGGGTAAGAGTAAGGTCCCAGTACATTGTATGTGTTTCTATGGCAAAAGGCTGGTATTGAATTAAATAATATGCAGGGTGGCTATAATTAATGTAGAGCTGTTTAGAACCGGGTAGTGAGAAAACTGTTGGGCCAAACTCAACCAAATTTGCAGTAAATATTATTTAGATCATGGGGTTTTGATTTTTAAAAGAAAAAAAAAATAGTTCGAATTTTGCCACCGCGGACCAAAGTAAAGGGTCTAATGTCCAGTTTTGGAGTACAATAGATATAGGAAGTACAGAAAGTTCCGTCAATGCTGAGAGGTATCGAACAATGTTGCTGAACTTTGTTAGTCCGCAACTTCAACAGCGTAGACGTCTTGAACCTACGATATTTATGCAGGCGTTTTATTATTTTTTCTTTTAAAAATCAAAATCCCATGGTCTAAATAGCATTTACTGCAAATTTGGTTAAGTTTGGCCCAACAGTTTTTTCACTACCGGGCTCAAAACACCACTACTTTAATTATGACCACCCTGTATATTTAAGCTGTTCACTTCGTAGAATAAAATTATCAGTGCAATGCAAATTAAAACTCATACGAGAATGTAATTGCCTATTCAAATTTATTTTAAGTTACAATTAATTTTTGTCTCCCTATATTCTGTACCTTGCACTACAACTAAGGAAATACACTTATTATTTAAGAAACTCTCATAATTAGGAAACATGAATTAAAAAAAATAATAAATACATATATTAAACACTACCCCTTCCTGTTGTGTCATATGAGAACAGATGAGACTTTACTAACTGTAGCCACACATAGATATAATTCTTAAAGCACTATGGTATAATCAAAATGTTTGGAAACATGCATAAGAAAATTAAATTATAAACAGTAAAGACTACATTCCTAAGAGTAAACAGTCTTTTTACTTTCCTTATATAATGTATAAGGAAAGTATTGTGACGGGGTCGAAAATTCGAATTCGAGTTTTCGACGGGAGAGCACGTTTCAAGCATCCCTGATCACAAATCAAACATTTTTGAAGTGATATATGGAAAGTAGGTATATATGGAAAGTAATAATCTATTTTCTTTTACTGTAAAAGTAGTAAAGTCATTGCATTATATAAGGAAAGTCATGTGCTGTCGACATCAGATTTTTCATTATGGTGCCATTTAAGGCGTTAAAATAATATCGTAATTAGGCCAAAGTGTTTTCGGATGTCACAGAGTCATACATCAGTGGCAATGCAATGAAAGAGGAAAATCATGAGCTTTTATACACAGTCAGAGAATGCGAAACAAAAATTTGTATATGAGTGGTCGGATTATCCTAGACAAAATAAAATCGTTAAATTACTAAATAAATATATAACACATATATATAACTGCAATCCAGAAATATGTTTGTTGGGTATTTCGAGACACCATTTAAGACGATAAAATAATATCATAATTAGGTCAGAGTGTTTTCGGACGTCACAACGTCATTCATCAGGGCAATGCAATGAAAGAGGAAAATCATGAGCTTTTATACACAGTCAGAGAGTGGGGCGCGGTAGCCCATTGGTTAGCGCGCTGGAGTTGCACTCGGTAGGCCCGGGTTCGATTCCAGCCACTGCCAAAACTGCCGCCTTGTTCACGCGGAGTACGATCACGTTAAACATGTGGGTCCGTAAGTCCTTCCGAGAGGTTGGTGGTAGGGGAAGGAGGGTACGGTCCCTGTGGATGCCTCCCCCACTGGGTTCCGGTCTAAATTGGAAGGCACTTCCCGGCTGTCCAAACAGTTACCTTACACCTTTCTGGTAGGTCGGACGGTCTGGGTTTCAACAACAACAACACAGTCAGAGACTGCGAAACAAAAATTTGTATATGAATAGTCGATTATCCCAGACAAAATAAAATCGTTAAATTACTAAATAAATATATAACACATATATAACTGCAATCCAGAAATATATTTGTTGGATATTTCGAAACACCATTTAAGACTATAAAATAATGTCATAATTAGGTCAGAGTGTTTTCGGACGTCGCAACGTCATTCAACAGTGGCAATGCGATGAAAGAGGAAAAACATGAGCTTTTATACACAGTCAGAGACTGCGAAATAAAAATTTGTATATGAGTGGTCGGATTATCCCAGACAAAATAAAATCGTTAAATTACTAAATAAATATATAACACATATAACCGCAATCCAGAAATATGTTTGTTGGGTATTTCGAGATTGCAGTTATATAAGTGTTATATATTTATTTGGTAATTTAACGATTTTATTTTGTTCCGGATAATCCAACCATCCGTAAGCAAATATTTTTCGCGGTCTCTGACTGTGTTGAAGGCCCAAGTCACCCGACTCACCCGAAGGTATGAGCAGCAGTTTGGGTGACCGGTTTCTGACTGTGTTGTTGTTGTTGTTGAGACCCAGACCGCCCGACCTACCAGAAAAGTGTAAGGTAACAGTTTGGACGGCCGGGAAGTGCCACCCACATTAGACCGGAACCCAGTGGGGGAGGCATCCACAGGGACCGTACCCTTCTTCCACTACCACCAACCTCTCGGAAGGACTTACGGACCCACATGTTTAACGTGATCGTACTCCGTATGAACACGGCGGCAGTTGTGGCAGCGTGCAAATCCAGCGCGCAAACCACCGGGCTAACACGCCCGAAATGTGCCAACAACACGCGGTGTTCCCAGGTGGTCACCCACCCAAGTACTAACCGCGCCCGATGCTGCTTGACTTCGGTGATCTAACGAGAACCGGTGTTTTCAGCACGGTACGGCCGTTGGCGAGGGTTTCTGACTGTGTATAAAAGCTCATGTTTATAACTCTTTTATTGCATTGCCACTGATGAAGGACGTTGTGACATCCGAAAGCGCTATGGCCTAATTGTAATATTATTTTTAACGTCTTAAATGGTTTCATATTAAGAAATTTGATGTGGGCAGCACATGACTTTCACTACAGACTCAAATTCTTTTCCCCTTTATTTCTTTAATAATTCATTGTGTTTAGTTGTACAAAATAATACTGAATTTGCACTTTTAATTCATTTTTGTTTCATTTTGTAAATGGACATTTTTTCAAAAGCGGCGTAACAAACATGAGAAAAAACGAAAATATATCGAGAACGGTTAGTCCTAGAATAAAGGGTTGATCTTATTCCTTTCCTCGTCAAAAAATATGTATAAAGCAAGCATTTAATTGATATATTTGAACATACGTAGTCTTTTATTTTATATTTTTAGATTTTTGCGGGCCATTTCGTAAAAAAAAAAGACAGATTTTTTTTTTAATCGTATCAAAATCTAATCAGCACCAGATATTTCACAAGTGACTTATTTACCAAATTTTGTGAAATTTCTTCAATTAGTTTTTTAGCTAGAGTGAATATATATACGATTTTTACGGGCTATTTCGCAAAAATAGGCAGGTTATCTTTTCCCGAATCGTACCAAAATCTAATCAGTACTAGGGTATCAAAGGTCACCAAATTTCATAAAATTTGGTGACTTACCAACCAAATTTTATAAAATTTGGACAATTAGCTTTTGAGTTTGAGTGGATACATACATTGCAGAAACACACACACAGACGTCACGCTAAAAATAGTTTTTTTCGTGTTCTAGAGGTCCTAAAACGTGTAGATCCATCGAAAAATCGAGTTGGGATTTTCGACACGATGCCAGTACTTTCCCTATACATTACCATGTATTGCAGAGAATATAAAAATGTTTTAACTTTTTACTTTTAACCTTTTGCTTACGGGTGGGACAGCGTCCATCCCAAACGAAGAACCTCCCCAAAAGACAGGTATTTGACACACCCTATCCTAAACCACCTTTTGCAGGCATTGGCGTCCTTGGACGTTTGGGATAGGGTATGTCAAATACCTAACTTTTTGGGAGGTTCTTTGTTTGGGACTGACGCTGTCCCACCCGTAAGCAAAAGGTTAAAAGTGTAGCATTAAGGTATTGTCAAGTTTTTCATCCGTAGAAATTTTATCTTCTTTCATCCGTAGAAATTTTATCTGCAAAGGGGGATCGAACTGTTAGGGATAGGGTATGTCAAATACTTATCTTTTTGGGAGGTTCTTTGTTTGGGACTGACGCTGTCCCACCCGTAAGCAAAAGGTTAAAAGTGTAGAATTAAGGTATTGTCATGTTTTTCATCCGTAGAAATTTTATCTTCTTTCATCCGTAGAAATTTCATCTGCAAAGGGGGATCGAACTGTTTGGGATAGGGTATGTCAAATACTTGTCTTTTTGGGAGGTTTTTTGTTTGGGACTGACGCTGTCCCACCCGTAAGGAAAAGGTTAAAAGTGTAGCATTAAGGTATTGTCAAGTTTTTCATCCGTAGAAATTTCATCTTCTTTTACCCGTAGAAATTTCATCTTCTTTTATCCGTAGAGATTTCATTCGCAAAGGGGGATCGAACTGTTTGGGATAGGGTATGCCAAATACTTGCCTTTTGGGGAGGTTCTTTGTTTGGGACTGACGCTGTCCCACCCGTAAGCAAAAGGTTAAAAGTGTAGCATTAAGGTATTGTCAAGTTTTTCATCCGTAGAAATTTTATCTTCTTTCATCAGTAGAAATTTCATCTGCAAAAGGGGATCGAACTGTTAGGGATAGGGTATGTCAAATATTTGTCTTTTTGGGAGGTTCTTTGTTTGGGACTGACGCTGTCCCACCCGTACGCAAAAGAATTAAAAGTGCAGCATTAAGGTATTTTCAAGTTTTTCATCCGTAGAAATTTCACCTCCTTCTCTCCCACTCCCCGGTGTATAATGATGGGATTCCCCATAAAATGCTATGCTTCTCTAAACCGCAAGGAGGATTAAAACTGCACAAACTTCTGTCACCGCAGTTTCCCTCTTTACCGAAAGTTCAATAAAAGAAGATAAAATGTGACAGGCCCAAATTGAGCGTAAAAAAGGAAATTGCGAGTAAAAACATCTCGATTCCACAAAACCGGTTACTCGCCGAACAACTTCCTCAGTCGATTTGATTCTCGCAGGCCGACAAGGTCGCACCGAATTAAACGTAAGTACACTGCCAAATTAGATATTAATCTAGTTTCTATTTAAGTATATGTGTGTTTTGTCAGAATATTGTTTGGGTTTTTTAAAACTAAGTTGATTCTGTAATAGGAACTGACGATTGATTTCCTTGCGGTAGTACCGAGAAACTCCATAAATATAAAAACAATCAGCATTGTGCAAAACTACTTTGGAAATGTAACGAGTAAAATTTCTGTTAGCTTTTAGTGAGTAATTAAAGTACAGTCGGTAAAATAAATAAATAAAATAAAAATTCGAACACCGATCATTATTCCGGTTCCTAGGGTCGTACAGTCAAAACAAAAGTATCATTAGACTCGGAATAATGTCTACTATAAAAAAATGTGCGTCTAATTTGTATAAGAGATCAACTTCATATTTAGTAGCTCATTTTTTTTTTCGAAAATTCAAATGGCAACACCCACTTTATTTTGTCATCGTAAGATTTATGTCAAAAATATGATAAATCTAAATGTGTGTGAGATTCCGACCATAAATAAAGGTTTGGATGATACGAATAAATACCAACATTATTGGTATTTATTCGTATCATCCAAATATTTATTCGGAAGAAGCCCATTTGGTGTCAGTTTCCATATTTAAGGTAGTAAAGTGAAGGTCACGCATACTTTGCAATTATACTTTTTTTTATTTCGTTGATATAGTACATTCTTTACAACAGTTTATCAACGGGCTTATGGGGGGGTCTCGAGCTTGTGAATTTTAGAGGCAGCGTAAACGAAGTTTGTAACCACCAATATGTGAATTAATGAGCTTAATTATTAAATGAATTAATTATTAAATGAGCTTTTTTGAAGTCACAAATTTTAGAGCTCTTAGGGGCCGCTAATAATTTATCCTCACGAAGTTGGGTAAACATTATTGGTATTTATTCGTATCATCCAAATATTTATTTTTAATTTCTACTTAGACTGATTTAATTAGAAATTTTATAACATTTCTTTTACTACTGGCTTCTACTTTTATAGCACACAAGTGCGCATTGTATTAAAACAGTAAAAGCCTTTAACATATTTTTTTTAACTTATTAACTAAAAGACAAAACTTCATTTACTAATACGTACAAAGTTGTTCAATACTATTTAATTTGATACAACTTTCTATAATCGTTAATATATACATGAAACATTGCATCTCAATAAGATGTAAGATACGTTAGGTGGCCATACCTATCAATAACTTCATGAATATATTGGTATATTGGAGAGTGGAATCTACAGTGGTGCTAAAAATGTCACCATCCCGAAAAATTCAGTATTTTCAAATAAATGTTTAATATAGTGTAATAAACCTAAATGTTGCGTCCCTTTTTCAGTGCATTGGCCCCTATATGAAAATTTCAAGAGTCATCGCCCTCTAGCGATTATTATGGAACTATAGACATTACTTTATGTCATCGCGAAAATGTAACGAAATATATATTTTTAATTATGCGAAAGTATTATTAAATATTTAATAAAATAAGAATGTCACATATTTCTCTTTATTATTAAATATTGAATAAAGTAAGTAGTCCATATTTCTTTTAATTTCCTAATATTTCACAAATAGGCATTTCTAAGTAAATACTTCTTGTGAATTACTGCATACCTTCTCTTCAATGTATTCATCAATATTAAACACTTTAAATGTGTTACTGTCCTTTCTTTCTCCTCAATGTCATGGAAATATGTGGGTAATTCAATTTTTTTTAGTATCGCTGTATCAAGCTGTGGTCTGGCAAAATAATTTCCACGTTACATAAAGCGGATCTCCAGAGATTTCGTTCATTAACATTTTATAGAATAGCTTATTTTCAAACATAGTTACAAAACATAAAATTTGCATCAAAAATGTTCTTCGCAGTCATCGTTATGCCTTTTAAATGCAATTCATAATTTAAAAATAATTAAAAAATTATATTATTGTATTTATATTTTCAATGGGATAGCCCAAACCTTTTGTGCACCACATAAAGTCACAAGAATGCAAATTTAGTCTTTAACTACTTATTCTTCAAGGGAATTCTTGAAATTGAAGAAACTAGCCGAATACCCGTTGAAAATCAACGGTCTCGCAATAAGCAACCCCTAAATAATATACATTTTGAATAATTCGCGTTTCACATTTATTCCACAAATCGAATATTTTGGTGTGCAGAACCCCCTAAAGAAGAAAATATTGGAAAACTTAAATTGCTCACTTCTTCTTTTCGAACTATCTACCCGTACATCAAATTAAAGTTTCTATCTTATTCCAAAGTATGCTATTTTATCATTTTCCCTTTTGAACGTTTTTCTGTGGAGTACATCCATAAATGAACATTTTTGAAAATCTCTCTTTGTCTTGGGGTTTTTAGCAGATGATTGTTCCATATACCAAATATCAAACCTCTATCACATTTAAGAGGAAGCATGTCTCATTTATTGGGAAAATCGAACATATTGGTATGCGTCACCCCTAATGTAGCAAACATTGGAAATCTGAAATTGCATACTTTCTTCCTTTCAAACTATCTACCCGTACACCAATTTTAAAGTCTCTATCCTATCGCGAAGCATGTTTTCTATGACTTCACCTTTCAAACGTTTTTCTGTGTAACACCCCCTTAAATGAACATTTTTGAAAAACCGTAATTATCGTGGGTATTTTATCAAATGAATAGCCCAAATACTAAATTTCAAGCCTCTATCACATTGTAAAGTAGGCGTTTTTCATTTGTTCGTCAAATCGAATGTTTTAGTAAGCGGCTCCCCTTACAATAGCAAATATTGGAAAACTGAAATTGCACACTTTCTTACTTTCCGACTATTTATCGCGAAGCATGCTTTTTCTATCATTTCACCTTTCGAATGTTTTTGTGGGGAGTACTCATACCCTTAAATATACATTTTTGAAAAACTCCATTCTCCTTGGGTTTTCTATCAGATGATTCACCCATATACCAAATATCAAACCTTTATCATGATTTAAAAGAGGCGTTTCTTCTTCTTTCCGAAAATCGAACATTTTGGTGTACGGCACCCCCTAGAGTAGAAAATATTGAAAACTGAATTTGTACACTTTCTTCCTACCAAACTATCTAACCGTACACCAAATTCGAAATCTCTATCTCATCCAGAAGCATGTTTTTTTTAATCAATTCACCTTTCGAATGTTTATTTCTGGAGCACTCCCTTAAACGAACATTTTTGAAAAAATATATTCGTCTTGGGTGTTTTCATCAAATGATCCAATATACCAAATTTCAAGCCTCTATCAAATTTTAAAGGAGTCGTTTCTTATTTATTCGGCAAATCGAACATATTTGTGTGCGGTACCCTCTTAAGTAGAAAATATTGGAAATCTGAAGTGAATCTGAATATTGGAAATCTGAATATTGGAAATCTGAGTGGTGGTGGTGGGGAGGGGGGGGGGGGAGGGGACACTGCCAATTTTTTCTATAGTTTACAAATCTGATAAAGATATAGTATAGCTTTATCTAATTAGATATCCATAGTAAATTTCCAAATCACTTTTATTTCAAAATCTGTTACTTATAGCTATGTCAAAAACTAACGTTTTTTTCTATATTCATTAACAGTGGTGCTTCCTTATTGCAAAACTTATGTCATTGTCTCAATAACATTCACGTAGCAACGCTTGATATGTTTAAATAATGACAATGCTTATTTTGCTCTTAATTATTCCTTTTTAAATAAAGTAAAAATGATATTTTTACATATTTCAACACTTGGTATAAAGTAATTCTTGGTTGAAATCTGGTCCAGATGTTGAAATTCAAAGGCAAAGTGTTTGTAATTTTACGTCAGATAACAGCCAATGCATTGAATCACAATAAAGAAATCTTTAATTATATATATTGCAGGTAAATGCGAGGGGGAAAAAATACGATGTGTGCAAGAAATAAAAATAAAAGGCCGAATGTAAGAGCTGACAAAATGATGTTTTAACAGTGAATCAAATAAAAAAAATCTGAAGTGGGCAGCACATGACTTTCCACGCATACTCATATTTACATTCGCTTTATTTCTTCAATAATTAATTATATTGAGCTTAATTGAACAAATTGACACCCATAATTATTTAAAATTACGCTGAATGCGCACTTTTAATTCCATTTTCGTTCTCATTTGGTAACTTGACTTATTTTTCAAAATGGCGTAGCGAAAATGCGAAGAAACTAAAATATCTCGAGAATGGCTAGTCCCAATGCAATGGGGTTGGTCTTATTCTTTTCAGCTTAAAAATTAAGTACAAAACAAGCATTTAATGGATATATTCGAGCATACGCAGTTTTTTATTTTATATTTTGACGATTTTTGCTGGCCATTTCGCAAAAAAGGCAAGTTATTTACTTTTTTGAAACGTACCAAAATCTAATCAGTACCAGAGTAATCCACAAGTGACTTATCTTCAAAATTTTGTAAAATGTTATCTATTAGTTTTTCAGCTGGAGTGGATACAGGAAATTTTTGTGGGTTATTTCGCAAAAAAAGGCGAGTTATTTTATCCTGGAAAACTAATCAGCACTACGGTCTCTCTCTCTCTCTCTCTCTCTCTCTCTCTCTCTCTCTCTCTCTCTCTCTCTCTCTCTCTCTCTCACTCATTCTCTCTCTCACTCATTCTCTCTCTCTCTCTCACACACACACACACACGTCACGCTAAAAATAGTTTTTTCGTATTCTAGAGGTTCCAAAACGCGTAGATCCGTCGGAAGCTCGAGTTGCGATTTTTGGCATGATTCTAATACTTTTCCTATACATTACCATGTACTTCAAGGAAAGTAATAAAAAGCATTTTAGAAAAGGTAATGAGCATTTAAAAGTAAAGAGTGCCTTTAAGTCTGCATAAGAGAACTGTTAAAATTACTGCTTTTCTGAAATATTAAAGTACAGTCCTGGGTTACAAGAAAAATAACCATCACAGGCATCCACTGTTGCTTTTACTTAATTACTAACCAAAAGTGAAAAGAATGCAAGAGAGATTTACCAACAGATGACACCATATTAGGCAAATAAGCGTGAAATGTATAAGACAGCCTTGTGACCAAGATCTAGAAGATAAGGGGCAAATAGCTACTTTAAGGCTTAGATTGAAAAGTTTTGAAGCTCCTAAGAAAAATGTTGACATTTGCTAAGTTTATATTTTAAGATAATTAAATAATGTCATATAACTGTAGGGGCTAAATACCATATCTTTATAGTTATTTTTATATATTATGTATATATATGTGTATAAGGCAGTACTCTATATAATTTGTATGAGGCTAATTCATTAGAAGAAATGTTAATTCTATATTATATATCATAAATTTTTAAATAGATACTTTTCTGGTGGTATTCTTTTTCCATTAAATTCACTTTCCACAAAACTACACACTTTTGATATACAGTAGCGTCCTCAGAAAAAAATGGGGGGGGGGGGGTGTATGGTGACAGAACATCTTGTTCCCTATTTCTCTAAATATCATTTCTACGAACTTCGACGAGTTCTGATGTGTCTGCGGGAGTTATGACCCCCAAAACCTCCCCTTTGTTGACGCCACTGTTGACATAACTTCAGTGCTGAGAAAGTATTAATTGATAAATTAAAATAATTGAGGTAAGTCCCGAAATCCCGAGATTTTATCATTTCTCTTTCCGGGATTTCAAGATCAAGTTCGGTCAGGATCCCGGGATTGTCAACCCCCAGTGTCGATATTTAATAATCACTATAGCTTTTGTGAGATCAAGAGGTAATTATACAGTTTGATGTTTATATAGACGCAGAGCGCAGATTTTTAGGCACCGTTTTATGACAGCCATGACCTTATAACCCCAATAAATTCACGTCACACAAATTGCACGTGTGGTTGGGGCAAAGATCTCCTAGGGCCGACTTTAACCAAGCTTCATTGGAGACTCAAGGAGCCAATGATGCGAAGATGCGACATCGCACTGAGGATCCTCCAATGAGAGCAAAGAGGGCGTATCCGAACCTCAAGTCAACTCATGTGGCAACAAGGAGAAAAAATCAAGGAAAAGATTGAAATGACAATTCAAGCGGTGTGGTTCATAAGTAGAATGATTATCCAAAAGCGACGAGAGAGAGTCGTGATTATACAGAATGTTAATGGAAAAATTCAGAGAGTCGTGTTCTCAAGCAGTGTAGGGAGTTGTTATTTTAAATATTAAAATGTTATAGAAAAAAACAAAGCTGACTCCAAATGTCAGAAAAAGAAGCTACAAAAATTCCAGTCATGCTGAGCAACAGAACTGAGATACAGAGGTATATGCCAGTCTTCGTATATATTAGGTCAATTGTTAATCTTTGGAATAAGATTCAAAAGACCCGGTCTCACACGGTGCTTTTCTCCCCCTTAAGCGTTTATTAAAATTGATGTAATTTTAATTATAACAATAATAAATGTGTGAATAAATAATATTTAATTTAAAAGTTAAAATGTGGAATTTAATGTGCAGTGCTTTTATTAATGATTATGTTATGGAACTCGTGCAAAGAAATAAGGGTGGGTTATTGCGGCCACGATAAAAATGCACGAACTATACGGTTGACGATCACTATTAACTGTAATAACCTTAAGCCAACTGATGTGGCAACAAGGAGAAAAAATCAACGAAAAGAAATTATGGAAGATTAATAATTTAATTCATAAAATAGAATTATATTTATAAAAGAAATCAACTCCAATTAAATGTTTCATTTTGTTCACCACAGCTTGGTAATTGTCTTTTCTAGTCAATCTCACTGTATTACCAAGTTCGTTATTCCAACTTTTCAAATTCTCCCATAAGGGCGCTGTAATCAATTTTATTTGATCGGACATGACCACTTTACTATAGAATTAATTTGTAAACTTATGGATCTTTTCCAACAAATTTATTGGAGTACTTAAAAGAAATAATTATCGAGAAAAAAGTTAAAAGAATTAATTATGGTGTGTTGAGACTTATGTGCTACTCATATCAAAATTTTCTATTAAATTATGAAAATAGAATAAGTGGAATTTCGAATTTTGATTTAAGGGATCAATGGATGTGAACTCAAGCCATGGGTTTTGTATACTACAAAATTTTCGTTTCAAATTATGAAATCGATTCTGTATCGCCTTCTTTAGTGCAAGATAGATCAACAAATACGAAGTCAAATACAATGTGGGCAGGGCGTGACTTTCCCGATAGACTCATATTATTTTTCTTTTTATTTCTTTAATAATTGATAAAAATTGATTTTAATTGTACAAAATAACACGCATGATTATTTGAAACGACATTGAATTTGCACTTTTAATTCAATTTTCGTTTTCATTTGGTAACAGCACTTATTACTTTCCTTATATACAGAGTATAATGTATAAGGAAAGTATTGTGATGGGGTCGAAAATTCGAATTCGAGTTTTTGACGGGAGAGCACGACTTTTTTAAATGTTCCCAAATTAACGAAAATCTCGACAAATGGATAAAAATGATGCTAAATCAAACGAAAATGACAACTAATTGACGAAAATTCAATATCTTGAAAAGAATATAAGTATCTACTATAAGAATAACCTATTACTTTCCTTATATACATAATGTACAAGGAAAGTATTGTGACGGGGTCGAAAATTCGAATTCGAGTTTTCGACGGCAGAGCAAGTTTCAAGCATTCCTGATCACGAATCAAACATTTTCGAAGTGATGTCTGTGTGTGTGTGTGTGTGTGTCAGTGAGTCTGTGGAGACAATAACTGACGAACGAATGGACTGATTCGAACGAAATTTGGTACAAAAATCACAATCCGTAAACACTGGAAGCCTATTTTTTTAAACGCAATCGAATGTTCAGAATCCCCCAAAATTTTCGAGTGAAATTTTAAAAAAACCGTCAAAAAATCAAAACCGCTAACAAAGCTACACAAATAGACATTTCTTCTTGTTGTTGAGACCCAGACCGTCCGACCTACCAGAAAGGTGTAAGGTAACTGTTAGGAACCGGGAAGTGCCACCCAATTTAGATCGGAACCCAGTGGGGGAGGCATCCACGGGGACCGTACCCTCCTTCCCCTACCACCAACCTCACGGAAGGACTTACGGACCCACATGTTTAACGTGATCGTACTCCGCGTGAACACGGCGGCAGTTTTGGCAGCGGGTGGAATCGAACCCGGGCCTACCGAGTGCAACTCCAGCGCGCTAACCAATGGGCTACCGCGCCCTAGACATTTCTTGTTGTTGTTGTTGAGACCCAGACCGTCCGACCTACCAGAAAGGTGTAAGGTAACTGTATGGACGGCCGGGAAGTGCCACCCAATTTAGACCGGAACCCAGTGGGGGTGGCATCCACAGGGACCGTACCCTCCTTCCCCTACCACCAACCTCTCGGAAGGACTTACGGACCCACATGTTTAACGTGATCGTACTCCGCATGAACACGGCGGCATTTGTGGCAGCGTGCAAATCTAGCGCGCAAACCACGGGGATACCGCACCCGAGATGGCCAACAGCACGCGGCGTTCCGAGGTGGTCACCCACCAAGTACTAACCGTGTGTAATTTTTCATTAGAAAACGATTAACATAAATTTTAGAACGCTAACATGAGCCGATCTCGAGATATTGCACATATTTCAAAAAAATTATCAAAAAGTCATATAAAATAAAAAATATATATATTTCCTATTGAGAAACATGTTCACTTTTCATATGTAATACCATGCGATACATTTGGAGACATCCTTCTCGTGGATCTAGCTCATTCCATTCATGAGAAAAGATACTTCGAGTAATACTTTTTTATTTGAACGCCAATAGTCATTTATCTGCTATTAGAATAACTTATTTCTCCGTCAGTAAAGCTTGGCGAGATTCTGGCGACGAATTTGGCGAAATGTCTCCAACTTGGAGACTTTATGAAATGTTGTCAAATTAATGAAAATCTCGGCAAATGGATTAAAATGACGCTAAATCAATGAAAATGACGACTAATTGTTGAAAATTCAATATTTTGGAAAGAATATAAGTATCTACTATAAGAAAAACCTATTTTTTTTTACTGTAAAAGTAGTAAATTCATTGCATTATATAAAGAAAGTCATGCTCTGTCCACGTCAGGGTAGGGTAGTGAAGTGTGGGAATGATAGCGGTAAATCGAAAGACTTGTTTAGAGTATGCAGCAGAATACAGTTGACTAAAATTTCAGACCTACAGCAATTCCTTTTTGATACATACTTCAAAAACGAAAGTTTGTTCGAAAAAAAAAATGCGAAAATATTTAACATACTTTTTTTTCCTGTGGGTGGTATTTTCTAAAAAAATTGGGTCTAAAAGTATAGGGTCTAAATTTTTATATGGTCCTTTGAGCAAAAATAAGTTTCATTAGAAAAGGGATTTTCTTTTCGTACAGTAACTAATCCAATGAAACGAAATTCTGTGCAATTATTTGCAAAATGTAAGTTATTACTTAATTATAAATCGGGAATTTCCCCCCTATTAATTGGGGGCTAGTAACAAATAAAATTGCCCAGATACGTTCTATGAAATATTTGGTTTAAATTTGCAGTCGGTCCCTTGCACAACGAGTTAGATTCGAGGGAAAACCTAATTTTAACTATCCAATTTTAGCCTATTCTGGCAGTTTATTTTTACATTCTTTTTACTTTCCTTATATACATAATGTATAAGGAAAGTATTGTGACGGGGTTGAAAATTCGAATTCGAGTTTTCGACGGGAGAGCACGTTTCAGGCATGCCTGATCAAGAATCAAACATTTTTGAGGTGATGTCTGTGTGTGTGTTTGTGTGCGTGTCAGTGTGAGCCTGTGGAGACGATATCTCACGAACGAATGAAACGATTTGAATGAAATTTGGTACACAAATTACAATATGTGAATACTGGAAGCCTATTGTTTTCAAACTCAATCGAATGTTCAGAACCCCCCTAAATTTTCGAGTGAAATTTTGAAAAAATCATCAAAAATTCAAAACCTTTAATAAAGTTACGCAAATAGACATTTCTTATGTATTTTTTCCTTAGAAAACGATTGACATAAACTTTAGAACGCTAGTATGAACCGTTCTCGAGATATTGCACATTTTTCAAATAAATTTATCAAAAAATTCCATAAATTAAAAAAAAATATTAACTGTTGAGAAACATTTTCACTTTTCATATGTAATATCACACGATAAATTGGGTGACATCCTTCTCGTGGATCTAGCTCGTGCCATTCGTGAGAAAAGATACTTTGAGTAATACTTTTGTATTTGAACGCCAATAATTATTCATCTGCTATAAGAATAACTTATTTCTCCGTCTATAACGCTTGGCTAGATCTTGACGCCGAATTTGGCGGAATGTCGCCAACTTGGCGACTTTTTTAAATGTTGCGAAATTAACGAAAATCTCGCCAAATGGATAAAAAATGACGCTAAATCAATGAAATTGACGACTAATTGACGAAAATTCAATATCTTGGAAAGAATATAAATATCTACTATATGAAAAACCTATTTTTTGTTGTAAAAGTAGTAAATTCATTGCATTGTATAAGGAAAGTCATGTGTTGCCCACATCAGATTTTTTGTAGGTTATTGTCGAGTTGCAAAAGAAAAGGGAAAATATAATTATTATGCTAAGTAAACTGCGATTATCAAAATATTATTCCTTTGTCTACTAGACTGCGATTGGCACATAGTAAAAGAAAATGTTTGTATTATTGCTTCCTACAGTAAAAGATTATTGTCGAATTGCAGAAGAAAAAATCTGATGTGGGCAGTATATGACTTTCCCCGCAGACTCAAATGCACGTTCTTTTTATTTCCTTAATAAATAAGTAAATTGAGTTTATCTGCACAAAATAACACTGAATTTGCACTTTTAATTACATTTTCGTTTTCATTTGGTAACTGGATATTTTTTTATTTTTTCAAAGGCGGCGTAACAAAAATGAAAATAAATCAAATATCTCGAGAACGATTAGTCCTAGAATAATAGGGTTGGTCTTATTCTTTTCCTCATCAAAAGTTACGTATAAAACAAGCATGTAATTGATACATTTGAGCATACATAATTTTAAGTCTTTTGTTTATTCATAGTCTTTTAAGTTTTGGCGATTTCTGCGGGTCATTTCATAAAAAAAAGGCGGGTTCTTCTTTTCGGAATCGTACCAAAATCTAATCAGCACCAGCTTATCCCAAAAGTGACATTTCTACCAAATTTTATGAAATTTGGTCGGTCAATTTGTATTTTAGTTAGCGTGGATACATATGATTTTAGCGGATTATTTCGCAAAAAAAGGCGAGTTCTTTTATCCTGAATAAAATAAAAGAAAATCAGCACCAGGGTCACCCACAAGGAACACACCTACCAAATTTTATGAAATTTGGTCAAGTAGTTTTTTAGTTAGAGTGGATATACAGACACACGCACAGACGCCACGCTAAAAATAGTTTTTACTTCCCTGCAATACATGGTAATGTATAGGGAAAGTATTGGAATCATACCGAAAATTGCAACTCGGGTTTTCGACGGATCTACACGTTTCGGGACCTCTGGAATACGATAAAACCATTTTTAGCGTGACGTCTCCGTGTGTTGGTCTGTTTGTCTATGTAGCTTTTGTATCCACTCTTAACTAAAAAACTAATGGGCCGAATTGCATAAAATTTGGTAGGTAAGTCACTTGTGGGCGAATCTGGTGCTGATTAATTTTGGGTACGATTCTGGATAAAAGAATTCGCCTTTTTTGCGAAATGGTCGTTCAAAAATTGTCTGTATCCACTCTACCCGCACTCTTAAATGCTTGTTTTATACGCAATTTTTAACGAAGAAAAGAATAAGACCAACCCCATTACACTAGGACTAACAGTTCTCAAAATATTTTAATTTTTTCGCATTTTCTCTACGCCACCTTTGAAAATAAGTCCAGTTATCAAATGAGAACGAAATGTGAATTAAAAGTGAATTAAATTTAATTAAAATAAAGAGAACGTGAATATAAGTCTTCAGGGAAAGTCATGTGCTGCCCACATCAGATATTTACTTTCCCTGCATTACATGGTAATGTATAGGGAAAGTATTGGAATCCTGCCGAAAATCGCAACTCGAGTTTTCGACGGATATACACATTTCGAGACCTATAGAATACGAAAATACTATTTTTAGCGTGACGTCTGTGTGTGTGTCTGTGTGTCTCTCTGTCTGTGCAATGTATGTATCCACTCTAACTGAAAAACTAATGGACCGAATTTCATAAAATTAGCGTCACATCTGTGTGTGTCTCTGTGTGTGTGTGTATCTGTTTGTGTGTCTGTCTGTGCAGATTTTGTATCCATTCTAACTAAAAATTTAAAACTAATTGACCGAATTTATAAAATTTGGTAGGTAAGTCACTTGTGGGCGAGTCTGGTGCTGATTAGTTTTGGGTACGATTCGGGATAAAAGAACCCGCCTTTTTTTGCGAAATGGCACTCAAAAGCCTGTATGAACTCTCACTTAAATATTAATGGACAGAATTTTACAAAATTCGGTAGATAACTTGCTTGTGTGTCACCCTGGTGCTGATTAGTTTTTGGTACGATTAGGAAAAATATAACCTGCTCTTTTTGCAAAATGGTCCGCAAGAATCGTCAAAATCTACAATAAAAAACTACACATGCTTAAATACGAGTATATCCATTAAATGTTTATTTTATACGTAATTTTTAACGAAGAAAATAATAAGACCAACCCCATTACACTAGGACTAGCCGTTCTCGAGGTAATTTAATTTTTTCGCATTTTCTCTACGCCACCTTTGGAAATAAGTCCAGTCACCAAATGACAACGAAAATTGAATTAAAAGTAAATTAAATTTAATTAAAATAAAGAGAACGTGGATATAAGTCTGCAGGGAAAGTCATGTGCTGCCCACATCAGATTTTTATTTTCCTGCAATGCATGGTATTGTATAGGAAAAGTATTGGAATCATGCCGAACATCGCAACTCGAATTTTGACGGATCTGAACGTTTTGAAACCTCTAGAATACGAAAACACTATTCTTAGCGTGACGTCTGTATATGTATGTGTCTGTCTGTCTGTCTGTGCAATATATGTTTCCACTCTAACTCGAAAAATAATGGACCAAATTTCACGAAATTTGGTTAGTAAGTCACTTGCGTGTGACCTTGGTGCTGATTAGTTTTTGGTACCATTCGGGAAAAGAGAACCCGCCTTTTTTGCGAAATGGGCCGCAAAAATTGCTTGTATCCACTCTAGCTGAAAAACTAATAGATCAAATTTTACAAAATTTGGTAGATAGGTCACTTGTGGGTTACTCTGGTGATGAGTAGATTTTGGTACAATCCGGAAAAAAATAATCTGCCATTTTTGCGAAATGGCCCGCAAAAAATGTCTGTATCTACTCCAGCTAAAAAACTAATCTACCAAATTTCACAAAATTTGGTGCTTAAGTCACTTGTGGGTTAATCCATATTTAACCCCATCCAATTTATCAGATTTTGGTACAATTCATAAAAAAGGAACCTGCTTTTTTCTACGAATTGACCAGCAAAAATCGTCTGAATCTAAAATAATTGATTACGTATGCTCCAATATATCAATTAAATAAGAAATAAGAAATAATAAGAAATAAGACCAACAACATTACTCTAGGACTGGCCGTTCCCGAGAAATTTTAATCGCATGTTCGCCAGCCACTTTTGAAAATAGGTTCAGTTACCCAATGAAAAGGAAGTGGAAGTAAATGTGCAAATTCAATGTAATATAAAAAAATCTGATGTGGGCAGCACATGACTTTCCCTGCAGACTTATATCCACGTTATCTTTATTTTAATTAAATTTAATTCACTTTTAATTCAATTTTCGTTCTCGTTTGGTAACTAGACTTATTTTCAAAGGTGGCGTAGAGAAAATACGAAAAAACTAAAATATCTCGAGAACGGCTAATCCTAGTGCAATGGGGTTGGTCTTATTCTTTACTTCGTTAAAAATTACGTATAAAACAAGAATTTAATGGATATATTTCAGCATACATAGTTTTTTATTTTAGATTTTGTTGATTTTTGCGGGCCATTTTGCAAAAAAAGGCAGGTTATTTTTTTTCGAATCATACTAAAATCTAATCAGCACCAGAATGTCCTACAAGTGATTTATCTACTGAATTTTGTGGAATTCGGTCTATTAGTTTTTCAGCTAGAGTGAATACAAGCTTTTGCGGGCCATTTCGCAAAAAAAGGCGAGCTCTTTTATTCCGAACCGTACTCAAAACTAATCAGCACCAGATTCGCCCACAAGTGACTTACCTACCAAATTTTATGAAATTCGGTCCATTAGTTTTTTAGTTAGAGTGGATACAAAATCTGCACAGACAGACACACAGACAGACACACAGACACACGTCACGCTAAAAATGGTTGTTTCGTATTCTAGAGGTCTCGAAACGTGTAGATCCGTCGAAAACTCAAGTTGCGATTTTCGACATGATTCCAATACTTTCCCTATACATTACCATGTATTGCAGGGAAAGTAATAATGTTTGGTGTTGCTTTGTGCAATTAATCGCAATTTAACAAATTATTGAAGAAATAAAGAGAACGAAGAATATGAGTCTGCACGGAAAGTCATATGCTGGCCACATCAGATTTTTTCGTATTCAAGAGGTCTCTATTTCGTATTCTAAAAAACCATTTTTGGTATGATTCCAATACTTTCCTTATACATTACCATGTACTGTAGGGAAAGCAAAAGGATTATATAATTGCTATGTCCTGTAAACTGCGATTGGCACATAGTAAAAGAAAAATATTCATATTATTACCTTGTCTAAGTAGTCTGCAATTGACACATATCAGTAAAAGAAAAATGTTTATATTTATTGCCTTTGAAAGTGCCTAATGATCGGAAATTAAGTATGGATTTCATTAAAATAATGGTAATTTAAGCATTCTATCATGGAATCGGAAATTTTTCAATCGAGCTTTAATTAGTAATTCTATTATACGGTTAATCAATACCTGATGCACTGGGAATTCAGCGAAACATTAGCTGCTAGCTGCAGGACACAGCTAGTAATTAATCAGTTCTTAGAGATTTCTGCTTCTTCTGAAATAAATATCGGGATAAAATACTTTATTGCTTGCTTCATCCAACAGATTAACAGAACAAATTATTTAATCCTCTCAGGAGTTCATAAACTCTTTTTTATAATATCAAAAAGTTACCTCTTGCGTCTGAAACGACGCGGTAACTCAAGCATGGAAGTGAGAAAATCGGTGAGAACGAGAGCAAGGTTTGGAGAAGATATATTGCAACCTCTGAATAGATAGTGTTCACGTGGCGTTGTTGCTAACGTGGCCACAATAGTACGGAGTTGGAATACAGAAACGGAGGAACTATGCTAAAAGTTTGCAATAACGACATAAACTGAGCAAAATTCGCATTTCCATATGATATTGTTACGTAACAATATCATATGGTAATGCGAAACAAAGAAATCTGATGTGGGAAACACATGACTTTCCTTATACAATGCAATGAATTTATTGCTTTTACAGTAAGTAAAAAAAGCTGATGTGGGCAGCACATAACTTTTCCTTCAGACTTATATTTACGTTCTCTTTACTTTAATTAAATTTAATTCATTTGTAATTCAATTTTCGTTCTTATTTGGTAACTGGACTTATTTTCAAAGGTGACGTAGAGAAAATAAGAAAAACTAAAATATCTCAAGAACGGCTAGTCCTATTGTAATGGGGTTGGTCTTATTATTTTCTTCGCTAAAAATTACGTATAAAACAAGCATTTAATGGATATGTTTCAGAAAACGTAGCTTTTTATTTTAGATTTTGACAATTTTTGCGGGCCATTTTGCAAAAATAGACAAGTTATTTTTTACCGAATCGTACTAAAATGTAATCAGCACCAGGATAACCCACAAGTGACTTATCTACCGAATTTTGTGAAATTCGGTCCATTAGTTTTTCAGCTAGAGTGGATAAAGGCAATTTTTGCGGGCCATTTTGCAATAAAAAACGGGTTCTTTTATCCCGAATCGCACCAAAAACTTATCAGCACCAGGGCCACATCCAAGTGACTTACCTAACAAATTTTATGAAAATCGGTCCATTAGTTGAGTTAGAGTGGATATAACATTGCACAGACAGACAGACAGACACACATACACACACACAGACGTCACGCTAAAAATAGTTTCTTCGTATTCTAGAGGTCTCGAAACGTGTAGATCCTTCGAAAACTCGAGTTGCGATTTTCGGCATAATTCCAATACTTTCCCTATACATTACCATGTATTGCAGGGAAAGTAAAAATAGGTTAATCTTATAGTAGATACTTATATTATATCCAAGATATTGAATTTTCGTCAATTAGTTGTTATTTTCATTGATATAGCGTAATTTTTATCCATTTGGCGAGATTTTTGTTAATTTGGCAACATTTAAAAAGTCGCCAAGTTGGCGACATTCACCAAAATGTCACGAAGCGTTATGGACGGAGAAATAAGTTAATTTTATAGCAGATAAATGACTATTGACGTTCAAATACAAAATTATTGCTCAAAGTATCTTTACTCATGAATGGAACGAGCTAGATCCATGAGAATAATGTCACCAAATTTATCGTATGATATTATATAGGAAAAGTGAAAATGTTTCTCAACAGATCATTTTTTTTTTAATTTATTTGATTTTTTGATAAATTTATTTGAAAAATGCGCAATATCTAGAGAACGGTTCATGCTAGCGTTCTAAAGTTTATGTCAATCGTTTCTCTAAGGAAAAATTACATAAACAATGTCTATTTGCGTAACTTTATTAAAGGTTTTGATTTTTTGATGATTTTTTCAAAATTTCATTCGAAAATTTAGGGGAGTTCTGAACATTCGATTGTGTTTAAAAACATAGACTTCCAGTATTCTCGGATTGTAATTTTTGTACCAAATTTCATTCGAATCGCTTTATTCGTTCGTGAGATATCGTCTCCACAGACTCACTAACACACACACACACACATACACACACACACACACACACACACACACACACACACACACACACACACACACAGATATCACCTCAAAAATGTTCGATTCGTGATCAAGGATGCTTGAAACGTGCTCTCCCGTCGAAAACTGGAATTTGAATTTTCGGTCCCCGTCACAATACTTTCCTTATACATTATGCGCATAAGGAAAGTAATAACAGGGCTTTCTATACTGCTACATAAATAATCATTTTATACGGAATTTTCATTACAAAACAAATGACACAAACTTTAGAATGTTAGATTTAAAAAAAATATATAAGAAAAATTATATAAAATTAAGAAAGTAGTAAGTATCATCAAATATCTTCACTTTTCGTGTGCAATAATATGAGACGAAATTATATCATCATGGATCTAGTTCGTTCCATTCACGAGAGAAGATGCTTTTTGCAATAGTTTTGTATTCTGACTCCAAAAAATTGGCGAATAGTCAAGTCCTTTTTAACTGGATATTAAATAAATGTCCATTGCATTTTGATGGGGATTTCGCACGGGAGCATAAATAAATCATTCTGTTTGAACTAATATATCGCTCAAAAGCGCCCAATTTCAATTGGCGCGATATGATTTCAGTGCCATAAACATTGTGCCGTGAACCTCACTATTATTTCGCGGTGAAAGAAGGCATTGCCTAATGTAGCGAAAGGCATGTACTGTTCACATCAGATTTTCTCTTTTAAGTAATTACATGTCTCATAAGTGTGTGCATGTTTCATTCGTGTTTTCGTCATGCAGCATGCGCTAATTTGCATCAGTGTCAAGTCATTGTTTTTTATGAAGTATTCTGCACAGTATCTGTTACATTATAAGTGTATTCTACAGGAAGTTTATTAAAAACTCTTCCAATACACTAGTTCTTCCGAAGCGTGGATTTCATTCGAAAGGAATTTACTCACGGTCATTGAAATTTAAAGTTTAATCTTTAATTATATTTCTGGTTTCTCGCCGAACTGAATTTCATATTACTGTTTTTGTTATATGGAAGCTGTTGAGATATATAAAAACCAAAATTTATTGAGATTCTCAAGAAAGGTTAGAATTTTTTAAGATGTCCTCTATATCTTATTTTACTGTCAAATTAGGCTATATATACATATATATTTGAATATATTACAAGCAATTAAAATTCTTACAATCTATATATATACAGGGTGTCCCAAAAACATTGACCTCGGCTTTTACTCCTTAAATATTGATCTTAGACATATATAGTAAATTACAAAGTTGCGCAAAAAAAGGTATAGAATTTTATAAAATCGATAAAAATTTTCAGGGGATTAAATTTGAAGAAGTACAAAATTTAAATTTTTATAAGGCCCCAGACAAAAACATTTCCAATGAGTAAAGTGTGCCCCATACACTAATAAGGTGATGTACAAAATTTCAAAATTTTATCATAAGCACGCACACACATAAGCATGACACACACACACACACACACACACACACACACACAGACACACACACACACACATATATATATATATATATATATATACACACACACACATATATATATATATATATACATATATACACATACACACACACATATATATATATATATATATATATATGAAATAATAAAACTATTATTGAACTTGAAGAGATACCGTAAATCCCTTAAGACTAATTAAAAACTCTGAAAGAATACTATATTAAGAAATCAATAGAATATAGCAGCACAAGGGGTAACTCAAATTATGTTACTTTATTATTATTCTTATTCTTATTCATCTTATACATTACACTGTATTCTCATCTAAATACTGATCCATACGCCGGTATATTTGAATATTTTATTTGATTATTTTTATATTTATATCTGATCCAATTTCTACCATCTTCTACATGGGGCCATGTGCATTATTTCTGTAATACAATTTACAGTAATGCACACAGAAACGCAGAATCAGCATTAACGAACCAGGTATGGCCCTTGATAACGTACATGGTTTCGGAAATGCTTTTCACTTTTTTAAATTTATTCATATTCAAAATTTTTTTTTGGGAACGCCGATTTCAACTTGAGAGGATAACAACCATACAGAAAACTAACATGGAGGATAAAAGTAACATCAGGAGGTTAACCTGAGGTAAAAATAGCAGGAGATGGTCAGTCAGATTATCAGTTGTACGTCAATCTGTCATTAGAGAGTGGAGAATGTAGAGCCCACTTCGACAATAAGAGCTTGCAATTTCAGTCCAGTAGCTCAACGGTAGGACGTCGGCTGGCCAGTTGGAAGATCCAGGGTTCTATTCCCTGTTGGGGCAGCAAGATTCTTTACAATCTTTGATAACTCAAAACTCGAGGAGGGGCCTTTCCTGACGTCCGCTTTACCACTCGAGTGGTATCCCCCCCATCCCCCATGGGCGGCTCTGGTCTGCTTGTCAGTAAATCAGTTCTTATCCACTGTTTTCTTATGTAATATTTAAAGCATTCTGTAGAAGTCTTCATTTCGACACTATAACGTCGTCTCCTTTCTGGTAGGTCGGACGGTCTGGGTCTCAACAACAACAACAACTATAACGTCCGTCGTCTCCGAGCCAACGGTCCTACCGGTAAACACCGATTCTCGTTAGATCACCGAAGTAAACCAGCATCGGGCGCGGTGAGTACTTGGGTGGGTGACCACCTGGGAACACCGCGTGCTGTTGGCACATTTCGGGCGCGGTAGCCCGGTGGTTTGTGAGCTGGATTTGCACGCTGTCACAACTGCCGTCGTGTTCATGCGGAGTACGATCATGTTAAACCTGTGGTCCGTAAGTCCTTCCAAGAGGTTGGTGGTAGGGGAAGGAGGGTAGGGTCCCTGTGGATATCTCCCCCACTGAGTTCCGGTCTAAATTGGGTGGCACTTCCCGGTCGTCCAAACGGCTACCTTACACCTTTCTGGTAGGTCGGACGGTCTGGATCTCAACAACAACAACTATAACGTCGTCTCCGGCCACTCAAACGGCTACTGTAAACCTTTAGGTCAATCTGAGTCTTCAAGTATAACGTCGTCTACTAATAATTGAATGATATGTAATATAGGGATTATATGTAAAATCCAGGCAATTCTAATCATGTTTTAGACTGCAGATATTTTTCGTCAAATAACATGAGTCGTTGACTCTTTGGTTGTTAACAAGCGGAAATTTTGCTGACAAATAACAGAGCCATTGGGGCCTTTCGTTCCAACAAGACAGCAGGCATGGCTAGACAGATGAAAAACAAAAAGAAACTTGGCGGTAAACACGATTTTAGTATCATTCCATCATATACCATGTATCCCAAGTGATTTTTCGCACAGATAAGAATTCAGACTCGTGTTAGCGATAACAAATGTGACTTGGCATCAATCACTTCCTTATTATTTGCTGTCTAGAAAAAGAAATCGCTGATGAAAATTTTAACAAAATGCTGTGTCCTAATACTTACAGTTCATAGATACATGTTGAATTGAGTAAACAGAATTCCGAATCACGTTAGTGATAACAAATGTGACTTGGCATCAATCGCTTGATTATTATTTGCTGTCTAGAAAAAGAAACCGCTGATGAAAGTTTAAAAAAAATGCAGTGTCTGAGTACTTTAGGTTCATAGATACATGTTAAAAAATTTAGGGTAAAACAATTTTTGTTTCATTAATAATAGCATAAACAGTTCATCAAAAGTATCAACAAGTTTTAAAAGCAAAACGTAGCCTTCAAAATAAAAAATCTGATATGAGCAGCACATAACTTTTCCTACAAACTCAAATTCTGTTTCTCTTTATTTTTTCAATAATTCATTAAATTGAGTTTAATTGTAAAATAACAAGCATAATTATTTGAAATGACAGTCAATTTGCACTTTTAATTCAATTTTCGTTCTCATTTGATGAGTGGACGTATTTTCAAAGGAGGCGTAGAAAAAATTCGAAAAAACTGAAATAATTCAAGAACGGGCAGGTCCTAGAGTAATGGGGTTGGTCTTATTCTTTTTATTGTCAAAAATTAAACATGAAACAAGCATTTAATGGATACATTTGAGCATACGTAGTCTTTTATTTTAGATTTTAACGATTTTTGCAGGCTATTTCGCAGAAAAGGCAAGTCATTTTTTCTCGAATCGTACCAACATCTAATCAGCACCAAGTAATATACAAGTGATTTACGTAAAAATTTTTATGACATTTAGTAAATTAGTTTTCGAGTTAGAGTGGATACCTATATTGCACAGGCAGAAACACACACAGACGCCGCGCTGAAAATAGTATTTTCGTGTTCTAGAGGTCCCAAAATGCGTAGATCCGCCGAAAACTCTAATTGCGATTTCCGACATGAATCTAATACTTTCCCTGTACTGTCACCATGTATTGTTGGGAGAGCAAAAAAACAGAGTTCTCTCTCTCTCTCTCTCTATATATATATATATATGTATATTCTCAACATGACAACCAGATATCAGATGGTTACCTTATTTATGGAACAGGGAACGAGGAGTATTTAATACCTATTTAGTACCTGTTTTATTTATAACGGATTTATTCCCAAGCCAAACGTTGGGTATATTTTATTTTATTTTTACATGTGCTCTTCATATAATTTTCAATCAAAGATAAGTCACAGATAATTAAAACATACAAGTAATTATTAGATTTCTTACAATATATATATATATATATATATATATATATGTGTGTGTGTGTGTGTGTGTGTGTGTGTGTGTGTGTGTGTGTAAATTGAAATTTTTTTTTTTATTTTTTTGCAAATATTTGAAAATCAAAAGGTAAATAGTTAAATCCAAAAGCAAATAATAAATGTAAATGTACTATTAAATGATGTAATAAAAGTCAGTATCTAGAAATCAGAATATAAAACAGAATAAAACTTTCATCATGATATTGCGCAAAGCAGCTAAGAACATAATGGATTTATAAATAAAAATTGAAAATTTTTAAAACGAAAACTATGCATAAACTATATATATATATATAAAAACTCAGACTAACATCCTCTATAAAGAATGAACAACTGCCTATTACTAATGTAAGAATGAAACAATTTCACTAAGTCCAAACCAAATTCAAGGTCCACAAATTTTCTACACAAAATCAAGTTATCCATATCAACAAAATCAAACGCTTTCGAAATATCAGTATAAATGAAATGATATTGAATTGGCCATTAAATCGGTGAATACAATTGGCAAACAATTGATGATTAAAATTGCTTGATGATGCCAAATTGTTTTTCAATTTGTCAGCAAGTGGGACAGATAGATAGACAAGGAAGGAGAGAAGGGCGTGCGGGAGTAAAGCGTGAACCAGTCAAGAGACATTTTTACAGACAGTGGAGATATGTATGTAGTGAGTGTGGTGACGACTATGTTATTTATTGCAGTTAACGTACGCCGTATATATAAGTAGAGAGGTTTATGCGACTACAGAAGCGCAAGACAATTATTTTCCCCCCTTTCTTAAAACATTAAATGATAGAATATTCCATTGAATAGTCCACTGATAGAATAGTCAACTGAAACGCTTTTCTGATGAAAACATAAAATTTGAATAAAACACTGAAAACCGATCTTTTATTAAAAAATCCAATGTGTTACTCCTTTGTTGTGTGTTCGAAAATTCCTAATGCAACACATCAAGCCTCAATAATGTTGTTTTTTCAAAATAATCCGAGGTATTTTTACCAATGTTTCCTTAAAATGGAGCGGAGGGGGGAGGTAGCAATGGCGCTGAAAGAATTTTCAGGTCCTTATGCTGTAAATACTGTAGATATGCTATATAATGGATGGATAACACAGGCCTCAGAAACGTTCCAAAGGTGTTTCTTAGGTGGGTTGGCCTAAACAGTAAGGGGTTTTGTCGGATGAGCCCCTATTTCCGAGAAGTAATTAAGAAAGCATATCGGCGCTTTGATCCGCACGGATGGGCGGAGTTCAAATCCCATTAGCGTAGGAAAAAAAGACATGGACATACATTAATTAACAATGGACGAGCAAAATGTCATAAAAAGTAGACAATCACTTTCTCGTCAAAATCACGAGGTCAAGGTGAGAGTTCAGAGTGAGATGTTAGCTCCGAGTTTCCAGTATTGGGAAAGATAGGCAAACTCCATCATCCTTTGGGATATGTACGGCAAATACGCAGGTTCCCTCACTACCTTTATTTTACAAGTTATTGATCATTTTTCTTAAACTGTTTATGCAGTTCGGGCGACGTTGGCGATCCTGGAAGGGTGTATTACCGGAACTCTACGTGCGATAGGTAATATATTTATCAGACATCGCGAACAACGGAAACTTTTTACTTTCTTCACCGTAACTCGTAAACGAGCTTCCAGTGAAGCGACCAATCAGCGCAAACCTGTTCCTTTCACTGTAACCTTCAACCGCGGGCTAGCGGGAAAATAACCATCTGATAGCGGCGTTTCACGACCTCCTTTTAAAAGACCAAAAATAAACATTTTCAAACCGATATAGACTGAAGCAGGAGGAAAGGGATTTTGGAAGACAAAAACTCGTTCCCTAATCCCAGAGAAAGAAAGTGGTTTCCTGAGCCCGAGCGTTCGATTTCTGTTTCGATTTGAGTCGAAAAGTTTGTAGGAAGCGGTGGGGCACTGACCTGGCGGATTCCCCGAAATCAAGATTTTACGACGTGTCGCCCATTTTTATTTGTCTTTGCTATTGTGAAATGAATCTGACAACAATATCCACGCGACCGTCTATTGGATATAAACTCGAAATACGAAAGTTCAGAATAAATCCGAACGTGAGTACAGTATTTTTTTTTTTATTTTTTTTTTATTTTATTCAAAACACTGCAATTTTATTTTAAAATATACTTTAAGAAATTACATATCTTTTTTTTTATCTTCAGTTATATCTAACGCAATTTATACATAGCTTTTTTTTTAATTTGTCTCAATCTGTTGCAGTAATTTAAAAAAAAAGTTACATAATGCATTTTTTCTTTAGTAATACCTAACGCAACTAAAATTTCAATAGAGGTGATTTTTTCTTTCATGTTTTAAAAAGAAAAAAAATCAGCTTTTTATTTATTTTTTTTTTAATTTGTCTTAAGCTATTGCTGTTATTTATTAAAAAATGGTATAGTAAGTGTTATTTTTTAAAAAATAAATAAATAAATAAAACGTTACATAATTTCTGTTTTCTTTAGTAATACCTAACGCAACTTGAATTTCAATAGATCTGTTTTATCTTTCATGTTTTAAAAAGAAAAACAAAATCCAACTTTTATATCATACGTAATTTTTTTTAATTTGTCTCAAGCTGTTGCAGTTTTATTAAAAAAAAATGATCGTTACATATTATTTTTTTCCTTTAGCAATACCTAACGCAACTTAAATTTCAGTAGATTTTTTTTTTCATATTTAAAAAAACAAACATCAATTTTTATATCATAAGTATTTTTTTAAATCTGTTTCAAGCTGTTGTAGTTTTATTTAAAAAAAAAAACATATTTTTAGGAAATAATATTTAAGTGTTTTAAAATTTATTTATCGGTAGCTAACACAATTCACATTTAAATATATTTACTATTTTCATTCAATGTTAAGAAAATCTCACCTTCTACATCATATGCATTTTTTAAATTTGTATTAAAACACAGCAAGTTTATTTAAGGACAAAAATTTTTTGAAATTACAATTTTTTTTTATATTATCTATAGTAAGTTAACGGAACTTAAAATTTAATAGATTTATTAATTTCGTGCAATGTTTAGAAAAGAAAACAGTTCAACTTTTATATCAAACATATTTTTTTTTCTGTATGTCAAGACACTGGAATCTATAGTATTTACATACTGTGCATTAAAGATCTCAATTAATCTCCGACGTAAAAATGCAAAATTACATATCCAATTAAAGACCGCGGCTTGCAACTGTGAAATTTGGTACATTTATTTTTCTTTTAAATCGGACCATGTATTTTATGAAATTTAAATTTTGAATGACAATAATTTGACGGATTTCAACCAACAGTCGATTTTGCATATCTTTCCATATGGAAAAAACCTACTATTTACATTATTTAAAACTAGCATAAAGCCAGGCTTTCAATAGCTCGTCACACATGAGGTATGCGAGCTGTGAAATATTTCAAATTAAAACTTAATTTAACAAATAATTATGAAATTAGAAGTATAAAAAATTAATTTCTATATTTGAGAAACGTAATACAAAAGAGCACATAAGTTTTTAGAATCCGAATATTAAATTAAACAAAGTAGAGTACAGGAGAAAAATGAAACCAAAGTAACACATTTAAATACAAAAACGCGTATTTAATATACATAAGATTACGTTTAAATCATAATGCATGTAAGTGCAATGCACACGCTTTGATTAGCTCTTTAAAAGTTGTTTACTCGTTATTTGTACGAAGCGTAGTGAGCATGCGCAGTTTAAAAAGGGGCGTTTCTATGGTTGCAGTTCGTTTTAGTAACTGAAATTGTGATTCTGCAAATCTGTTTTCAATTTTATGTATGTATGCAAAATTTCGTTTTCCTACCTATTGTAGTTTTCGAGTAAAAGGGATCACAAAATTTAGGCAAATGTTAATTTCGCTTCGTTAGGAATGAAGAATGGACTTAGCTTCGCTCGTCCTTAACAATCGTAAGTGAATGAGTTTTATTTATTGTTAAAGTCGATTAAACCATGAAGGTAAAGGAAAGGGGTAAAAACTTATTTTGTTAAAATGTCAAAATAGTTTGAAACAATAATTTAGGTAGCTCTGTGGTAAAATAATCCCACTACATTTTAAGAATTTCTATGGCAAAAGGCTCGTAATGAATTAAATAATATTTATTCAAACTGTTGGTTTTGCGAAAATAAATTATTAATGCAATGCAAATTAGAGCTCAAACCATAAAGAATATTCATAAGTATGTATTTTACCTTTCAATTTATTTTTGTCTCCATATTTTGTATCATGGAGTTATAAAGAAGGAGATAAAATTCCTATGGATGAAACGCTTGAAAATGCCATAATGCTTTGAGAATTATATCTAGGTGTTGCTAGTGTTAGTAAAGTAGCTGCTATTGTTAGTGGACACTACAGAACGGCGTAGTATTTAGTATATGTATTTTTGATTATTTTTAAATTAAGCGTTCCTATAATTATGAGTTCAATTAACCAGATCCATAATTGTATGATAGAGTACAGAATATAAGGAGATGCAGATAAATTGAAAGGTAAAATAATTTTGAATATGTAGGAATATTCTTTATTGTTTTAGTTCTACTTTACATTGCGCTAAAAATTTATGTTTACGAAATTGACGATTAAGCCGACGCGGTGGTCGAACGGTCAAGGCAAGCGTTTCCCAGCAATCCTTCGACTGCCGGATTGTGGGGTCGAGTCCCACCTGTGGGCATGGATGTTGTGGGTTTGGGTGCGGTGTGTTCCGACCCCCACTGGTGCGCCGGGGCAACGTCATGTGACGGCTAACAGGTTCACGGTTCTGGCCGGTGTATGAAATATTGATTTTGCACGTTATATGTTTCAAGATCAGTTCTGTTTGTATAATATTTGTCTTGTTCTTTGACACTTGAAATAAAAAAAAAATTGACGATTAAATAAATATTTTAGACCTTTCGCCATAGAAATGCATACAATGCAGGGCTACTTACTTTATCCCAGCGCCACCTGATTTATTGTCTTAAACGATATTAGCGTTTTCTGAATATGAAGTTTTATCTCCTTTTACCTCCATCCATGCTTTGTATCTTTTTCTACAACCAGGATAAAGATTAAAATAGTTATTATTTCCATCCGTAATTAGAAAACTTAAATTAAAAAATAGTCAAAAATATATACAGGGTGTCCCAAAAAGATTGAAACGCACTTTAATTTTTTACCAGTTGGAGATAAGTGGGCAATGTAAATTACAAAAATGTTAAAAGTAAGGTAGGAAATAAGACTACGTTAAGGAAATAGTCCTTCCATTCATTTTCAAAAAGTTACACTTTTTAAATTTTTATACGACTCCCTTAGACCCATTTGGTCAATCACAAAATTTTTATTTTTAATGCAACAAGATCATAACCCGCATATCTGTATCTTTAAAATTAACTGAATTATGATAAAGGTAAAAATCTGACTTATGCCACTTTTCCGTACCATGTGAAAGACTGTTTCATCCGCGAAAATTGGGATCATAAACACATTGACGATGGAAATTGTTTAGATCAAAAATACGTCAATATGTGTCAAAATTTTTTATCACAAATGCATCTACATAAAGCATTACCCAGACAGAGATCATATAAAGCAGTGGTACCTACTACGCGGTTGGGTATCCTATGTATTATCATCCAGTTTTATCTTTTTTGTGATATGTCACACATTTACATTTCTAATTTGATATAGGGTCCCCATTCACAAGGTTCAATTTTCAATTAAATATAACTCGTTCAATTTTAAAGATACAGATATGCGGGTTTTTTTAATGATCTTGTTGCATTAAAAATAAAAAAATTCTGATTGACCCAATTTGTCTAAGGGGGTCGCATAAAAATTTAAAAAGTGTAACTTTTTGAAAATTAATGGAAGGACTATTTCATTAACGTAGTCTTATTTCCTACCTTACTTTCAACATTTCTGCAATTTACATTGCCCACTTATCTCCAACAGGTAAAGAATTAAAGTGAGTTTCAATCTTTTTGGGACATCCTGTATATTAAACACTACGTTTTCCTGTTATCTTAAATGAGAACAGATAATGCCTTTACTAACTATAGCGACCATGGAGGTAAAAGTAAGGAGTTAAAACGTCATAAAGAAAACGCCAATATTGTTTGAAACAATAATTCAGATGGAGCTGGGATAAGATGGTTAGCCTTGTATTTTATGCATTTCTATGGCAGAAGGCCTAAAATATTTATTTAAACTGTCAATTTTGTAAAAATATATTTTTAGCATAATGCAAAGAAGAATTGAAATAATAAATAATATTCTTACGCATTCAAAATTATTTTACTTTTGAATTTATTTTTATCTCCATATATTCTGTACTCTATTCTACAACTATGAAAACATACTGGTTAATTATACTCATAATTTGGGAACCCTTAATTTAAAAATAATCAAAAATACATTTACTAAATACTATGCCTTTCTGTTGTGTCAACTAAAAACAGCAGCTATACGAGCTATATATAAGCGACATCTAACTATAATTCTCAAAGCATCCTTGGCATTTTCAAATGTTTTATCCATAGGAGTTTTATCTCCTTCATTCCAACTACATGACAACAGCTACAACTAGATATAATTCTCAAAGCATTATGGTATTTCAGGCATTTGACCGATAGGGGTTTTATCTCTTTATCTCTAACTCCATGGATTAAATCATTTAATATAACAGTCATATTAAAATCATAGAGGCATCAATAAGAAAAAAAATCTGATGTGGGCAGCACATGACTTTCCTTATATAATGCAATAAATTTACTACTTTTATAGTTAAAAAAATGTTATTCTTATAGTAGATACTTATATTCTTTCCAAGATATTGAATTTTCTTCAATTAGTCGTCATTTTCATTGATTTAGCGTCATTTTTATCCATTTGGCGAGATTTTCGTTTATTTGGCAACATTTAAAATATCGCCAAGTTGGCGACATTCAGCTAAATTCGTCGCCAAAATCTCGCCAAGCGATATGGACAGAGAAATAAGTTATTCTTACAGCGGATAAATGACTATTGGCTTTCAAATACAAAACTATTACTCAACGTATCTTTTCTCGTGAACGGAACGAGTTAGATCCACCAGAATGATGTCACCCAATTTATCGTATGATATTACATATGAAAAGTGAACATGTTCCTTTTAAATCTTTCTTTTTAATTTATGGGATTTTTTGATAAATTTATTTAAAAAATGTGCAATATCTCAAGAACGGTTCATGCTAGCGTTCTAAAGTTTATGCCAATCGTTTCCTGAGGAGAAATTACATAAGAAATGTCTACTTGCGTAACTTTATTAATGGTTTTAATTTTTTGATGAATTTTTTCAAAATTTCTCTCAAAAATTTAGGGGGGTCGGAACATTCGATTGTGTTTTAAAGCTATAGGCGTCCAGTATTCACAGATTGTGATTTTTGTACCAAATTTCATTCGAATCGCTCCATTCGTTCGAGAGATATCGTCTCCACAGACTCACTGACACACACACACACACACACCGACATCACCTTAAATATGTTTGATTCGTGATCAGGGATGCTTGAAGCGTGCTCTCCCGTCGAAAACTCGAATTCGAATTTTCGACCCCGTCACAATACTTTCCTTTTACATTATTTATATAAGGAAAGTAAAAATAAACATGTTTAAATTGAGGAAGCTCCAACTCATGAAGTTTTAGATAGGAGATAAAACTCTTACGGATGAAACGCTTGAAAATGCCGAATTATATCTAGGTGTCGCTAGGGTTAGTAAAGTAGCTGCTATTATTAGTGGACACTACAGAGCAGCGTAGTATTTCGTATATGTATTACTTTCCTTATATACATAATGTATAAGGAAAGTATTGTGACGGGGTCGAAAATTCGAAATCGAGTTTTCGACGGGAGAGCACGTTTCAAGCATCCCTGATCACGAATCAAACATTTTTGAAGTGATGTCTGTGTGTGTGTATGTGTGTGTGTGTGTGTGTGTGTGTGAAAGTATGTGTGTGTGTGTGTGTGTGTGAAAGTATGTGTGTGTGTGTGTGTGTGTGTCAGTGAGTCTGTGGAGACGATAACTGACGAACGAATGGACCGATTCGAACCAAATTTGGTACAAAAATCACAATCCGGAAACACTGGAAGCCTATTGTTTTTATGCGTAATCGAATGTTCAGAACCCCCCTAAATTTTCGAATAAAATTTTGAAAAAATCGTCAAAAAATCAAAACCACTAATAAAGTTACGCAAATAGTCATTTCTTATGTAATTTTTCATTAGAAAACGATTGACATAAATTTTAGAACGCTAACATGAGCCGTTCTCTAGATATTTCACATTTTTTAAAAAAATTATTAAAAAGTCATATAAAATGAAAAAAAAAATATTTCCTATTGAGAAACATGTTCACTTTTCATATGTAATACCATGCGATAAATTGGGTGACATCATTCTCGTGTATCTATCTCGTTCCATTCATGAAAAAAGATACTTTGAGTAATACTTTTGTATTTGAACGCCAATAGTCATTTATCTGCTGTAAGAACAACTTATTTCTTCGTCCATAACGCTTGGCGAGATTTTGGCGACGAATTTGGCGGAATGTCGCCAACTTGGCGACTTTTTGAAATGTTGCCAAATTAACGAAAATCTCGCCAAATGGATAAAAATGACGCTAAATTAATGAAAATGATGACTAATTGTTGAAAATTCAATATCTTGGAAAGAATATTAGTATCTACTATAAGAAAAACCTATTTTTTTACTGTAAAAGTAGTAAATTCATTACATTATATAAGGAAAGTCATGTGTTGCCCACATCAGATTTTTTTTTATTATTTTTAAATTAAAACGCCTCTAATTATGAGTATAATTAGCCAGTATTACTTTCCTTATATACATAATGCATAAGGAAAGTATTGTGACGGGATCGAAAATTCGAATTCGAGTTTTCGACGGGAGAGCACTTTTCAAGCATCCCTGATCACGAATCGAACATTTTTGAAGTGATGTCTGTGTGAAAGTATGTGTGTGTCAGTGAGTCTGTGGAGACGATAACTGACGAACGAATGGACCGATTCGAACGAAATTTGGTACAAAAATCACAATCCGTAAACACTGGAAGCCTATTGTTTTTATACACAATCGAATGTTCAGACCCCCCCCCCCCCCCTAAATTTTTGAGTGAAATTTTGAAAAAATCGTCAAAAAATCAAAACCGCTAATAAAGTTACGCAAATAGACATTTCTTATGTAATGTTTTGTTAAAAAACGATTGACATAAATTTTAGAACGCTAACATGAACCGTTCTCGAGATATTGCACATTTAAAAAAAAATATCAAAAAGTCATAAAATAAAAAAAGTATTTTCTATTGAGAAATATGTTCACTTTTCATATGTAATATCATGCCATAAATTGGGTGACATCATTCTCGTGGATCTAGCTCGTTCCATTCATGAAAAAAGATACTTTGAGTAATACTTTTTTTTTTTAACTCTAATAGTCTTTTATCTCCTGTAATAATAAGAAGAATAACTTCTTCGTCCATAACGTTTGGCGAGATTTTGGCGACGAATTCGGTAGAATGCCGGAAACTTGGCGACTTTATGAAATGTTGCCAAATTAACGAAAATCTCGCCAAATGGATAAAAATGACGCTAAATCAATGAAAATGACGACTCATTGTCGAAAATTCAATATCTTGGAAAGAATATTAGTATCTACTATTAGAAAAACCTATTTTTTTACTGTAAAAGTAGTAAATTCATTACATTATATAAGGAAAGTCATGTGTTGCCCACGTCAGATTTTTTTTTTCATTGCAATAAAAAGGTTGGGTCCCCTTTTAACAGCCGGACCTAACAGTCGTTTAAGACTGCTTAGACTTGTTAATCAGGGACTCGGTTTCATTAGAATAAAATGCTCGATTTACAGTTACCATTACCAACTTTTATCTTTCATTTTAGAGTGAAAATTTATGGGAGGTTGAATTATTCGCAAATATTAATGGATTTCGCTCTTCTGTACTGTGATTTGAATTCTTGTCACAACTCATTTAGAAATTTTTGTAAATTTGGTATGTTTATTAATTTTAGATTTAATAAACTCACTTGTATTGAAAGAAACGTGAATATATATAAAAAAAGGGGGAGGGGGGGGGGACATTGAGTACGGAGAATAGGCCTCCACATATCTGTTGGTCCAAGAATTTGCCTATGATAAAAAAAAAAATCTGATGTGGGCAATACATGACTTTCCTTATATAATGCAATGAATTTACTACTTTTACAGTTGAGAAAATGTTATTCTTGTAGTAGATACTTACATTCTTTCCAAGATATTGAATTTCCTTCAATTAGTCGTCATTTTCATTGATTTGGCGTCATTTTTATCCATTTCGCGAGATTTTTGTTATTTTGGCAACAATAAAAAATCTCGCCAAGTTGGCGACATTCCGCCAAATTCGTCGCCAAAATCTTGCGACGAAATCTTGCCAAAATCGTCCAAAATCTTGCGACCAAAATCTTGCAACGAATCCATCAAGCGTTATGGAGGGAGAAATAAGTTATTCTTACAGCAGATAAATAACTATTGGCGTTCAAATACAAAAGTATTACTCAAAGTATCTTTTCTCGTGAATGGAACGAGATAGATCCACGAGAATGATGTCACCCAATTTATCGCATGACATTACATATGAAAAGTAAACATGTTTCTCAATAGTTAATATATTTTTTTTAATTTATGGGATTTTTTGATAAATTTATTTGAAAAATGTGCAATATCTCGAGAACGGTTCATGTTAGCGTTCTAAAGTTTATGTCAATCGTTTTCTAAGGAAAAATTACATAAGAAATGTCTACTTGCGTAACTTTATTAAAAGTTTTGATATTTTGATGATTTTTTCAAAATTTCACTCGAAAAATTTAGGGGGTTCTGACCATTCAAATGTGTTTTAAAGCAATAGGCTTCCAGTAGTCACGGATTGTGATTTTTGTACCAAATTTCATTCGAATTGCTTAATTCGTTCGTGAGATATCGTCTCCACAGACTCACTGACACACACACATACACACACACGCATACTTTCTCTCTCTCACACACACACACATACATCACTTCAAAACACACAGACATCAGTCACACAGACATCAATCACTTCAAAAATGTTTGATTCGTGATCAGGGATGCTTGAAACGTGCTCTCCTGTCGAAAACTCGAATTCAAATTTTCGACCACGATACTTTCCTTATACATTATGTATATAAGGAAAGTAAAAAGAAAAAAAAATGGGGGGAGGGGGGCACATTGAGTACGGAGAATAGGCCTCCACATATCTGTTGGCCCCAGAATTTGCCTATGATAAAAAAAAACAACTCTATGCTGTCTGTATCTAAAGTAATTTAGATTTTATATACATTACTTGAGTTAAATCATATTTATCAGTTCAAGTATCCCCGCAAATGCCCAAGGCAATATCATACTTTGTCTCTGTTAGTTTAGATAATAGAAGCTTGTGCATTCTTACAAATAATAGACTTAAATTATGTTGAAATATTGTGAGTAAATAAATTATTTTTATTTTTTCTGTACTAAAAATTAAATGTGAAAACGATGCGTGAATTCCTCTGGCTCTATATTTCTCAAATAAACGCTTCATGATTGGATGTTAATGAAACACAGTAATATTATGCCAAATGGGTAAATAGAATAAGTACCTTGTTTTCAATTTGCTTCAAGTCGGCTTTAATCGGACCAGATTATTTTCTTGTTTGCTTCGCTTTCAAATTGAAAGAGCCTTTTAGTTGTAATAAATGACATTTTATATTATTACTTTCCTTATATACATAGGAGGAGGAGTAGTATAAGGAAATTATTGTGACGGGGTCGAAAATTCGAATTCGAGTTTTCGACGGGAGAGCATGTTTCAAGCATCCCTGATCACGAATCGAACATTTTTGAGGTGATGTCTGTGTATGTGAAAGTATGTGTGTGTGTGTCAGTGAGTCTGTGGAGACGATATCTCACGAACGAATGAAGCGATTCGAATGAAATTTGGTACAGAAATTACAATCCGTGAATACTGGAAGTCTATTGTTTTTAAACACAATGGAATGTTCAGAACCCCTCTAAATTTTCGAGTGAAATTTTAAAAAAATCATCAAAAAATCAAAACCTTTAATAAAGTTACGCAAATAGACATTTATTATGTAATTTTTCCTTAGAAAACGATTGACATAAACTTTAGAACGCTAGCACGAACCGTTCTCGAGATATTGTACATTTTTCAAATAAATTTATCAAAAAATCCCATAAATTAAAAAAAAATATTAACTGTTGAGAAGCATGTTCACTTTTTATATGTAATATCCCTGCGATACATTTGGTGACATCATTCTCGTGGATCTAGCTCATTCCATTCACGAGAAAAGATACTTTGAGTAATACTTTTGTATTTGAACGCCAATAATCATTTATCTTCTATAAGAATAACTTATTTCTGCATCCATAACGCTTGGCGAGCTTTTGGCGGCGAATTTGGCGACTTTTTAAAATGTTGTCAAATTAACGAAAGTATCGCCAAATGGATAAAAATGACGCTAAATCAATGAAAATTCAATATCTTGGAAAGAATATAGGTATCTACTATAAGAATAACCCATATTTTTACTGTAAAAGTAGTAAATTCATTACATTATATAAGGAAAGTCATGTGTTGCCCACATCAGATTTTTTAAACTGTTTTAAGAAATTATTATTGGTGGCTTATCAGACCTTTTTTAAAAAGTTGTACCTAAATTATGGGTCAGTAAAGGCTAACAAAATTCGGCAATTTCGGTTTAGTTAAAGTATTTTAATTAAATTACAGTGTCTAAAATATCTATGGCGCGTTTTTCGCTGCTGAAAATTCTTTAACGCGGTGATGGAATCCCGCTAGAAAACTTACGTGTCAGAGTCCCACAATTAATTTAGGAAATCATATTACGTTAAATATATTGTAAGTTTTAACGAACCTTGTGAAGTATTTTGGAAATCCAAAAAGGTTTTTGAGCACATTATAGATATAACTGTATTTTCTGTTACCTTATGTTGACATGAAATAAAATTTTAATGATCTATTTTTGAAATTTGTTTTTATAGAAAAATCAGAAAACGAAGCTGAATATAAAAGTGTCTTATATTTAGACGGTTTTTATTACTTTTTAGTGCGCAAATGATGAAACTTAGTACGGAATACATTTTGCGGTGTTATAAAATACATCAGGGAAAAGCCGCTTATAGTTCAAAGTGGAAAGTTTAAGAACTGTTCAAATCCAGTCAGGCCGTGACTGAATATAAGGTCCTTATTAGCACCCATAAAATACGTATATAAGAATCAATTATGCTTCAATTAAAATTTATATACTCATATAGTGTAAGTAGGGAATTATAGGGGATACTGGACCACCTGGAACTATACTTTAACATGGAGCTCCAGCAGGAGCTATTTTACCCATGTTATAACGTAAGACTCCAGATGGGGAGGAGCGGAGCTTAACATGTAACGCGATTTTTCCATGAATGGAGGATTTTATCAGTCAGATAAGAGCAAGAAGGGTGTTTTTAATCAGTGGGTAAATATAAAGTATTTATTTTTTTTTTGTATAAAGCACTTTTTTAATTGCGATCCCACCGGGTGGAGGTGGGACCTCAGTTAAAAAAAAATATTTTTCTAACAACACCTAATTTATTAAAAAGATACCAAGATGGAGAAGATGTCTATTGATGAAAAAAATCTGAAAAGATTAAAAAAAATCCAATTTAAATGACTAAATCATGCTAAATTGGTTTGTGGCGGCGTATTGTATATACCCGGTGGAGGTGGGATCACCATTTAAAACAAAATTAATTTTCTAACAACACCTAATTTATTAAAGAGATATCAAGATTGAGAAGATGTCTCTGGATGAAAAAAAAAACTGAAACGATTAAAAGGAAAATATTCGCATTGAATGCTCAAATTATATAAAACGAAATTGAATGTACATTTCATTACTACTCCTAAAAAAAAAAAAACCCAAATATACTTTATATTTACTCACTGATTAAAAACATCTTTCTTACTCTTATCTGACTGATAAAATCCTCCATGCAAAAATCACGTGACATGTAGAAGTTCCGCCCTTCCCCATCTGGAGTCGTATGTTATCATGGAAAAAAATAGCTCCTGCAGGAGTCCCATGTTCAAGTATAGCTCCAGGCAGTCCAGTATCCCCTATAATTCTTTACTAGTATAGGAAAAAAGAATAAATGCTACGTCTTGTCTAGCTTTTGTTTTGTAACTTATTTCTTTCTACTACTAATAATGTAAAACACTGAAAAATGAAAGAATTAAGAAATCCCTTTCTTGCATTATAAATTGCCCCATTGTTGTACTCCTGGTTCGTGACATCTTTAAAAAAAATTCAATGAACTTTCATATCGCCAAGCAGTCGAATTTCCGCCAAGAAATCGATTTGTGTAAATATCGGCCTAAATTGGAGTAAAACATGAAATAACTAAAACATAATTCGAAATTAAAAATAATAACACCCAGGTGCACCTATTTGAGTCCGGAAGTAGAAGCGGCTGGATGAGTTTTACAACCAAAACAGTATTTTGATTCCTGAGCAGTTCAGGAAAAAACATTCCACTCAACATCAGTTGCTGCGGGTTGTGGAGCTCATCCACGACACACGCTCCAAACATCTCGTTACTTCTATTATAGTATTTCTCGATATCCAGAAGGCGTTCGATAAAGTGTGGTTGAGCGGCCTTCTGTTCAAATTTATTGCTCTCTACTCTCCACAAGCTCAACTAATCAAAATCCTTCACTCTTTTTTCACGGAGTATAGCTTCGCTATAAAGGTGCCTTTCCACTCACCGCAACGCAACGGTAAATGGTTCACGGCAAAGCTCAAGTAACATTCACGTTTTTGCGGCTGCGGTAAATCTCGGTAATCGCAGTGTGTCGATTGGTTGGGAGTCCCTAGTCCCGAGACTTTAACCTCCGGTATGAAACCTTTATCTGATATGCATGACATCATTTGAGCAGCTTCACACTGTCGCGCGACGGCAAAGAAATGTAGACAATCAGATGAAAGCCAGAAATTTCTACTTCTATTTCAGCGGACAGTTTTATAAAACCATCTCTTCCAAAACGATTTTATATCCATGAATTATTATATAATATATATTAAGACATTATTACTAATATAATATATTTGATCTATTCTGATTCAAATTTATATTTACCAGCGGATCGCTAGTTTACAGTATTGACGCGTTTCAGAAAATTCGCCTTTCTGTGAATTTAAGCAAGAGCGTAAACGAGTTTGCTTTGGCGATATATACAAATTTCATCAATTTTCTAAAATGAGTTAACTAAAGTGATTCCATCACAAAACTTAAAGGATTATAATTTAAATTGTTTTAGAATATTTACGACACTATGGCAATTTTCTCGTTTTAACGAATACAATTGTCTTCTCTTTCTCGAATCATTAAAAAAAAATCATTCGACAGAATTTAGAAAATGAATTTTGATGTATGTTCTCCATAGACTTTTTTTTGTCTTTCTACTGCAATACTAAAACAACTTGAAAATATATTCTGTTTAAGCTCTCTAATACGGGAGTAAACAGAAGTCTTAGAGTCTCTAATGCTCCTTCCCCTCCCAGGAATATTCTTAGCGGTGTCCTTCAAGGCTCCCTTGTTGGACCCAAATTGTCCAACCTTTACATGAATGACCTACCACGGATCCCCCGTACCAATATTGGCTTCAAGTCAACGTCAGCAAATATGCCATCCTTACCCCCCCCCCTCCCGTCGAACCCTAATCATTGACTTAACTTTTAACAACGAACCTATTCTATGGCAAATTAGCTGCAAGTACCTTGGTGCTGTTGTTGTTGAAACCCAGACCGTCCGACCTACCAGAAAGGTGTAAGGTAACTGTTTGGACGGTCGGGAAGTGCCACCCAATTTAGACCGGAACCCAGTGGGGGAGGCATCCACAGGGACCGTATCCTCTTTCCCCTACCACCAACCTCTCGGAAGGACTTTCGGACCCACATGTTTAACGTGATCGTACTCCGCATGAACACGGCGGCAGTTTTGGCAGTGGCTGGAATCGAACCCGGGAAGTACCTTGGTGTGTACTTGGAATCAAATCTTACATGCAAATTTCACATCTCCAAAATTTGTCAAAAAGTGATCTCTGCACTAGCCCAAATGTGCCCTCTCTTGGTTAGAAACAACTACCCGTCCACGAAAAATAAGTTATTGCTGTACAAGTCCCGTATGCGTTCAATTATGACGTAAGGTTCACACATTTGGGGAACCAAAGTCGAGATTCAATTTAGAAAGTTATTCAAGATAAAGCTATACTCTCATACAGCTCACTTTCCGACTAACGTCCGACTAGAAGTCTTGCACAGAGACTTCAAGATTCGACACTTTTTAGAACATAATCAAAAACTTGCTCAACAAAATTTTAGTCTCAGGATAGTAAGTAATTCTCAACTCGACAGTATCTCGTGGCACAACCCAAGGAACCGCAGGGCGTTATTAGGGTGGCATTCGAAGGATACGTTACTCTGTCCTCCTAAACCGAAGCGTCTATACCACAATTTTATAACTGCTCGAAATTCTTAGTTGTTGACTTTTAGCTATATCCGTACCTCTCCCTGGCATTTGGGAATTCGCGACTCTGCGACTTACCATACTTTCCCACCTTATCCATTTCATCCATCCCTGTTGCTCAAGCTCAGTCGTCCCAAGGGGTGCACTTCTACCCTCCTATCTTTCTCTCCTTACTAGGTGCCAACTTGTGCTCTACATTTTTGCTTTCTGAAGACTTGGAGAAAGGTCCGACTTCAGTCGTCGCTCTTCCAGGCACACTTTGTTGTAAGAGGTGTATCAGATTATGAAACTCACCTCCTCTAATGGGCACTTCGCTAAATCCCATCCTTGAGATCCTTGAGAATTCTGAAGTACCCGTGTACCAAATTTCATATTCGTAGGATGTCCAGATTTATCGTTACAGACTGCACACACAGACATCTTCTTTTATTAGGTAAGATACACGGTGTCTAGGAAAGTCCGTATCAGGGGAAATTCTAGACAACGAAGAAAGTTATCCTTATTTTCTTATTTTTTTAATGCAGCTGCATAGGAAACCACTATGGAGCTACACAACAAGACAAATTTCGGGGTCACCCCCCTTTTTATGGGGCGGGGCTATCTCTGACCCTTTTACAGATAACGAAAAAGACAATTACAATGTTGTTGAGTATTGACCGTCCGACCGAAGATGCAAGGTATTTGCTTAGACGGCCTGGAAGTTGCACCCAATTTAGACCAAAACCCAGTGGGGGAGCCATCCACAGGGATCGTACCCTCCTTCCCCTACCACCAACCCACCGAAGGATTTACGAACCCTCATGTTTAACTCGGTTGTACTCCGCGCGAACACGGCCAAAAATATATTTGTCCAACAGAAAAAGCTGAAAAGATCTTTTGAAACCCCCTTTCTCTCAAAATGAAATACCATTAACGTACTCAAACGATTCGGATGCCTTGCATTGGGAAACGTTATGAGTATAATCGTTCGGCTGCACTGTTTCTTTCAGGACTTTTTGGCCGGGGAGGAGGGCGAATGAAATTTTAGGGGGGTGTAAGTTTCCTTTTTGCCCTATATAAATATATCTAAATGCTGTGTCACATAAACAGAAACTAGGTTAACAAAAAATGTCTCCGGGGGCTGTGTGTGTGTGTGTGTGGGGGGGGGGATACTCACTGGGTGCACTGACATTCTGGTTACATTCAATAATAAGGATCAATTCGCGATATTCTTCATTAGTAAGCACTGTAGATTTGGCTCATAAAATCGAAATGTAAGTAGGACGAAATGACAAATACATAGCATAAGGATACTGTTACGAAACGTATCCTCTAGAATAATGGGTGTACACGCAGGATACAAGAAAAAGTCCAAGTTTCTGGATAACTTACCTTTATTCACAAGCACAAAGTAAACAGGAACAGTATACAATCGAACAGCACTTAAATGCCCCACTCATTTCACAGAATAAGGGATATTATTCTCAAAATGTTGATGAAAGCAATTTCACAAAACAGCCGCTACTGTTTGTTCTCAAAACATTGACAAAAATCACAGTCCAATGTAGCTCTTGCCACGTCTATTCGCTAACGCCACCGTAACGAAGGGATGAGTCCTTTTTATAGTCTCTCCATAGAAAGTTCTGGAAATCTCTGTATCTCAAAGAATAATCGTTCTATAGAGAAGTTTCTGGAACATTCCGGAAGTCGCAAAATGTCGCCAAATTGGTGATAAATTGCCAAATCGGGAAACTCTTCTTCTAACTGAGAAAACCTGGCAACCCTGGGCTCACGCCATCCTCACGTCTTGTATTGTATTTTCTTTACCTGGTCTTCGAGACAGACGAAAGAGGATTCAATAATAAGGATTAATTCGCAATATTCTTCATTAGTAAACACTGTGGACTTGGCTCATAAAATTGAAAATATAAATAGGACGAAGTGACAAACACATAGCAAAAGGATACAATACTGCACATGGAATGTACTGCATGATGATGTTTACCCACAAATCGTCTGTCAAATAAAATTGTTAGCATGCAAACTAAATTTATTAAATCGATTGTTATTAAACTGTCTCCAGATAAATGGCGTTCAATTGCTCTAAATTAATGTTGGTTAAACTTTAAGTAACCCTACACAACGTGTTCTGGAAGGATAGTCCGTGGTTATGCGTTAGTTAGATCTACTTCAATTAGCCACCGCGTTATTTTGCTGCAGTTTGCTTGATATAAATATAAAACATTACATAAAAATAGCAACAAATAAAATCATTTTATTATATAAAATATATTTCAAAAATATTACTGGTACATTCGGAAGCTACGGAGATATATTTCACTTTTAATTTTTCGTGATTTTATACTCTATGAGGAAATAGAATCCGTATGGCTTAAACGATCACAAGATTCTTAAAATGTTAAATAGTGAAAAAAAGTCATCATATTGAACTTTTTGCATTTCATAAAGTATGCACATTAGAAACATACTTTTTAATTTCTTGTGATCAATATATGGTTTCTTTCAATGTACAAATTGTTTTAAAACATAACATAAAGCAATATATTTTTTTTATAGAGAGTTGGAAACTATGAACTATGTATTTGTCGAACAAAAAAATTATATGATAGCTTACGCACAACATCCCAACCCCAGAAAATATTACATCAAAAACCACATTTTTAGTATCCAACTTCTAATATCCAACCTTCGAGAGCAATTGTTTAATGTGAATCTAAATCAATTTGTATTTAAAATATATTTCATTGCAGTGGCGGTTCGTCGGGTGAAGCAGGTGCTACACTGCTTCACCTAGTATTATCAGTTGAATGTTTTCTCTTATTCTAAATTATTTATTTTTCAAATTTTTGAAAAATTTTCAAATTGATTCAAATTTTTTATTCACCGATAATGCTATGGCTATAGGATGGTTGCTATGACGACGATTGCAAGTCAATAGGGGAAGTGAAACAGAATTTAATTTGCTTCATGTGGAAGATTTTTGTGCTCGGTTCTATATTTGACCACTTATCGCCAGTTCGCAGCGCTTCCCAGGCAGGTGTATGCTGATCACAGAATGTTTTATCGCTTGTACCGCTAGCTGGTCAAAAGGGGAACCTTCATTGCCGCCATGCATGATATAGGCCGAAGAAGAAGTGTCAGAATGCCGAACACGTCAGGAGAGATTCTATGTCATGTAGAAGATCATCCTGATACCACAGGTGTACTCCATTTCATGGTGTAGTTTATGTGTTTATGCCACATAGAGGTTTTCAAGTCGCTAATGAAGGTGCATGCGAAAACCACCACTTTTTTATGTCTTTGCGTTGAGAAAGACTGTGTATCTGGAGGAAATGGAAAGCGCCCTCTAGCGGCTAACCGCTTAACTTGCGACCATGTATTCTTTGACGAAAAGTGTTTGTTTCGGTCTGTTCTATCACCCCTCAAAGTTTGTTCTATTGTTTTTAAACATCTTGTGTATATATATATATATATATATATATATATATATATATATATAATCACACGCTACTACTTAAAACTGGATTCTGATAAGAGAAAGCCTGATTTAGTTGATCCACACTTTAGTTAATTTTGAAAATAAATTTATCTATTGATAGCTAACAAAACTGATATTTAAACTGATTTATTATTTTTCACTCCGTGTTTAAAAAAAAAAGAACGTGTCAGATTTTTGGCGATAAAAATGTTATCGTAAGTAGGACAATTATCTGATTGTTGAATATTCGTTTGGCCTTCGTCAAGAATATACAATAAAACCCATAAACAACAAACGCTTGAGAAATGGCTCTCTATAAAGTCCATAGTCCTGCGAAACCCGTACCAACAAGTTTCACTGCAATTTTATTTTATAAATAGTTAATAAAATTCATGGTCTCGTGGGTGCTCGTTAATGAGACGTCGCATTTGTTCTTGAAAAATCTAGAATTCGATATTCTCCTCGACTCTCTCATGCTTTCATATTTTACAGTATTTATCCTACTTTTATCATAACCAGTATCGAGATACAAAAATATATTTTTTTATTTTATTTTGTAGTCATTTTTAAATTTTTGCAAAAATTCTTAATTACACGGCTCACAACTGAAATCGCAACACTATGAAAAAATTGATGTATCCTTATGAAATTTACAGAATATAATTGTACCATAGAGATGTGCAAATGATCAAAAAATCGTACCTGGAAAATGAAAGCATGGAACGTTATTGACATTAGATCAATATGGAATAGGCCCACCGATAGCGGCTATGCAGGATTGAATACGATGAGGCATCCCGCCAATGAGATGGTCGTGCTGAGGGATGGCATTCCACACAGCATGAAATTGAGCTTGTAACTGAACATGGTTTGCTGGAATTGGGAGTTCTCTTAATCGGCGACCCATGATGTCCCAGATATTCTCAATTGGCGATAAATCCGGAGAATATGCTGGTCAAAGCAGGATATCAAAACCTTGTAGACTATTTATAGTTATCCATGCAGTATGTGTCCTGGCATTATCCTGCTGAAAAAGCAGTCGAGGCCTGGTTGACAGATATGGCTGCACCACTGGTCTCACAATGTCAGAGACGTATCGTTGTGCCGTGATACTGCCAGAGAACTGGACCAAAAGCGTTCGTCTACCAAATGTTATGCCACCTCAAACCATGGTACTACTTAGGGGGGGGGGGGCTGTGTGGCGACTGATAGAAAAAACTTCCTGGTGGCGTTGTTGAAAGCGCCGCCATACGCGAGTACGGCCATCTGACATGACAAAACAGAATCTTGATTTATTCGTGAACAGAATGTTTCGCCATTCTGTCGACCCATTGCGTCTCATTTGCCACTACTGGAGGCGATGTAACCGGTGAAGACGTTGAAACGATAGATGTCGAACAGGCCGTCTACCTCGGAGTCCTGCGTCATGCAAACGATTTCGAATTGTTTGCGTTGAAACCACGTTTCCTACAGTATGGAATAAATGTCGATGTAACACGGTTGCTATGATAAACGGCTCCCGCGCAATGCTTCACGTGAGCGCAAGCATGAGATCTTCACGTGGTGTAGTACATCTGGAAGCTCCACTACCTGATCTTCGTGCCGTTTCGTTGTCTCTCACGAACCGTAACACACACCGTTGAACTGTGCTCACATCACGACCCAACAGTTCAGCGATCCTTCGAAGGCAGTCCACCCTCACGTAAAACAATGATTTGTTGCCGTTCCTTTGACGACAACTGAATGTATGCGGTGCGTCGATGTACTCTTGGCATACTGTGATGAATTTTACAACCTGACGCTACAATTTAGCTGTGATATCGCACCTCTTTGACCTGACGCTTTTATGCTGCTCGGTAAGGTGTTGCGTCACTATGCGTAACGAAACTGTGATCATTTGCATATCTCGCCTTGCTGTTTCCATTGCCTGATTTACATAAAGATACACCTACAATTTTAGGGTGTTGCGATTTCAGTTGTGAGCAGTGTATTTTATAGGTGGCAATAGGTTTGTCATGCCGATGAATCAGAATCATTGGTTCACCGAAATGTTTCCGCGTGAATAACACCTTGGTAACTTAAGTAATAAAATGATGAAATTTTAACCACCATATCGAAAACTAAAATCCCGATCCGAAATCCTGCGAGAACTCTCAAATTACCCCCTTACCATAGCTAACACTTTTATTTAACGACGTGATATATGCATTACAAACTTTCATAAACAGAAAATTTTCAATCATTTTCAAGTTGATAAGTAGATTGCTTGAAAACTATAAGAGCTTTGTGTAAAACAAATTATTCACTTAGAAATTGGATTTCTTACTGAACATTTCTGTAGCCTGCTCGATCATATCTATATTTTATAATTTCGAAGATATTTCGATATATTATTTAGAAGTAGTCCTGTATTGTATGCATTTCTATGGCGAATGGTCTAAAATATTGATTTAAACTGCCATATTTGAAAAAATAAATTAGTAGGACGATGGAAAGTAGAACTGAAACAAAAAAGAATATTATACGTATTCAACTTTCAATTTATTTTTATCTCCATATATTCTGTACTCAATCCTACAACTATGGAAAAATATTGATTAATTGTAATCATAATTAGGACACCGCTATTTTAAAAATAATTAAAAGTTCATAATAAATACTACGCCTTTCTGTTGTATCAACTAACAATAACGACTAAATCTTAAATAATAAAAGACAATGTCTGTCTGTCTTATACACTATAGGTTCAGCGGCCGCGCGTCGGAGAGCTGCGAAATTTGGCAATCGGAGCCCCGGGGGGTGGAGGAAGGTGACACGTCAAAGCCGATTTTTAAAATTTGAATTATTTTTTTTTGTTATTTAATGTTTTATGCAATTTCGACCGTTTATTCCCTTTTTTCTCCACCATCCAGACGTCGTAGAAAAAAACAAATCACACGACCGGAAAGAGCAAACAATTGCGAGTAAAAATATATCAATTTCAAATCTCAGGGACACATGCTAATATGCTAATACACATGCTAATATGACACATGCTAATATGGACACATGCTAATAAGATTTTAAAACAAAAGTCATTTTCGGCTCAAAAAAAACAAACTTTCGTTTTTAAATCCTCGCATTCGAAAAAGTATCAAGATTTTCGACTAATAATTCACATTTTTAAAAAGCTCAAAGATCTGGCTTTCTTACAAGCCCAATCTGGTCAAGAAATAATTATAAATAGCTGCATAATCCCGATTTTAATGAACTAATGTTCTCGACGACTTCACGCTGAAAATCTCCCACTTCCCACGGAGATCGTGCATCGGGTTACAAGAGAAAGAAGAATATTTTTGAGTTTTATTTTTGTTTGAATGCTTTTGTGAAGCGCGTAGCTATTTTGGATGTTTGATGTATAGAATGGAACTTATTCCATGGAAATTTCGGGAGATGATAAATTGGTCGAGAAAAGGCTTTTATTTTTTTAGTTGAAAATTTTTGCTAACGATCGTGCATCGGGTTAGAAAATTAAGTGATATTTTAAATGATGGAATTAAGAGCTTAGCATATGGTCATTATAAAATTTAAATGATTGAATTATGGTGGATTGATGGATTTTTTAAATGGATATTTTAATTCATGGATATTTTAAATGATGGAACGTTGGAATGCGGATGATGGCATTAAGAGCTTAGCATATGGTCATTATAAAAGTTAAATTAGCGCGCGGGAATTGCACTTGGTAAGCCTTGGTTCAATTTTCCACTGCCAAAACTGCCGCCGTGTTCACGTGGAGTACGATCACGTTAAACATGTGGGTCCGTAAGTCCATCCAAGAGGTTGGTGGTAGGGGAAGGAGGGTACGGTCCCTGTGGATGCCTCCCCCACTGGGTTCCGGTCTAAATTGGGTGGCACTTTCTGACCGTCCAAATAGTTACCTTACACCTTTCTGGCAGGAGAGTCCAGCGAGTTTGCCACGGTCAGAATTTTCAAGGGTAGCGAATAGGCTGGTTACTAATATTAGCGATACCTAGATATAATTCTCAAAGCATTATGGCGTTTTCGAGCGTTTCATCCATAGAAGTTTTATCACTTTTTTTCTAACTTCATGCTCCGACCATATATGTCATGTCAAAGGCTAAATTCAAAATAAAAACTTGGAAGCTGTCTTTATCCAGTAATATTCTTTCCGTTTTATATCCGCTTGCGCAGCCCATTATCTGCTTTCAAAATAGTTGCTCTTTTTATTATAATTTTCCTTTGAATATTTATTATTTTATTACCCTTCCTGTCGGTTACGGATAAGGAAAATATTATTAAAATATATTACCTTCACGCTATTAATAGGCGGTATATCGTCTAAAATGGGCATTTCTAGCTATAGTTAGATAACTGCGTGACATGCATACAGACAAATTTTATCAAAATATGTATTCGTTATTTCCTATTAATCGCAATTAACATAAGGTGCCCTTATTTAGAGTATCTTCGTTCAGAGCATGCGCTGTATAGATGTCCGATGGGAGGTCTATAAATTCAATCAATGGTCATAATTCAACTTCGAATGCGTTGTATCAAAATTATTACACAAAATTCTGCAGGTCGAGAATCTTTGTTAAATTAAAATAAATAAATACATGAAACCCATCGAAAATTGACCTAAAGATTCAGAGTGACAAAATTATTGAACAGATCTGTAGGTCGAAAAATTTCGTTAAATTAAAAAAATCTGATGTGGGCAACACATGACTTTCCTTATATAATGTAATGAATTTACTACTTTTACAGTAAAAAAATAGGTTTTTCTTATAGTAGATACTAATATTCTTTCCAAGGTATTGAATTTTCGACAATTAGTCGTCATTTTCATTGATTTAGAGCCATTTTTATCCATTTGGCGAGATTTTCGTTAATTTGGCAACATTTAAAAAAAATCGCCAAGTTGGCGACATTCCGCCAAATTCGTCGCCAAAATCTCGCCAAGCGTTATGGATGAAGAAATAACTTATTCTTACAGCAGATAAATAACTATAGGCGTTCAAATACAAAAGTATTACTCAAAGTATCTTTTTACATGAATGGAACGAGCTAGATCCACGAGAATGATGTCACCCAATTTATCGCATGGTATTACATATGAAAAGTGAACATGTTTCTCAATACGAAATATATTTTTTTTATTTTATATGACTTTTTGATAATTTTTTTGAAAAATGTACAATATCTCGAGAACGGTTCTTGTTAGCGTTCTAAAATTTATGTCAATCGTTTTCTAATGAAAAATTACATAGGAAATGTCTATTTGCGTAACTTTATTAGAGGTTTTGATTTTTTGACGTTTTTTCAAAATTTCATTCGAAATTTTAGGGGGGTTCTGGACATTCGATTGCGTATAAAAACAATAGGCTTCCAGTGTTTACGGATTGTGATTTTTGTACCAAATTTCGTTTGAATCGGTCCATTCGTACGTCAGTTATCGTCTCCACAGACTCACTGACACACACACATACACACACACACACACACACACACACACACACACACATACTTTCACACACACACACACATACTTTCACACACACACACACACACACACACAGACATCACTTCAAAAATGTTCGATTCGTGATCAGGGATGCTTGAAACGTGCTCTCCCGTCGAAAACTCGAATTCTCGACCCCGTCACAATACTTTCCTTATACATTATGTATATAAAGGAAAGTAATAAACAAATAAATGAAACCCATCGAAAATTGACCTAAGATTCAGTGTCTAAACTTTTGAATAGATCTGTAGGTCGAGAAATTTCGTTAAATTATAATAAATAAATAAATGAAACCCATCGAATATTGACCTAAAAGATCGTATGTGTCAAAAATATTGAACAGATCTGTAGATGGAGAAATTTAATTAAATTAAAATAAACAAATAAATGAAACCCATCGAAAATTGACCTAAGATTCAGTGTCTAAACTTTTGAATAGATCTGTAGGTCGAGAAATTTCGTTAAATTATAATAAATAAATAAATGAAACCCATCGAATATTGACCTAAAAGATCGTATGTGTCAAAAATATTGAACAGATCTGTAGATGGAGAAATTTAATTAAATTAAAATAAACAAATAAATGAAACCCATCGAAAATTGACCTAAGATTCAGTGTCTAAACTTTTGAATAGATCTGTAGGTCGAAAAATTTCGTTAAATTATAATAAATAAATAAATGAAACCCATCGAATATTGACCTAAAAGATCGTATGTGTCAAAAATATTGAACAGATCTGTAGATGGAGAAATTTAATTAAATTAAAATAAACAAATAAATGAAACCCATCGAAAATTGACCTTAGATTCCGGGAAATTGCTACAGAAAAGTATTAAATTATATATTAGATTGTTGCGACGTATTTTCTGCATTTATTAGAGTATTCTCATAATGCAAAATTATTTCGAAAATCTGGATAACTTAAGCTTATATAAATACCAAACTCGCCTATAAGGGGCGTTCCCGAAATGTAGAAATCATTCCTATTGCAGATACCAATATCCATGGATCGGTTTCAAGACAATCATGAGCTCGTCAGAATGGAATAACCGAATTCTGAAACGGCAGCAAGAAATTTATCATAAACCATAATTTACGGAATTGACAATTTCAGTCCTTCCATGTGGCCGGCATAAAATTCGTTTACAATTTAGCTCAAGGTGTTTATGAACTTCGTCTTTGCAGCTTCGTGTGGTCTAAGCTAAATTGTAAGCGAATTTGAAAGGTCTGAAATTGTCAGCTCCTATAGAAATTTACAAAAATTGTGGCTTATAGCAAGTTCCTTGCTGGCATTGCAGATATCGGTTATTCCATACTGACGAGCGCATAATAGGCATAGTACAAAATTTGGTATAGTCACGCACAAAAGGGGGTTATTTATAACTCAATGATCACGAAATTTCATAGTTTCAATTATTGTAATGAAAAATAGCGGTGATATAATTTTTGTGTTTGTGATGTTATTAGGCCCCCCATACGGGTTGAGATTTAAATTGGTATCACAATCGAAATATTTATATAATTTTTTAAGCTCTTCAAAATGAAGGATATTGTGCTATAATTGTAATCGTTTGGAACAACAATACAGATTTTTCAAATATTTTCTTGCGGACCTCCCCCCCCCCCCTCCTCAAAAGGAAGAAAAAAAATTACAAGCTACTTACAAATGGATTCTGGTATCAAAAAGTCAGGTTGTTGAGTTGAGCCACACTCCAGCTACTTTTCATTACATTTTATCAATTAATATATTAAAGTTTCGATTCCAGCGTGGTAACTATGGCAGCCGCATTACCCTTTAAATACCGAAATCGTTTGTTGGCAATTCTTCAAACCAAATTATTGAAAAATAATGCTACATATAATGAAGTGAGTTTTAGCTTACAATGTCTGAAAACGTTGAAAATAAGACAACATACAGTGACCGGAGATGAAATAAGCACCCCCATTTGTGAAAACCTGGCCCGCCTATGCCGGGGGTTACAGGGTTATATCCCAAAAATATCCTTTTCCGGGATGCTCCACACTTCTGCTGCTCTACATTTCTCTGTCGCAAGAAGTGCATACGTTCATAACTCGTGTAAAAATTATGCAGTGATCTATATTTTACATTTCTGGCTAGTTCACCTGCGCCAGAAATATTGTAAATTGAACGCGTGTCTTGCAACACGCGACATTCGAGCAAGTTGCGCAGCGACCTTTCTCTTGAAACTTTTGGAAAACAATTGAACTCAATCGAAGTAGTCGTTGGTTTTTCTTTCTCTACAACGCGTGGTAATGTATAGGGAAAGTATTGGAATCGTGTCGAAAGTTGAAACTCGAGTTTTTGAAGAATCTGTACATTTCGAACATTCTAGAACATGCGAAATACCTATTTCTAACATGACGTCTGTATATGTATGTGTGTCTGTCTGTTCAATATACAGAGTGATTATAATTAAAGTTGCGATTTTAAAACGCTGTAAAGTAAGAACCACTGGTCAGAATAACCTGAAATTTGACATGAGTATTCGTGAAGCAATAGAATTTTGTTTGGCGAAGGAAAAAAGTACTTCAAAAATGTACCGATAGACGACGCTGCATTTACCAAACAAGGGGTGTTGTTAGCCGAAAGAAACCAATAGTCAACTAAAGAAAACGACAATTTAATCAACATCACTTAATTTAATAATTGATTGAAATATCACGAAAACATGAAACAAACATCTACGATATACGCAAGAAATGTTCAATATGCTGTCCACCGTGCTCGGCTACGAGTTGGAAGCGCAAAACAATATGTTCCACAACAGATCGAAGTGTATCAGATGTGATGCTGTGGATGTGGTGAGTAATGCGTACTTTTAAGTCAGCTAAGTTCGCAATCCGACCACTGTACAGCACCTTCTTGAGCTGCCCCCAAAGCCAGAAGTCGCAATGATTAAGGTCAGGTGAACGTGGCGGCCAGACTGTTGTAAAATGAGGCTGATAATCCTGTCATTTCCGAAATGGATATTCAGCAGCTGCTTCACTGGTGTTGCAATATGCGGAGGAGCGCCATCTTGCAGAAAAGTTATGATATCCAGAGAACTGCATGTGCTCCTCGTTTTTATAACAACTGCAATGTGCGGCGCGCATGCCCAGTCTTAATTAGCATACTTTCAGATTAGAGGTGTGGTTCCGCTCGCGAAGTAGCGGCTAACTTTTCGTTTTTTGTCAAGCAAATTCCATCTTGGATTCGTACATTGCTATCTATAGCTACGTTTTTTAAGTAATTTTTTTTTCGCCAAACTAAATTCCATTGCTTCACGTATACTCAGGCCAAATTTCAGGTCATTCTAACCAGTAGTTCTTACTTTACAGCGTTTTAAAATCTCAACTTTAATTATAATCCCCCTGTATGTATCCACGCTAACTCAAAAATTATTCGGCAAATTTCACAAAATTTGTTAGATACGCCTTTTGTGCATTATCTTTTGTTGATTACATATCGGTGCGATTTAGAAATATAGAACCTGTCTTTTTTACCTTTTATTTTGCGAAATGGACCTCAAAAATCGCCAAAATATGAAATAAAATACTAGATATGCATAAATATATTGGTTAAATGTTTGATACGTAATTTTTTACGAAAAAATAATAATACCAATCTTATTACCCCAAGATTAACCGTTATCCAGATATTTCAGTTTTTCTTGGCATTTTTGCAACTTGGCATATTTTCAGATTTTTGCAATTTGAAAATATGACCAGTCGCCATATGAAAACGAAATTTTAATTAAAACTGGAAATTCGGTTCAATCTTAAATATGTATCCATATTATTTTGTGCAATAATTACTTTGTATCATGAAAGAAACATAAAATGAATCTTAGTCTGTAAAAAAAGTCGTGTTCTGCCCACATCAGATTTTTACTTTCCCTACAATGCATGGTAATGCAGAGGTAAAATATTGGAATTAGAATTTTGGACGGATTTACGAGTTTTGCGAACTTTAGAACATGAATCCCGCTTTTGAGCACTGACGCCTGTTGTGTGTATGAGTGTTGGAGACCCAGACCGACCGACTCGTCAACAAGGACATGAGTAGCCATTTGGCCGACCGTTGTGTGTGTGAGTGTAATATTTGTATTCACTCTAGCTCAAAAACTACCGAATGAAATTTCATCAAGTTTGGTAATTAAGTCACTTATTACTGTGCTGATTCGATTTTACGCTCACCAAAAGTGAAATTGCAAAACCATAATGAAAGAATAAATGTTGCCATATGCAAATCACAGTTCCGGTAGAAGAGAGAGGGCCATATGCAAAAGATTAAGTTTTCGTAAATATCGGATCATGTGACACCCAGTTTCGGGTGATAAAGACCAGCAGACGGTTCGTTCCGTAAATACTATCAGCGACGATTTGCAGCAGCCAACTTTCGAAAAAGTGAAGAAGCGATGCCTCGAAGACGTCAGCGAGCTATATAACAGCAGTTAACGGCTGGGGAACGAGGCCGTATCCTGGAGCTGCATGACGTGGGCTTGTCGATGCGTGCAATTGCCACGCTTGTTGGGCACGACATGAATACCATCCAGCGATGCGGGACACGATGGACACAGGAACATCAGAGAACACGCAGAAGAGGGAGTGGATCGAACAGGCGCACGACAGAGCGTTCAGACCGGCAGATTCGCCGAACGGCTCATTGAGACCTGTTCGCAACGGCAAGTGACATCTGAAACAGCCTGCCACCATCGACGGTTGCACCTGCGTGCACTCAAACCATTCCCAACAGGTTGCATAAAGTGCAGCTGCGCGCAGGGCGACCAGCCACTGGGATGTCATTTAGTGCTCGACACAGGGATGCACGTCTAACGTAGTATCGTCGTCATCGCAACTGGACCAATGAATCGGGCATTGTTTACAGATGAATCTCGCTTCTGCCTGTGGAGGGATGACAGCCGTGGACGGGTTTTATGAACTGACAATGTATTGAAGTGCGGATGAAATGAATAATATTTCTTATTACGACAAATGATTTATTCGGTATCTAAAGGCGGTTTACCACCAAACGGACTCTCTTACAAGCTCAATCCTTGCAACTGGGTTTTGTTTTAGAAATGGAAACAGAAACAAGTTGTTGGAACAGAAACAGAAACAAGTGAAATGGAAACAGAATGGAAGTAGAAATGGAAACAGAAACAAGTTGTTGGAAACGCAACCGAAACTCCATTTCAACCAAAGGAACTGGAAATAAATTGCTATTTTGTTTTTGCTTTCGAGCATTTGCTGTCAGCGGATACTCATTATCATCATCCTGTCTGACTTGTTTGTTCTCTATTGTGGGTTTGTCATTATTAATTCTGTGGGGAAATCATGTAGGAAGTCAAGATACTGGGGAATTTTTGTCATAAAAGATATGACATTTTGTGCAATCCTAATTAATGCACAGTGTTTTGAGAACCTTTTAAACCTTTTTAATTTAAATTTTATTGATGAAGTTAATATTTGCAAAATTGGATTTTTACAAGTTTTCTTTTATAAAGTATTCTAAAGGCATTCGCCTGGCAAAAGAGCCATTTTCAAAATCATTTTCACACGGGATGTAACATCTGCAGGATGAGCTCACAGCTGCAAAAGAGTACAGTCTACAGTCTCCCCCCCCCCCTTTAACACGTGCAAAGAAGATTTTACATTGCTTAACCCGTAACGGTCAAAATTCCTTCACAGCCACAGACTTTGTTTCCCACAGAAACCTAATACTGAAATTCTGCGCCCTTCTAGTTCATATGGGCAGTCATTTGAAGATGGCCATTTTCACTGTCAACTTCCAAAATAATGGAAAAAAGTTACTCCCACCTTACAGTACAGCTGGACAAAAGTCGCAGATGGGCATGACGCTTCAAGGGGGAAATCAACACCATATTCGCCTTTGATTTTGCATTATAGCAGGCTACATCCAATAAGAGGTTTTTGTAAATCAAGGAGTAGCAATTACAGATGTTCCTGCAAGAGCGCTATGACTAGCGCAGCAAAAAAAAAAAAAAAAAAAAAAAAATAGAGAGGAGAGAGTCGTCGAAAAGTGTGGTCCGGCTTGCGCCGGCCACTCTGGGCTCTTTTCTACAGAAATGATGATTGCAGAAATTTGGCCGCACTATGCTGGTTAAGAATTGTGAGTACGAAACGACGGACAGGAGTCCGGATTGACCCGAACCATACGTTAGGCTTAGAGGCCCACTTCGCTGGCTATGCTTGTTCGAAAAAGATGTTTCTAATTTTTGGTCTGTTGCCGACCTAAACAAAATAATGCCGTCTCCAAGAATTCAGTAAATCAATACAGGACTTGGGGTCCTAATGGAGGCTTGAGCCTATACAGACTCCGGAAGTAATTTCTGAGATGGGTGAATTCCCAATTAACAACGGTGATGTCTTTTATTTCCAGAATGCTGAGAAAATTTATAACAACCGATAGTAATGGAACGGGGACCTGATAAGATGATACGTCTTGCTATATCTGACCTACCGTTGACAACGGCTTATATATGGTCGAGAAACTTTACATCATCACTAATGTTATCCAGTAAGTGTGGACTCACAATGGTGAAAACAGAACCATTCCGAGCAATCAAGAAAAGACTAACTTTATGTCACTGATGACAGTAGCAGGTACCTCAACCCACAAGCCTCAGCATATCATGGCCGTTAGTTACTCCATTTCTAATATTGTAATTCCATTGTCCAATGACTCTAATTAATTAGAATAATATAATGAAGATATAAAGATAGAAACTAAAATCGTACTATTTGTAACCATTGATTGAGATAATGAAATGTAGCAACACCTTAAACAATTTTTAATGGATTGCCATTGAATTATAGCATTTATTTACAACTAGCCGCCTTTGGCGACCAGCCTGTTCGCTACCCTTGAAAATTCTGACCGTGGCAAACTCGTTGGCGCGACCTACCAGAAAGGTGTAAGGTAACTGCTTGGAAGGCCAGGAAGTGCCACACAATTTAGACCGGAACCCAATGGGGGAGGCATCCAAAGAGACCGTACCCTCCTTCCCCTACCACAAACCTCTCGGAAGGACTTGCAGTCCCACACGTTTAACGTGATCGTACTCCGCGTGAACACGGCTGCAGTTTTGGCAATGGCGGGAATCGAACCCGGGCCTACCGAGTGAAATTCCCGCGCGCTGACCACTGGGCTACCGTGCCATCCGCGACAATCTCCATAACTTTATTTTTATTCGGCAATTTTGGGAATCGAACCCGGGCCTACCAAGTGCAAATCCCGCGCACTAACCACTGGGGTACTTCACCCTCCGCGATATTCTTCATAACTTATTTTTTATTCACCCAATTTAGACCGGAACCAAGTGGGAGAAGCATCCACAGGGACCGTACCCTTCTTCCCCTACCACCAACCTCTCGGAAGGACTTACAGACCCACATGTTTAACGTGATCGTACTCCGCGTAAACACGGCGGCAATTTTGGGAATCGAACCCGGGCCTACCGAGTGCAATTTCCGCGCGCTAACCATTGGGCTACTTTGCCCTACGCGACAATCTCCATAACTTTTTTTTATTCATCCAATTTAGACCGTACCCTCCTTCCCCTACCACCAACTTCTCGGAAGGACTCACGGACCCACATGTTTAACGTGCTCGTACTCCGCGTAAACACGGCGGCAATTTTGGGAATCGAACCCGGGCCTGGTAACTGGTTGGACGGCCAGGATGTGCCACCCAATTTAGACCGGAACCCAGTGGGGGAGGCATCCACAGGGAACGTACCCTCCTTCCCCTACCACCAACCTCTCGGAAAAACATACGGACCCATATGTTTAACGTGATCGTACTCCATGTCAGTGGCGGAAATCGAACCCGGGCCTACCGCGTGCAATTCCCGCGCGCTAACCACTGGGCTACTTCGCCCTCCGCGACAATCTCCATAACTTTCTTTTTATTCACCCAATTTAGACCGTACCCTCCTTCCCCTACCACCAACCTCTCGGAAGGACTCACGAACCCACATGTTTAACGTGATCGTACTCTGCGTGAACGTAGCGTAAGTTTTGGCAGTGGCGGGAATCGAATCCGGGCCTACTGAGTGAAATTCCCGCGCGCTAACCACTGGGCTGCCGCGCCCTCCGCGACAATCTCCATAACTTTCTATATATTCACCCAATTTAGACGGGAACCCAGTGGGGGAGGCATCCACAGGGGCCGTATCCTCCTTCCCCTACCACCAACCTCTCGGAAGAACTTACGGACCCACATATTTAACGTGATCGTATTCCACGTAAACACGGCGGCAGTTTTGGCAGTGGCGGGAATCGAACTCGGGCCTACCGCTAACTTCCCGCGCGCTAATTTGCAATTTAAAATGACCATATGCTTAATTCCGTCATCCTCATTCCATTGTTTCATTGTTCCATCATTTAAAATATTCATAAAATTAAAATATCCATTTAAAAAAATCCAAAAGTTAAACTATACATTTAAAAAATCCATATCGTTCCATCATTTAAAATATAAATATAATAATTTATATGGAGTAAAGGAGCTCTATTCAGAACCGTGACGTCACCTCCACCTTGACGTCCCCACCCAGCACCTTCCTCCTTCTGCGGGGGAGAAACGCCGGTTAAGAAGCGGCACGCCGAGCGGAACGCTGAGAAATTGAAATTCGGAAACTTTTAAAATCCCGATCCTGTGGGCAATACGGAATATTTCCTGACCAGATTGGACTTGTAAGAATGCCAGATGTTTGACCTTTCTAAAAATGTAAATTATGAGTCGAAATTATGAGTACTTTTTACTATGCGAGAATTTAAAAACCAAAAATCGTTTTTTTGAGCCAAAAGTGACTTTTGTTTTAAAATCCTAAAAAAATATTAGAATTTGTCCCTGAGATTTGAAATTGATATATTTTTACTCGAAATTCTCTGCTCTTTCCGATGGTGTGATTTGTTTTTTTCTACAATGTCTGGATCGTGGAGAAAAAAGAGCAAAAAGGTCAAAAAACGGTCGAAATCGCATAAAACATTAAATAACAAATAAAATAATTAAAATTTTAAAAATCGGTTTTCACGTGTCCCCTTCCCACCCCCCAGGGTCTCCGATTGCCAAATTTCATAGCTCTCCGACGCGCGGTCGCGAAACGTATAGTGTATAAGACAGACACACACACAGACATTGCCTTTTATTACACAGACATTGCCAAATTGGGTGGCCAGGATGTGCCACCCAATTTAGACCGGAACCCAGTGGGGGAGGCATCCACAGGGAACGTACCCTCCTTCCCCTACCACCAACCTCTCGGAAAAACATACGGACCCATATGTTTAACGTGATCGTACTCCGCGTGAACATGGCTGCAGTTTTGGCAGTGGCGGGAATCGAACCCGGGCCTACCGAGTGAAATTCCCGCGCGCTAACCACTGGGGTACTTCGCCCTCCGCGACATTTTCCATAACTTTCTTTTTATTCACCGAATTTAGACCGGAACCCAGTGGGAGAGGCAGCCACGGGGACCGTACCCTCCTTCCCCAACCACCAACCTCTCGGAAGGACTTACAGACCCACATGTTTACTCCGCGTGAACACGGCTGCAATTTTGGAAATCGAACCCGGTCCTACCGCGTGCAATTCCCGCGCGCTAACCACTGGGCTACTTCGCCCTCCGCGACAATCTCCATAACTTTCTTTTTATTCACCCAATTTAGACCGTACCCTCCTTCCCCTACCACCAACCTCTCGGAAGTACTCACGAACCCACATGTTTAACGTGATCGTACTCTGCGTGAACGTAGCGTAAGTTTTGGCAGTGGCGGGAATCGAATCCGGGCCTACTGAGTGAAATTCCCGCGCGCTAACCACTGGGCTGCCGCGCCCTCCGCGACAATCTCCATAACTTTCTATATATTCACCCAATTTAGACGGGAACCCAGTGGGGGAGGCATCCACAGGGGCCGTATCTTCCTTCCCCTACCACCAACCTCTCGGAAGGACTTACGGACCCACATATTTAACGTGATCGTATTCCACGTAAACACGGCGGCAGTTTTGGCAGTGGCTGGAATCGAACCCGGGCCTACCGCTAACTTCCCGCGCGCTAATTTGCAATTTAAAATGACCATATGCTTAATTCCATCATCCTCATTCCATTGTTTCATTGTTCCATCATTTAAAATATCCATAAAATTAAATCCTTCATTCGGAATATTTCCTGACCAGATTGGACTTGTAAGAATGCCAGATGTTTGACCTTTCTGAAAATGTAAATTATTAGTCGAAATTATGAGTACTTTTCACGATGCGAGAATTTAAAAACCAAAAATCGTTTTCTTGAGCAAAAAGTGACTTTTGTTTTAAAATCTTTAAAAAATATTAGAAATCGAAATTCAGATTTGAAATTGATATATTTTTACTCGCAATTGTCTGCTCTTTCCGATGGTGTGAGTTGTTTTTTTCTACGACGTCTGGATCGTGGAGAAAAAAGGGCAAAAAGGGCAAAAAAAGGTCGAAATCGCATAAAACATTAAATAAATAAAAAAATAATTAGAATTTTGAAAATCGGTTTTCACGTGTCCCCTTCCCTCCCCCCCGGGTCTCCGATTGCCAAATTTCGTAGCTCTCCGACGCGCGGTCGCGAAACGTATAGTGTATAAGACAGACAGACAGACAGACACACACACACACACACAGACATTGCCTTTTATTATTTAAGATGCTCAAATCTAATACTGATTGAATAATGTTAAATGAAACTCCCATAGAGACATAGATGAAATAATATAATACTAGTGTGATGAATATTAAAATGTAAAATTATAATGATGAAACATACTTAAATGATATTAAAAAATGCTATATGAGTAGTAATATAATTAAATATGGTTTATGTGATTATGCATTAAGTTATTGTTATAAGACTGTGCAATGGATAAATATTCTCTTCTCTTGCTTATAAAGATATATATATATATATATATATATATATTAATAAATGTTAATTTTGGTTCCACACCTGCCTCTTCTTTTGACTCCAAGCCTTTTGGAATTAATTAATTATAATTATGAAGTGTTTCAGGTATCTTGAAGGGTAAGTCTGATTTTAGAATGCTAACCACTTGTGATCAAATAATTTAATTTTAAGTAATAGACCAAAATTAATTATATTTTAATGAAGTATGCATTGAGTGACTTAATTACTAAGAGTTTTCCGTGGTCTATATACTTCTTTAATTTGTGTCAGGATAAATGCGGCCTTACATCCTGATAATTTTGCTTGCAAAACGAAGAAGTGAATATAGAACAGAATAAATGCTTGCCGACTTTATCGAAATAATGAATACTCTTGGAGATACCAGACCTATCGGGAAGTTTCTACGGAGAGTATATAAAAGGAGTCGTCGCTTCAGTTTGAGAGCAGTCGACGTGATACGAGCTGCACTGAATTGTAAGATATGTCAATATTTTGAGACTAGTATCGGCTGTTTTGTGAAATTACTAGAGCATTTAATTATCGTTTTACTGTACCTGATAATTGTTTAGTGATCTTGTGAGATAGTTATCGAGATATTTGCCATATGTTGCTTCTGTTTACGTTGCGCTTGTAAATAAACATGCTAGTTATCCAGACATTTGGACTCATTCTTGTATCTTGAGGGTACACCCACGATTCCAGAGAACATGACGTAACAAATTGGTGTCAGGAGTGGGGTTTCAGGAAACTTGACAAGCGGAACTCTCCCCCCCCCCCCCCCTCCTCCGATTAGAAAAAGGGTGAAGGAACAGTTGAGTGATATGATGGAATATATGAAAGTCGGACAAGAAACGGTGGTAGAAAAGATGAAGGTTGGACAAGAAAGAAATCGCATATTTGGGACATATCATCTGAGAAGGAAACAAATCCTAACAAAATCAATGCTGTCAAAGAATGCAGACTTCAAGACGTTCATCAACTAATATTATTGCTGGTGGCATTCTACATATTGCCTTTAACCTCTCTCTAACACTTCTCACAATCAGCCAATCTGAAGTGTGGTTTTCCAACTTTAATGTTGCCTATAGGTTTGGTTTTCAATACTTGGATTACGCCTAGACGTGCTACCAACTACACCATTCCGACCATGTAAGGAATTGCTTAGATTACCTTACAGGGAGCGTTTAGTAAAACTTCTAATCTTTTGTATAAGAACATTATGCGTCTTCACATCGCTCCATTGATTCCGATTGAAGGTCATCTTCCAAGATATGAAGACAAAGCAAACGATTTTGTTAATACAGGATTCTCTATTTCCTCACTCGCTTATCAAGGCGACACGCAACATGCAGATCTTCTTATCCGCTTACTATATCTAATCATCATGCTCGCGTGATTTACTTTGACAGCCGGTTTCGCATTCCATTGCTTCCTTTATCAGTTGATTCACGTAATCGTCTTATATTTCATGAATTAGTGATCGAACAGTTGATGGGCTGGTTAATTGGGATTTAATGGCACAAAATCCAAGTTGAGGATGTGCTGCGCCAAACACATGATGGACTGGACAATTCAAAAAGAGGATGATAAAAGAGGGGCAATAACACAGATAAAGGCAGTGAAAGGGATAAAACTACAGATAATGAGACAGATGCGATGAGTTAAAACATGTTTAGAATCGAGATTAGTGATCGGACGGGTAGTTGAAGTGTTGAAAACCCAGACCACAAGACAGACCCAAAGGCGTACTGTTGCTAAGTGTGTGGCCGGGAACTGATCGGACGGGTAGTTGTTGTTGTTGTTGATGTTGACACCCAGACCGTCCGACCTACCAGAAAGGTGTAAGGTAACTGTTTGGACGGTCGGGAAGTGCCACCCAATTTAGACCGGAACCCAGTGGGGGAGGCATCCACAGGGACCGTACCCTCCTTCCCCTACCACCAACCTCTCGGAAGGACTTTCGGACCCACATGTTTAACGTGATCGTACTCCGCATGAACACGGCGGCAGTTTTGGCAGCGGCTGGAATCGAACCCGGGCCTACCGAGTGCAACTCCAGCGCGCTAACCAATGGGCTACCGCGCCCCCGATCGGACGGGTAGTGTCGTTTTTGACCATAGGCAAAGTAGGCAAATGCTGGCAGGGCCTGATTAACCAATCAATTTAGGGGAAGTACAACCAATTTTTTTTTTCCAATGGCCAGGCACTAGACTCTATCACTAGACTCTACGTCGACTTACGTCGTTTACCCTATGTACTGCCGAAATCGTGAACCATTTTGCCGTCCTAGGACGTTGCGGGGGAGCGGAACACACTGCGCCCACAACACACAGCATCCATGTCTTACGTGGGACTCGAACCCACAACGTGGCGGCCGATCGATCGCTGGAAACGCTCGCCTTGACCGTTCGGCCACCACGTCGACCATTCGGACACCACGTACAACCAAATTTGGGGTATTTTGTGAATATAGTCCAAGAAATTCCCCCATGCACTCATCAGTGCACTAAAAATTCTATTATCGCATTGCTCTAATCAACTAACAGTTTTCATCAACAAAATGACCTTCTTAAGCTGTTTGCCTATACCAAAATTCCTAAACTATAAATATATTCTATTATTTAATCATAGGTGGTTCATGTTTACTTTTGCAATTAGTTCTAACGTAAATATTAACTGCCATGCTACTTTTTTCGTTAACAGTTTACTATGTAAATATAAAAGAAAAAAATCTGATGTGGGCAACACATGACTTTCCTTATATAATGCAATAAATTTACTACTTTTACAGTACAAAAAATAGGTTTTTCTTATAGTAGATACTTATATTCTTTCCAAGATATTGAATTTTCGACAATTAGTCGTCATTTTCATTGATTTAGCGTCATTTTAATCCATTTGGAGAGATTTTCGTTAATTTGACAACATTTCAAAAATTCGCCAAGTTGGCGACATTCCGCCAAATTCGTCGCCAAAATCTCGCCAAGGTTTACTGACGGAGAAATAAGTTATACTTATAACAGATAAATGACTATTGGCGTTCAAATACAAAAGTATTACTCGACGTATCTTTTCTCATGAATGGAACGAGCTAGATCCACGAGAATAATGTCACCCAATTTATTGCATGGTATTACATATGAAAAGTGAACATGTTTCTCAATAGGAAATATATATTTTTTATTTTATATGACTTTTTAATAATTTTTTTAAAGAATGTGAAATATCTCGAGAACGGTTCATGTTAGCGTTCTAAATTTTATGTCAATCGTTTTCTAATGAAAAATTACATAAGAAATGTCTATTTGCGTAACTTTATTAGCGGTTTTGATTTTTTGACGATTTTTTCAAAATTTCACTCGAAAATTTAGGTGGGTTCTGAACATTCGATTACGTTTAAAACAATAGGCTTCCAGTGTTTACGGATTGTGATTTTTGTACTAAATTTCGTTCGAATCGGTCCATTCGTTCGTCAGTTATCGTCTCCACAGACCCACTGACACACACACACACACATACTTTCACACACACACACACACACACAGACATCACTTTAAAAATGTTTAATTCGTGTTCAGGGTGAAACGTGCTCTCCCGTCGAAAACTCGAATTCGAATTTTCGACCCCGTCACAATACTTTCCTTATACATTATGTATATAAGGAAAGTAAAAAAAATATGGGCGATACAAATTCGGGCTCAGACAACCAAAATATTTCTTTGTTTGCCTGCATAGGCAAGATACTATTTAACTATTTGATAAATATCTTACATTACAAAAATGTGTAAATCTAACTATTTGACAAATAACTTACATTTAAAAATTAGTGTAAATCAGGAATGCAATTTTGGGGCCCCTTGAATCTTTTAACGGGAAGCATGTGCTTACCGTGCCTTTTCAGTAATCAGGCTCTGAATCTAGGGGTACATCTTTCGTGCGCAATATACAGTTTCTTCTATTAGAATTATGGGATAATTTACTTTTGCCTAAGGACGGGGCAAGGGTAAAAGTGGCCCTGCACTCGATTAGTGGTTTTCAATGCTTGGTTAGCCAGTTAGTTGAAAAAATATATCTCATAAACTTCAATTTCATCATTTGCAATAATGTAGCATAGATGTGCATTCAAAATATAAAATAGGTTTTAATATAAACTTTTCATAAATTATATTGATCTAATAAGCAAAATAAGGGATATAATACAAAATACTACATTGTGCACATTTTACAAACTGTGTATTTATTCTATAAAGAAACAGTTTTGGAATTTTACAGAAATATTAGTCTGTAATACTGGGAGTAACATGCATGCATGCATCCATCCATCCATCCATCCATGAGGCCTTTTCAGAAAGGACTGTCTAAAGCAAGTCGGAGACCGTGAGGTTTTTGTCGTAAGGAAAATGAACGCACTCAAGTTTTGGGACATCTTCCTTCAGGTTCAGGAATAAACGAATAATTCATATAAAGGAATTATCCATTTCGTTCTGTCACTGGGTGTTGATCGTTTTTCTAGTTTGTTACTAGTGGCCTCAGTTCCTTGCATACTGCTATGCAAGTTTGTAAGTGTATTTATTGTGTGGCAAAATAAAGATTATTATTACTTTCCTTATATACATAATATAATGTATAAGGAAAGTACCGCGACGGAGTCGAAAATTCGAATTCGAGTTTTCAATGGGAGAGCACGTTTCAAGCATCCCTGATCACGAATCGAACATTTTTGAGCTGATGTCTGTGTGTGTGTCAGTGAGTCTGTGGAGATGATATCTCACGAACGAATGGAGCCATTCTAATGAAATTTGGTCCAAAAATTACAATCCGTGAATACTGAAAGCCTATTATTTTTAAATACAATCGAATGTTCAGAACTCCTCCTAAATTTTCGAGTGAAATTTTTAAAAAATCATAAAAAAATCAAAACCTTTAATAAAGTTACGCAAATAGACATTTCTTGTGTAATTTTCCCTTAGAAAACGATTGACATAAACTTTAGAACGCTAGTATTAACCGTTTGCGAGATATTGCACATTTTTCAAATAAATTTATCAAAAAATCCCATAAATTAAAAAAAAATATTAACATGTTCACTGTTCATGTGTAATATCATGTGATACATTTGTTTGGCATCATTTTCGTGGATCTAGCTCGTTCCATTCACAAGAAAAATACTTTGAATAATACTGTTGTATTTGAACGCCAATAATCATTTATCTGCTATAAGAATAACTTATTTTTCCGTTCATAACCAGGGCCGTCTTAACGCATGGGCACTCTGGGCAGTCGCCAGGGGCCCTCACGATTTAGGGGCCTCCAAATTAAAAAAGGTTAGGGGCCATAAAAAAATCGAATATCATTTTTTTTTTGTCTTAAAATCTATTTTTTGTTTTCATTTCGGGTGGCCCCATCGGATTTCTAAAGGCCAGTAGATTAAAATAAAAATCTTGTTTTCGAAAATAGACTGATTTAAAATTCTGAAAGATTAGTATGACAAACTCAAGAAATGAGAAACATGCTTTTAGGTTTGCTTTTTAATTTCTGATACGCGTCAGCGTATTTCCTGGGCCTCAATGACCTATCTATAGCGTCACCGGCTAGACATGTGTGAACAGCGTCGTTTGTTTTGTTTTGCTTTGCTTTCAGGAATCTTTCGATAGAGAGACACGTTTTCTGTACGTCTGTTCGTTAAATTCAAGTAAGTTTGGAAAATCATTTTCAAATTTCTCCCGAATAATTAAATTTGGTTTTTACTTGAAACTTGATTTTTAATATTACTATTTACTAGTTGTTAGAATGATCTTAAAATTATTCATTTTAAAGTCAAGCTTTTTTCAATTCAAATCTAGGTGGGCTTAACTGTATCATTTATCGCGAATGAAAATCAGTGTTCTTTATTATTAATTTATAATATTTTAGATGCGACGTATAGTAAGATAAATATAATTAAAATAAACATGGTTGTAGTCTAGTAATTAAAATAAACATAAGTTTGTGGTAGTTCTCAAACGTTCCTATTAAACATACTATTGATTCCTTTCCGAAACTGTGTGCGTATGTACCGTAATGTATTGAAGGATAAGGGATATTTTAGTTCAGAATTTAGAATTTTAATGATTTTTAATTGACACTGGTTTGTTCATTGTCACGGTTTTTGCACGATCGCTCTTCAAGTGGTTATCACTTTTTCTTTTTCTAAATTCAATACTTTATTTTGATATATCTACATCTGTAAACTGAAGAATTCGTGCAATTGCAACTTTTTCTCAAAATAGTCCTTGCAGTTTAGTCCTTATATATGTAATATTGTGGGCCCAGGCTGGCAGACAATGTACTTGTATGGCATGGACAGGGATTAATTTCTACAGATAGGTCTACCAGAGCTCTCATTGCTTTCCAAAACCTTTATTCTTCTTTGTATCTTACAATTTGTCTGGATATTTGAATTATTTGATTATTAGAGATTAAATTATTATGTACTAGCCGCCTTCGGAGACCAGCCTGTATGCTATCCTTGAAAATTCTGACCGTGGCAAACTCGCTGGCGCCATAACCCCGTGGAGTTACCCAGACCATCCGACCTACCAGAAAGGTTTAAGGTAACTAACGGCCAGGAAGTGCCACCCAATTTAGACCGGAACAAAGTGGGGGAGACATCCACAGGGACCGTACCCTCCTTCCCCTACCACCAACCTCTCGGAAAGACGTACGGACCCACATTTTTAACGTGATCATACTCCGCTTGAACACAGCGGCAGTTTTGACAGTGGCGGGAATCGAACCCAGGCATACCGAGTGCAATTCCCGCGCGTTAACCACTGGGCTACTGTGCCCTCAAAACCGTGGAGTTAACAAAGTTTGTTTCAGTTTAATGACGTTAAAACCATAATTCAATCATTTAAATTTTTTAATGATCATATGCATTTTAATGATCATATGCATTTTAATGATCATATATTTTTAATGATCATTTTTTAAAGATCATAAAATATAACGTAATTTTCTAATAAATATAATAATTTCATATAAATATAAAAATTTCATTCTGTATACTGTTACCACCACCCGATGTATACAATACATCACCGTAATTCAATCCACCATAGTTCAATCATTTAAATTTTATAAAGACCATATGCTAAAATATAACGTAATTTTCTAACCCGATGCACAATCTCCATCACTTTCTTTTTATTAACACTTTACAACATAGTTGAAAAGTGTTTATGACTTAGTTCATTCATTCTGTCTGTCTGTCAGCACGATAACTGCCGTAAAAATGACTTTATCAAAATGAAATTTTAGTATGTTTTTCAGACGGTCTGTGGGACTTATGGGAATATAAACAAATAATATCACCCAATTAGTTTTTTATTGAACCCGGGTTGAAAAAATGAAATTTTCAAACATTTTTTAAGCAAATTTAAAATTTACAAATAGCTTCGAAATTTTTAGGAAGTATTTTCATTATCCCATAAAATGAATAAAAAAATTTTCAGTAAAATATGTTAGGTAATTTTTTTAATTAAAAATTATTTAATATAGGGAGAAAAACAAATTCAATTAAATTCTGACTTTTGGGATATCTACCAGAAAGAAAAAAAAAAGATATATTATATAATAAATATATTTCCAAGTGTTTAATGATTTCTGCGCAGCTGGAACTGCTTTTCTCGCGATATCCAAACACAATACTCGCGGGCGACTTCAATGCACACCACCGAGCGTGGGGCAGCAGGAGAGCCAACATACGCGGTACACAGATACACAGATTACTGAACACAACAAACACCAAAATCATTGCACCGTCGAGACCAACCTGCTTCTCAGGTGCCAACGGCTCATTCATAGACTTCGTCCTAACGAGAAACATAGAATACGCTCACACTATCGATACCCTGGATGAATTCGACTCGGATCATTTACCGGTATTGGTGACATTCGATCTGAACACTCCCCTTCCAGCCTCTCTGGGACAAGAGAGGGTAAACTGGAACGTTTTCAAAAGAGCACTTTTTGAGCCGCACTTGGCAGTACCCAACATTATGAGCACGGCGGATATTGACTCTGCCACACACACACTCACAACAGAAATCAAGAGAGCTATTGCCTCTGCCACAACACATCGTGAGTCACCAAAAATGCCCACACTTTCCCACCATGGGGGCCAACGGCCGTACCGTGCTGAAAACACCGGTTCTCGTTAGATCACCGAAGTCAAGCAGCATCGGGCGCGGTTAGTACTTGGTGGGTGACCACCTCGGAACACCGCGTGCTGTTGGCCATCTCGGGTGCGGTATCCCCGTGGTTTGCGCGCTAGATTTGCACGCTGCCACAAATGCCGCCGTGTTCATGCGGAGTACGATCACGTTAAACATGTGGGTCCGTAAGTCCTTCCGAGAGGTTGGTGGTAGGGGAAGGAGGGTACGGTCCCTGTGGATGCCTCCCCCACTGGGTTCCGGTCTAAATTCGGTGACACTTCCCGGCCGTCCATACAGTTACCTTACACCTTTCTGGTAGGTCGGACGGTCTGGGTCTCAACAACAACACTTTCCCACCATGTCAAACAATTAGTTAGGCAAAGGAACAGAATGCGTAAGACATGGCAGGCTAATAGAGACCCTACCCTCAAAAGGGAGCTTAACAGACTCACGTGGAAAGTCAGGGATAAAATTGTCGCAGAAAAGCAGCAACAGTATAAAGAGTTAATTGAATCCCTTAGCCCGGAAGACGTATCGCTTTGGCAATTCGCTAAAAGACTCAGAAAACCTCAAATCAAACTCCCGCCACTAATAGATGGCGTTAAAATCGCGTACTCAGATGAAGAAAAAGCAGATGCGCTTGCTAGGCATTACGAAAAGCAATTTGAACCAAACCACGATCTAATGTGTCAGGACACCCTAAGAATGGTTAGGCAAACTCTAAACAACTTCAGGAACTCCCCGGTCACGGCTGAGATTAACCCAGCCACCCCGCAAGAGATAATTGATATCATCAAAAACCTTAAAAACCGTAAAAGCCCAGGGCACGACAAAATCAAGAATATCGCGGTCAAAAACTTACCCCTAAATATAATATTTTACTTGACCACCCTAATAAACAAAATACTAAAACTAAATTATTTCCCCAAAGAATGGAAGGAAGCGATAATTATAGCGATCCATAAGCCTGGTGAGGATGCCACAATTCCAGCCAACTACAGACCAATCAGCTTACTACCGACACTTAGTAAAATTACTGAGAAAATAATTCTTAATAGACTGAACACGCACCTTAGTGAGAATGATATTATCATTCCGGAGCAGTTTGGATTTCGGCCAAAACACTCCACCACTCATCAATTGCTGAGAGTGGTAGAGTACATATCGTCTGGACTTAATAGTAAGACACCCACAGCTGCGATTTTTCTTGACATACAAAAAGCATTTGATAAAGTGTGGCACTGTAGATCAGCATACAAATTGATCACTCTAAAAGTCCCTGACGCACTTGTCAAACTTTTAATCTCATACCTAAATAACAGACACTTCCAAGTTAGATTAAAAGATAACTTGTCTACACCCAAGCTCATTAAAAGTAGTGTACCGCAAGGATCCATCCTGGGCCCGACACTCTTTAACATATATCTAAATGACATCCCCAGGACCCTAGACACGGAGCTGGCACTCTATGCAGACGACAGTGCGATATTTGCAAAACATCCTTACGTCTCAGTAATGCACAGACAGCTACAACAACACTTAGACATACTCCAAACATGGTTGGAAAAATGGCGAATAAAATTAACCCCAATAAATGTCATTGTATTTATTTCTCTAGAAAACGTAAACCTCCGCCGCCTCTGTACATAAACAACCATGCCCTAAAAGCGGAAAAATCTACTAAATACCTAGGTGTAACGATAGATTCCCACCTAACCTGGAAACAGCACGTAACGAACTTAATCAAAAAAGCGTATATGGCCACAGGAGCCTTATACCCAATGATAGGAAACGGAAATCTAAGTTATCAAAATAAACTCCTAATTTATAAATCGGTCATCCGCCCGGGAATGCTGTATGCAGCACCCGTATGGGGATATGCCTGTAAAACTACTATAGACTTACTAGAGACAAAACAAAACAAAACCCTAAGGATTATAAGGAAAGCTCCTAGATACTTAAGAAACTCGGTAATTAGGAAAGACTTCAAAATAAAAACTGTTAGAGCCCAAATTAAAAAGCTAGCGCTTAAATTCTATAAAAATCTGCTATCTGTTCCAAATGAGCTACTATTCAATCTACATGACTATGATCATCGCAAAGCCAAATCACGTAAGAGACCCCGCGCGGTACTTAATATTGAAAATCGGAATTAGGTAAGTCCCAACTTAAATAGTTGATATTAAATTAAAACTCGATCAATGTTTTCTAAAAAATGTTCTTAAACCTTAAACTGCCAAATTGATAGGAAATCCTTAGAACTGCATCAACTCCCCAAAATTACTCAAACTCTAAATGTGCAACAAACTGCCACACTAGGAGCTAAGTCAAATAATAAAAACAGTAAATCAAAAACCTCGAACCTCCAACTATGGGCAAATGAAATAATGTCACAGTATGAAGATAAGAACCACACCTAGAGATTGGAGATTAAAGGCGCTTCGCGCCTGGTGCTCTGTTCTGGACGAAACCCATCACCTTTAATGATTTCATTCCCCTCCGAGACTCCGTGCAGTGCGGACCGGTTTTCTGAGCTCCTCTTGTACTGATTTTCACCACGTGGAACGGTTCTCATCGTGCCTTCGCCATCTTGCTACATCGAACTTTCCAGCCTGGACATGGCGTCCAAACCATCATTACAAACTACCATCACTGGTATTCCACCTGATATCAGTTGTATTATTGACAAATTTCGGACTCTGGCACTCCCGTCTTCTACTGAACTTGGCAATCTCTCTGATATGACTACCTTCAGATTGATAGGCGACTACCTGTTGCAAGAGTATCACAAGACCAACGATGGCCTCCTTTCTCAAGAAGAATTCATGGGTAAGTGTATATCTTTGTCAAATCATTTTGAGCATACTGATACCTTTGACGATAGGACCCCCTTTAAGTGTGAAATTGATGCATTTATTAAGCGCACTGGACTAACCACGTGCATGACTAATGATAATGTTAAAGTTAATTCTGTGTATTCTACTGATTCATCTAATATAATTGATAAGGATTTAAATTGTAATATTGATCTTAAAAATAACTCAAACTACATAAATATTCAATCTAATCAAAATAATTTGAAATATAATTCTGAAGACTTAAGTAAATCTAACAACATTAATAATGATAATCTTAATAGTAAAAGTAAGAATAATACTAGAATTGATGACAATGAAGCACAAGTAGATTCGGAAGACTTTAGATTCCCGAAAAGACATTGCCCCATGATGACCATTCAACCTAGTACTAATATTGAAACTGCACGAAACCCTTTTTCTTTGTCCGATATGGATACCTCCCCCCCCCCCCCCTCATGGAAAATGAAACTTCTAACAGTGTTAACTCAAGTACCAATAATGATAATAATACTGAACAACCTGAATTTAACGCATATAAACCTGAACCTTTCTATGTGAATTGCCCTCATAACTGGCGGGAACTCATTAAAGCGATAAACTCCAAAACCTCTTCTAATGTTAAAGCACAGCTAGCAGGTGACCTAATTAAAATCCTCCCCCTCAACCTGGACGACTTCCGATTAGTACAACGATTCTTAATTGAGCAAAACTTGGAATTCCATTCTATAAACATTAAAGCAGAGAGACCTGTTAAAATACTTTTGAAAGGACTGCCCATAAATTCAGACATCAATGAAATAAAAGAAGAACTATCCATCTTAGGCTTTAGTGTTCATCGTACATCACAATTAAGAGACTTAAAAAATCAAGCACCTTTGCCAATATTTCTCGTATACCTAAACCCCACTAAAGATGGGGAAGAAATCTGGAAAGTTAGATCCATGCTCGACATGACCATTAGGGTTACAAACTTTGAGTCTAGGGGTACCAAGATGTGCTACCGCTGTCAGCGGTTCGGGCACTCCAGCGAATGCTGCAGGCTTCCTCCTCGGTGTCTAAAATGTGGACTTGATCGTCATACCCGTGAATGTACCAAATCTAAGGATACCCCGGCACAATGTGCAAATTGTAAGGGACCCCACCCGGCCAACTATAGGCATTGCCCCGCAAACCCCCAAAATAAAAACCAGCCGATAAACATTGAAAATGTCCCCCCCCCCCAGAAGCAACCCTGCTAATTTACAGGCCTCAAACTTTCCCCGTCTTCAACCCACTGTAACTAAACAAACTATCCCACAAAATGTAAATAATCCTAATGTGAGACAAGCCCCTAACCAGGTTAAACGTATCGAAAATAAAACTTTTGCAGAAATTGCAACGGGACAAGTTGCCGTCCAAAATAACTCAGCTCCCCCCCCCCCCCCACCCCCAAACTTCTCCCCAGAAATCAAATCATTGAAAATGCACGTAAACAAATCATCCAGCAAATAGCGGTGCACTCGTACATTACCCCTGCTCCCCCCCCCCCCACAACACGGAACCTCAGACTGATACAGCTAATAATGAAACACCCACCCCCACCTCTCAAATTACAGATATTATACAGACCATCCAAGAGATTAAGAAAATGTTTACTGAACTAGACATCAACTTTAGCAAAATAAAAAATTTTATAAATCAAATTGTAACAACCATAAACAAACCAATAAACCCACTAGATAAACTATTAAACATCATATCGGCCCTCGGTGAGGTTTTTAGCACAGTCCCCCCCCCCCCCCCCCCCATCATGACGTGAAATAAATTTGATCATCTAAAAATATTGTCGTGGAACGCCAATGGGCTCCGCGGCAAAATAATAACATTGATATCATTCTAGTACAAGAGATCCGTCCTGGACCCCGCCCCCCCCCCCTAAAAATTGCAAATTATTTTAACTATACTGCACTTCGTAATTTTAACACTAACAACTCGCGGTCCACCCAGGCTGGTGGAGTTTCTGTGTATATTAAACGTAACCTTCCGCACCACGAGCTAAACCCCGTTAACACTTCAATCATAGAAAATAAAATGATACGGCTTTCCCTCCCAAACCACCCACCCATCATAACTGGATCAATTTATATCAAACCTGCACAAAGAAATGACATTACCCCGGACCTCCAAAATATTTGCAATATCAACCATCGTGCCATCCTGCTAGGAGATTTTAATGCCCACAGCCCGCGTTGGAACTGCCGGAGAAGAAACACCTATGGAACTGCCCTTCAAAATTTTATAACTAAAAGTGGAATTCATCTTGCTGTCCCTGCCTTACCCACCCATTACTCCCACTCCCCTTACCCTTCTACAATTGACCTTGGTTTACTTAAAAACATCCATTTACCGTATACAATTGAAACTATAAATGATTTAAGCTCGGACCACCTCCCCATCCTTCTTACTATTCAGCTTAACTCCCTTCTGCCTGTTTCTAGCCTCCCCTCTTCAATTGACTGGAATAATTTCAAAGCCAACTTACGTAATACCACCCTCCTCATTCCTAAAATTAACTGCCCCACTGACATTGATGAGGCGGCCCGTAAAATCACACACGAAATTCAGAGCTCCCTTGCAAAAGCATCCTCCTCTCGCCCCCCCCCCCCGTTATAATTCCCTCCCGCATTCCATCCAAACTCAAATTGTCTATCGAAATTTTGTCCGCCGCATCTGGCAAGTCACTAGAGACCCCAGAACAAAAATCCACCTAAACATTGTTAATAGGAAAATTCGGATTGAAATTCAAAAACACACCCAGAACAAATGGAAAAATTATATTGAGTCCCTCTCCCCTGATGATAGAAGCATATGGAAAGAGATCAAAAGAATAAAGAAACCCTTCGCACAGCTCCCCCCCCCCCCTCCTCTCATCTACAGGCACCGCATACTCAGAACGGGACAAAGCAAATGCTATCGCAAATTGCTATGAGAAGCAATTTGCGATTGATATCCCAAATAACGAATTTCATAACCATGTTCAAACCTCCGTCGCTGACTTTCTGTCCTCCCCCCCCCCATCCCATCCCACCCACTTCTGTAGACGAAATTGTAGAAATTATTCATAAACTTAAAAACAAAAAAGCACCCGGAATTGATAAAATCTCCAATAGGGCCCTAAAGTCTCTCCCCCTTAATATTATTTTTTATATCGTACTCATGATTAATTCCATACTTAAATATTGTCACTTCCCAGCGTGTTGGAAAACCGCAGTTGTAATACCTTGTTTAAAGCCCGGCTCTGACCCCTCCAATCCTGTTTCATACCGCCCCATCTCCCTCCTCCCGTCACTTAGTAAATTAACTGAACGCGTAATACAAACTAGACTTTATACATTCATCAACGAAAAAGATTTAATTATCCCTGAACAGTTCGGTTTCCGCCCCATGCATTCTACATCCCACCAGCTCCTTCGAGTCGTCGAGTTTACAGCTAATGCCATTAATAACAAAAATCATGTAGGTGCCCTCCTGTTAGATGTCGAGAAGGCATTCGATAAAACTTGGATTACAGGAATAATTTATAAACTTATACAGTATAACATCCCCCCCCCCTACATTAAAATTATAAACTCATATCTTTACAATAGGAAATTTCACGTCCGCACGCTAAACACCCTCTCAGATGTTAAACCTATTCAGGCAGGAGTACCTCAAGGATCCATCCTCGGGCCCCTTCTCTTCAATTTATATGTAAATAATATTCCCCGCTTCCCTAACACCAGCCTTTGCTTATACGCAGACGACACTTGCATCATTTCGTCAAACAAAAATATTAATTATCTGCATTCCCAAATTCAAATTCATGCAACATACTGGACAACTACTATGACAAATGGAAAATCAGAATAAACGCAAATAAATCACAGGCAGTTTTTCTCTCAGGCGCACGTTTCCCCCCCCCCCCCCACCTCATGTTCAAAAATCAGGCAATCCCTTTCCAGCGCACAACCAAGTACCTCGGCGTCCATTTGGACAGCCGACTTACTTGGCGTACGCACTTCGAGTACGTTGTTAAAAAATCTAGGAAGCTAGCAGGAGCATTAAATCACCTTTTGTTCTCCGAGCATCTTGACACGAGTAATAAAATTTTGCTATTCAAAAGTATAATTCAACCGATTCTTTTATATGTATGCCCAATTTGGGGGTATGCATGTAAAACGAACTTACGCAAATTGCAAACTGAACAAAACCGGATCCTAAGAATCATAAGAAAAGCACCACGCTATCTCAGGAATGACATCATTCATAAAGACTTCAAAATCAAAACCGTAAAACAAGCTATCAGGAAACAGTCAATAAATTTCTTTAAAAACATCCCTAAAATACCTAACGAATCCCTGTTTTGCTTACAAGACTATGACCCATGGGCAAACAAAAAGCGTCCCCGTGCAGTTTTATTTGAACCACCCTAAGCATTGCTTAATTTCCGTCTTCCCAATCTGCTTATTGTGCAAACCTAATTGTTTATATTTTATATTTAATACTCATTCTGCATCTTTCCAATAAATTCCCTTCCCCGTCATATATTCTAATGATATATGACAGCTTGTGGTCTCCCCACTCGCCACTAGATGGCAGCACTGCTGCATTTAAGTTTTCAATTTTGCCCTTCCATTAAGGAAGGAATGGACAAGGCTGTCCATGTCAAAGGTTATACTCAGATCTCAAAAGCTCATATGATGGCAAAGTATACACATGTTATCCACAGATTGGAGGCCTTCGGGCTAGGCACTCCTGCACGGCTACAACATCTCTCGACCGTTTAATGATTTTGTATATGAGAGAGGCTTTAAAAGTTAAAATAAATTTGGTAGATTTCAATTTTTTAAAAATTTTATATAATTCTTCATGAAATACTTATTTGATGGCATTTTTAATGCACTTTCCTACGTCCTAGAGAGTTAAAATTTGGTGCACAGCTTAAATTTGTTGAACATTTTATTCTACAAAAATTTGGTGAATCTTTGAATATAGATCCTACATGTTTTTTAAATGGCCTGCAAATAATCCCCGTTCACTTCCATAAATCATTGTTGTAATATTGTTAAAAATTCTGATGTGAGCAGCACATGTCTTTCCCTGCAGACTCATATTCACGCTCTCTCTATTTCTTCAATAATAATTTGAGTTTATCTGCACAAAATAACAGCCATAAGTATTTTAAATGACATTGAATTTGCACGTTAAACTTGAATTTGGTTCTCATTTGATAGATGAACTTATTGTCAAAGGTGACGTAGCGAAAACGCGAAAAAACTAGAACGGCTAGTCCCTAGAACGGCTAGTCTCAAGAACGGCTAGTCCTAGAGTAATGAGGGTAGGCTCATTCTTTTTGTTGTCAAAAATCACTCATAAAATAGGAATTTAATTGATATAATTGAGCACACGTAGTCTTTTATATTTAACGATTTTTGCGGGCCATTTCGCAAAAATAGCCCGTTCCTTTTTCCCGAATCGTACTAGAATAACCTACAAATGATTTATATACCAAATTTTGTTAAATTTGGTATATAAATCACTTGTAGGTTATTGAAATATTATACACCAAATTCTGTTAAATTTGTTCCATTAGTTTTTAGCTAGAGTGGATAAAGGCAATTTCTGCCGACCATTTCGCAAAAAAGGCAGATTCTTTTATTACGAATCGTACTATAATCTAATGAACATCAGGGTTTCCCACAAAAAACATACCTACCAAATTTTATGAAATTCGGTCTATCAGATTTTCAGTTAGAGTGGATGCAATATCCTTACAGAAACACACCCAGATACACCCTTACACACACAGACGTCTTCCTAAAAATAGTTTTTTCGTATTCTAGAAGTCCCAAAACGTGTTGATCCTTCGAAAATTCGAGTTCCGATCTTCGGCACGATTCCAATACTTTGAATATACACACACACATATATATTATCTGTGTATCTAAATTCCGTGCCTACGGAATTACAATAGTTGTGATTTTAAATGATCCCTAAACTTTTATTATTTCTTCAACGAAGTCTAATTTTAACTTATGCAGAATGCAAATATCTCAAGCGATTTTAAGGTGAGTTATATAAGAATTCCTGAATTTTTTTCACACAAAATTATTTAGCTCTGGAGTCTGGAATACAAGTTATATAAATGAAATATTCATTGATTTTGCATAGAGAATCAGATGATTTGTATTTCGATACAGTTTTAAATATTTAAGTATAATAAATTACTGTAGTACTGTGATAATGTAAAAGATATCACCACTGAATGTATCACATTTTAGAAATTTTTAAATGAAATTGCATTTCAGTTGGAAAGTGTTTCATAATCAATGCTTATGCATGATTGATCTTACTTGTTAACACTTTACAACAAAGTTGAAATATGTTTATAACTTTGTTCATTCTGTCTGTCTGTCCATTAGCACGATAACTGCCGTACAAATGATTTAATCAGAATGAAATTTTAGTATGTTGTTCAGACGGTCTGTAGGACCTATGGGAATATAAATGAATAATATCACCCAATTAGTTTTGGATTGAATCCGGGTTGAAAAAATGAAATACATTGAGCCTTATGGGACCTAATTTTTCAAACATTTTTTAAGCGGATTTAAAATTCACAAATTGCTTCGAAAATGTTAGGTAATATTCAAATTGTTTCATAAAATATTAAAAAAAAAATTCAGCTAAATATATTCAGTAGTTTTTTAAATAAAAATTAAAATAATGATTACACATCTTATATGAAACGATCACGTGACCATGATATGAAACGATCACATGACCCACTTCAAAATGATATATGGCATCCATCTTGTTTCAAATTCGTGATTTTTTAAAGCTCTTTTTAATTCATATTGAGTGTTGAATCCATCCTAAAACTACTTTATTTCTGCTTAAATTCTGTGCATCTACATAGTAAAACAACACAATGACAATATATTTGAGTTTAAATTCTCATTCAAATTTGATTATTTCTATAACTAAGCCTATTTTTCACCTATGTAAAATGTAAACAGCAAAATATGTAGAATGAGTTGCATTAGAATTACTGTATTTCTTTAACACAAAATAATTCAGTCCATGGAGTCTGCAAGGCTGATATGAATGAAATGTTCATTGATTTTACAAAGAGAAGGACGATTTTTTTCGATGAAGTTTTACGCATAGAGTTTAATTACTTGTAGCTCCATGGTCTTAATTTTTAAATAAAATAAATTATTATAGTATTGTGATGAATGGGAGAAAGTTATGAATGAAATGCTGCTTTTATAGAGGGAGCCAGGCGTGTTATTTTTTCTATGACGTCATTTGAATGAATTTCAGTTGTTTTCGATGAAGTTTTCAAATATAATAAATTATCGTAGTATTATGATAATTCTAAAATTATTACCGAGGACTACATCGCATTTTAGAAATGTTTAAACCAGGCAATTTATATTTCAATGCCATCATTTGAATGAAGTTCATTTTTTTCGATGAAGGTTTAAGTTTTCAAATATAATAAATTAATGTAGTATTGTGATAAGTTTTAAAATATTACCGAGGAATATATTGCATTTTAGACACGTTTAAATAAAATTGCATTGAAGTTGGAAAGTGTTTAATAATCAATGCTTTAAGCATGATTGATCTTTCTTATTTATTTTTTTATCCATGGAAACACCGTGCGTCTGCGCGCGCAGTGCGTTGTGTGTAAAAAAATTCAATAGCGGGTTGCCGAGAAATTGAAATTCGGAAATTCCTAAAATCCGGATCCTGCGGCTACTTTTCATTATTTCTTGATCAGATTGGGCTTGTAAGAAAGCCTGAAGTTTGAGTTTTCTAAAAATGTAAATTATTAGTCGAAATTGTCGGTACTTTTTCCGATGCGAGGATTTAAAAACAAAAGTTAGTTTTTTGAGCCGAAAGTGACTTTTGTTTTAAAATCTTTAAAAGATATTATAATTTGTTCCTGAGATTTGAAATTGGTATATTTTTACTCGCAATTGTCTGCTCTTTCTGGTCGTGTGATTTGTTTGTTCTATGAAGTCTGGATGGTGGAAAAAAAGGGTGGAGGGAACGGTCGAAAGCGCATAAAACATTAAATAACAACAAAAAAAAAATAATTCAAATTTTAAAAATCGGTTTTGACGTGTCTCCTTCCCCCCCTTCCGGGTCTCCGATTGCCACATTTCGTAGGTCTGCGACGCGCGGTCGCTGAGCCTTTAGTGTATAAGACAAACACACAGACATTGCCTTTTATTATATAGAAGATGATTTGGTGGTTAGTTTGAAACGGTGGTTAGTTTGAAATTAGAATGCATATATAGTTATTTGAGCTTGATGAAGTGAATATTTCTAATTTTCCCAGATGGCTAAGTTTTTGAACAGAAATGAAGCGTACTTTCATGAGTGGAGCACAGAAAAGGAAAAGGGCTGTAGTGGAGAAGGAGAAAACTAGAAAGCTTCCGAAGTTAACATCGTGGCTGAATCCAGGTGCAACGTTAGCACCAGCAGCTACTAATATTACTCCTCCAAATGCAGAATTGCCGTCTACATCTTCTGCGTCAGAACACTTAGTTCCAGACATATCACTACCTGTTGCTGGGGACATTCTGCAAGAAGAAATACAAAAATCTGGAACTATAAAGGGTCATGAAACTAACGTCACAGATCCCGGGCTATGGAACATATTAAGGATACTAATACAGTGGAATGCTGGATTCGTAGTGGGCCGACGTTATGTCAGAATTATGACTGCAACCTTTCAAACTCAGGTAGAGTGTATGATAGAGCTAGAAAAGAGACAAGGTATTTATCAAAGAATGTGTTCAAACGTGAACTGCGGAATGGCAAGTGTGTTAAACGCGAATGGTTACTGTATTCACCATCGCAAGGTTGTTTGTACTGTTTTGCATGTCGCCTATTGTCCAATAAAGAATGTCCCTTTGTTTCATCAGGATTCAATGACTGGAAACATAGCAATCTTATTGTAGAACATGAAAATGGAGCAGAACATAAAGTGCATGGCGGTAAATTTTATTCGGCATAAAGAACCTGGATGTGTAGATTCTATCTTTAATCCTGGATGTGTAGATTAAACATCATTGCTCAGAGCAGGAGTACTGGCCTAAAGTGTTGACACATGTAATTTCTGTCATTCGCTTTCTTGCCTCCAGAGGTTTGGCATTTCGTGGGGATAATCAAACTATTGGATCGGCAAAAACGGAAACTTTTTAAGTATTCTAGAGCTGTTGAGTGAATTTGACCCTTTTTTGGAAGAGCACCTCAAACTGTACGGAAATGCTGGAAAGGGGAACCCATGATATCTATCAGCAAATATATGCGAGGAATTTAGTTAATTAATGGGGCAACGTGTTCTTTCTACTATTCTAGAATAAATAAAAGCGTCAAAGTATTATTTAATAAGTGTAGATTATACTCCAGACATCTCACATCTTGATCAGCTGGTATTTACTATCCGGTACATTCGAGGATATGAGTCTGTGGAGCGTTTCATTCAGTTTATTCCCATCTTTTCTCATGGAGCAAAGAATCTAGCAGACACTGTTGTGCATTTTCTGAACGAGAACAAAATTCCAATATCAAACCTGCGTGGTTAGTCATATGACAATGCTTCCAATATGTCTGAGCGCTATACAGGATTGCAGGCACGAATCTGTGAACTGAACGAGTTCGCCATTTATGTTCCCTGTGCTGGACACAGCCTGAATTTGGTGGGAGTAACAGGGGTAGAGTGTTGTCTACAGACTGTAAAATTCTTTGACTTTGCTCAGCGTCTATATTCCTTTTTCTCGGGTTCTACACATCGGTGGAATATTCTAACATCATCTTTAGGAAAAGATCATGTTGTGATCAAATGCCTGTCCGATACGAGATGGTCATCACATTTTGATGCTGTTCATGCTTTATATGGAGGTTTCGAGAAAATCAAAAATGCTCTGGATTCTCTATCAGCTGATACTGACCAGGGAGCGAACACAAGGCGGGAGGTAGAATTATTAAGCAAATAATTGGAGAAACTGGAAACGATATTACTGAAAATTTTATTGAATGACATTCTGGAAAGAGTGAACAAAGCAAGTAAAGTCTTGCAGTCAAAAGATGTGAACATACTTGTGGCCATAAATCTTCTTGAGTCTTTGAAAACGTATCTTCAAGATATTAGAGGCAAGTTTAGTGAATTTGAATTGAAGGCCAAGAATAGGTGTCCAGAATCGGATTATAGCGATGTGAAAAAGCGAGAAAGAAAGCGAAGTGTGCGTCTTACTGTATATGATGGACCAAAAGAAGAGATATATCTACACAGTGAAAAGTTTAAAATGGAAACATTCCTTCATGTTTTGGATTCTCTGAGCTCTGAATTAACAAAATGTGCAGAAGCTTAGTCTTCGATTGGAAACCTGTTTTCCTTTTACAGTCAATTGAAAACAATTACTTCCAATGAATTAAGCAAATTGTGTGAATATCTAGCTAATGTGTTTCACCAGGACCTTGATTATCGAGATCTTCTAAATGAGTACGTACATCTCAAATACTACATAGTTCTTGATAAAAAGGGTGAAACTCTCCCTGCCTTATACAGAAAAATAATTTCCGACAACTTGAAATCTATGTTTCCAAATGTCGAAATTGCCCTCAGATTGTTTATATGTATGATGGTAACTAACTGCACGGGAGAACGTTCTTTCTCAAGATTAAAACTTATAAAGAATCAGCTTCGCAACGCAATGGGGCAGCAGCGTTTAAGCTGGCTTTCTCTCATGTGCATGGAAAATGATATCCTAAAAACCATTGACTTCATTTCAATTATAAATCAATTCATTTAAAAGAAATTTCGCAAACGTTTATGTTGAGGATTAGTCGTAAATAATTCACATGGTGCCATCTCCGTCTATGCGACGTACCAGTTATCATTTATAATTTGAAAAGAAGAATTTTTTATATTTTTTTAAAGCTTATGTGATATTGCTCAGAAGTTCATGTTGATCAATCATTGCTTTTTTCACGTTTAAGAGTGTAATGTTTTTTATACATTCTTTTTAACAAAATGAATATTAAAAGTTGTAGCTTAAATTTTAAGTTTCATCCCCGACCCCCCCCCCCCCCCCCCAAAAAAAAGACACATTTTTATTACTGTTTAAATTTTTATTTGTATAGATGGGCAGGGGGCCTCAGTTAATTTATTCCCCCAGGGCCCACACTGTTGTTAAGACGGCCCTGTCCATAGCACTTGGCGAGATTTTAGCGACGAATTTGGAGGAATGTTGCCAACTTGGCGACTTTCTTAAGTATTGCCAAATTGACACAAAATCTCGCCAAATTGATAAAAATGACGCTAAATCTATGAAAATGACGACTCATTGACTAAAATTCAATATCTTGGAAGGAATATAAACATCTGCTATAAGAATGATTTAATTTTTTTTTACTGTACAAGTAGTAAATTCATTGCTTTATATAAGGAAAGTCATGTGATGCCCACATCAGATTTTTATTATTACAACTATCTCAGTTTCTTTTTAACGAAAATATACTATTTAATGAATGAAATAAGTTTAATGAAATATTTAATGGATGAAACTGTGAATAATGATTGAGTTTAAAAAAAAAATTCAATTTTTAATATTTAAAAAAAAAAGGACTTAGAATTAGCAATTTAGAATTAAATTTCTAGTGCTGCCATCTAATGAATTTTCATAGAACTACGAAGTGAGACATACATGTCCAAGATGAGACAACAGTGAACATGGTCAGAAATATTTTTATTGCTATGTAAGAGGTGTTTAAAATGAACGGGACTTACACGTTTCGTTCGACCAAAAAAGGTTAAATTCGGGGGACCTGCGCTCATGTTTCGAATATACGAGCTATTGGATGTCTGTACACTTAAGTCTGAAAACTCTGAAATAGATAACTACAGACTGTGTAATCTATAAAAATTCATATATGGTTTTATATTTTACACACGAAAGGTACAGTTGGTACAGGTAAAGTTGATTGCTACTAAAATACAATTTTTATTTTAGAAAAGCTAAAAGTAAAATCTTCGTTAAAATGCTGCATAAAATAACATAGTAATAGTATCAACTAAGTTTTAAGGACAAAAACAGTCTTCTTCTTCAGGACATCAAGGCAGAGCAAGCACGACAATAAAGGTAAGCAAGTGGGCAGATGAAAATTTTATATACGGAGTCAAAGAATTCTTATAAAGAATGCATTAAACTAATTTATGTATACGATATATTGATACTTTTGATACATTTTGCATCACCATCATCATTGAATTGATAATCCATTATGAGACCTGGTGTTGGGTTACTTTTGGCTATTTAATAATTTTAGGAAGTTTTCTTTTAATTTAAACTTCTTCAGGTGCCTTATTTACATAGTCATTCTCTTTTAGTTATCCATTTTCTAATTGTTTAGGTTTTGATATTCTTCTGTTCCAAATAGGTTCTATTCTATAGTTATTGTGTTCAAAACGGCGAAAGTTCGTTCTTTTTAGGTTCCAGCAATTTAAATTTATTTAAATTGGCTAATTTGTAATTCCATTAATTGCCCTTTTTATTCCCCTTTAATTTGATTCTAAATTTATTGTTCTCAGTTAAGAATTCGTTGATTTATCGCGATTTTTCGGTTTTATTCTATTTTCAGCATTTTAAATATTTCAGAATCGTTCCTATTTAAATTATTGCCGAATTCGTATATTCCAAATCGTTTCACTTCATTTCTTTTTAATTATCGTCTGTTTTAAAATTCCTGTTCTCTTCTTTAAAATTCTGAGTTTTTAATTGGTTGACCATAATATTAAAATAGTCTGTCATTAATTTTTTTATCGTTCATTGATAATTTTGTTTACAATGTGTGGCAACGATGTTTCGCAGTATATAAATACATTCGCGCTCTTTCTCACTCTCTTCTATTATTATGAATTGGAATTTAGAGATGTGATCTGTTAAGCTACCCTATGCCGTTCGGTACGCGTTTTGTGGAACACAAGTTTTTATTTCCTGGCCCATTAATTTTATTCTGTTTATTTATTACCTTCCTTATATACATAATGTATAAGGAAAGCATTGTGACGGGGTCGAAAATTCGAATTCGAGTTTTTGACGGGAGAGCATGTTTTAAGCATCTCTGATCACAAATCAAACATTTTTGAAGTGATGTCTATGTGTGTGTGTGTGTGTGTGTGTGTGTGTGTGTGTGAAAGTATGTGTGTGTATGTGAAAGTATATGTGTGTGTGTGTGTGCGTGTGAGAAAGTATGTGTGTGTGTGTGAGAGAGAGAAAGTATGTGTGTGTGTGTCAGTGAGTCTGTGGAGACGATAACTGACGAACGAATGGACCGATTCGAACGAAATTTGGTACAAAAATCGCAATCCGTAAACACTGGAAGCCAATTATTTTTATTCGCAATCGAATGTTCAGACTCCCCCCCCCCCCCCTCCGAAATTTTCTAGTGAAATTTTGAAAAAATTGAAAAAATCAAACCCGCTAATAAAGTTACGCAAACAGACATTTCTTATGTAATGTTTCATTGGAAAACAATTGACATAAATTTTAGAACGCTAACATGAACTGTTCTCGAGATATTGCACATTTTTCAAAAAAATTATCAAATAGTTAAATAAAAAAAAATATTTCCTTTTGAGAAACATGCTCACTTTTCATATGTAATACCATGCGATAAATTTGGTGACATCATTCTCGTGGATCTAGCTCGTTCCATTCATGAAAAAATCTGATGTGGACAACACATCACTTTCCTTATATAATGCACTGAATTTACTTCTTTTACAATAAAAAAAAATGACTTTTGGAGTTCAAATACAGAAGTATTACCCAAAATATATTTTCTCATGAATGGAACGAGCTAGATCCACAAGAATGATGTCACCAAATTTATCGCATGATATTACATATGAAGATAATCTGATGTGGGCAACACATGACTTTCCTTCTATAATGCAATGAATTTCCTACTTTTACACTTAAGAAAAATGTTATTCTTATAGTAGATACTTATATTCTTTCCAAGATATTGAATTTTCTTCAATTAGTCGTCATTTTCATTGATTTAGCGTCATTTTTATCACTTTGGCGAGATTTTTGTTAATTTGGCAACAATTAAAAATATCGCCAAGTTGGCGACATTCCGCCAAATTTGTCGCCAAAATCTCGCCAAGCGTTATGGACGGAGAAATAAGTTATTCTTACAGCAGATAAATGACTATTGGCGTTCAAATACAAAAGTATTACTCAAAGTATCTTTTTTCATGAATGGAACGAGCTAGCTTTAGGACTAACCGTTCTCAAGATATTTGTGATTTCTTGCATTTTTGTTATGTCGCTGTCGGAAAAATGTCCAATTACCAAATAAAAACAAACATTGAATTAAAAATGCAAATTTAGTGTTATTTGGTGCAATTAAACTTAATGAATTGCTAAATATGAATTTGAGTCTGCAGGGAAAGTCATGTGCTGCTCACATCAGATTTTTTACTTTCCCTCCAATACATGGTAATATATAGGGAAGGTATTGGAATCATACCAAAAATCGCAACTCGAGTTTTCGACGGATCTACACGTTTTGGGACCTCTAGAACACGAAAAAACTATTTTTAGCATGACGTCTCTCTCTCTCTGTGTGAGTCTGTCTGTCTGTGCAATGAATGTATCCTCTCTAACTCAAAAATTAATGCACCGAATTTCATAAAATTTGGTAGGTAAGTCACTTGTATATGATTCTGGTGCTGATTAGTTTTTTGTACGATTCGAAATAAAAAGAACGTCTTGTTTTGCTAAATGACACGCAAAAATTGCCTGTATCCATTCTAACTGAAAAACTAATAAATAAAATTTTAGAAAATTTGGCAGATAAGTCACTTGTGGGTTACCCAGGCGCTGATTAGATTTGGTACGATTCGGAAAAAAAAATCTGATGTGGGCAACACATGACTTTCCTTATATAATGCAATGAATTTACTACTTTTACGGTTAAAAAAATGTTATTCTTAGAGTAGATACTTATATTCTTTCCAAGATATTGAATTTTCTTCAATCAGTCGTCATTTTCATTGATTTAGTGTCATTTCTATCAATTTGGCAACAATTAAAAATGTCGCCAAGTTGGCGGCATTTCGCCAAAATCTCGCTAAGCGTTATGGACGGATAAGTAAGTTATTCTTACAGCAGATAAATGACTATTGGCGTTCAAATACAAAAGTATTACTCAAAGTATCTTTTTTCATGAATGGAACGAGCTAGATCCACGAGAATGATGTCACGCAATTTATCGCATGGTATTACATATGAAAAGTGAACATGTTTCTCAATAGGAAATATTTTTTTTTATTTTATATAACTTTTTGATAATTTTGAAAAATGTACAGTATCTCGAGAACGGTTCATGTTAGCGTTCTAAAATTTATATCAATCGTTTTTTAATGAAAAATTACATAGGAAATGTCTATTTGTGCAACTTTTTTAGCGGTTTTGATTTTTTGACGATTTTTTTAAAAATTTCACTCGAAAATTTAGGGGGTTCTGAACAGTCGATTGCATATAAAAACAATAGGTTTCCAGCGTTTACGGATTGTGATTTTTGTACCAAATTTCGTTCGAATCGGTCCATTCGTTCGTCAGTTATCGTCTCCACAGACTCACTGACACACACACACAGACATCACTTCAAAAATATTTAATTCGTGATCAGGGATGCTTGAAACGTGCTCTCCCGTCGAAAACTCAAATTCGAATTCTCGATCCCGTCACAATACTTTCCTTATGCATTATGTATATAAGGAAAGTAAAAAGATACTTTGAGTAATACTCTTGTATTTGAACTCGAATAGTCATTTATCTGCTGTAAGACTAACTGATTTCTCCGTCCATAACGCTTGGCGAGATTTTGGCGACGAATTTAGCGGAATGTCGCCAACTTGGCGACATTTTAAATTGTTGCCAAATTAACAAAAATCTCGCCAAATTGATAAAAATGACGCTAAATCAATGAAAATAACGACTAATTGAAGAAAATTCAATAACTTGGAAAGAATATAAGTATCTACTATAAGAATAACATTTTTTTTAACTGTAAAAGTAGTAAATTCATTGCACTATATAAGGAAAGTCGTGTGTTGCTCACATCAGATTTTTATTCCTGCCGTGGGGGGCGAGATTTAATCTAAACATTCAAGAGCTTCTGATAGTGTTGTGTCTGATGGCAGAGAGTTGTGTCTATAAAGAGTGGATATTTTGTACTCCTGCCTCTCCAATCGTCTAATTAGTAATCCACAGTGTTCCCAGCTGTTTGCGATGTCGGCCGAGGAAGCTTTACCGGCCAATTAAGAATTCGTTTATCCTGACAAGCTGTGAGCTAGCTCTATTTATGATATTTATGATGGATTGAATTCATATTTCCGCAGCCCATTAGACGGACATATGCCTTGTTTTCCATTTTGCTGTCAATAGTCCGGTGCAGCAGTTTGCAGAAATGATTTTTATTATATTACTGGCCGTGTGGCTGATTTGGAGAATTCCCCTTGGAGTCGGACTGCGTGGAACGATCGTTTTTCCAGAATTCTACTGGACATAAATATGATCCTGTTCCTTGGATTTCCTCTTCAGGTGTTTTTTTGGATTTGCTTCACGTCTGGTAACCCTTCTGGTGATACTTCCTCCCGCTGATCTCTGCAGCTCTTCTTGGATCCTTGGTGATATCTTTAAATTCTAGTTTTAATTGTTTCTGTCAGTTTTGCAGTGTTTAAAGTTAAATTAAAATGACATAACTAAGACCCCTCAACTTATATATTTTAAGTTCCGAATTCTGGATTATTGTTAGGTAATTTTTCTTTGAGATTTTCTTTATCTTTTAGTTGACATTTGCCTTTTGGCTAATTGATGTTCTTTTTATTATAAATTGTAGTTTGGCAAATGGTTGTATAATTTTAGTATTGTTAACTTTAAAAGTTAATATTCTAACGTTTTTACTACCACTTTACGACCGGCCATTTAATTTATTTATTTATTTAAGCTGTTTAATTTAATTTATTTAGTTAATGAGATGGTTTAAAAAATTGTAAAATATTTTGAAAATTCTTAAAAGTGAAGTTTAAAATTTAAATAAACGTTAGATTTTTGAAAACTTAAACACTGTGTTCTCTCTCTTTCTTTTAAAATGTTCTTAATTTATGTAGTTACATATTTGTACATTTAGGCTCACTGGTCAGTCAGCACACTTCCAGTTTATTTTTAAAATGCTTACAGTTATTTTGGAATTTCAGATGATTTTCAAATTTCAGGAACTTACAAGTTTCTATTGCATTTAAAATTTAAGAATATTCAGAATGTTTTGGTATATAATAATGCTCTTTTCCAACCCGACAAATTTTCAATTCCGGTCAACTGGCACATTTTCAGATATATTTTAGATGAACTTTACATGTTTTAGGAACTTCAGGAGCTTGTTTTGATTTTAGGTTTATTCCAGAGGTATTTCAATATTTTAGTATATCATAATGCAAAAATCATCCTGACACTGGCCATTCGTAGCTTATTTTGTTGTCGTGGTTGTCTTGTATTTATGTCCTAAAGAAGAAGGCTGTTTTTATGATATAAAAAAAAAATACAAACTTGTTTCATGCTGTATTTTAACGAACATTTGACTTTTTAGCTCTATTCGCAGCAGTAGGAATTGCTTTAATTTTTTAAGAAATCGTGTGAAGCTTCTTGATACGCAAGGCCCCAAAGTAGTGGCATATTTACTTTATGCGTATATTCGGCCCTGACTAACTTTTGAAAACAAAGCGAATGCAAAAGGTACGTGTTCCGTGGAATTGTCGTAAAGCAAACTGTGTTTCAAGGGCAAACACGTTTGGGAACCGCAGCATTAACTGATACTCCATTAAGTAGGTTCAACTGGTGCATAAAGACCACTTTGCTTGTCATCATATATTCCTAATAATGACGAAATCGCCATCAAAATTAGATTTCGCTTTGTTCAGCAACGAACGCCACTCGCCCGGAACACTGCTTGCCATGGACAACAGAAAGCCAGTTTTTTTATGGCGTGAATGCAGTCGATTGTTTATATGCTAAGCTTGAATGTACTCAACAAAGCCCTATGCCAATTAGGCATTCAAGGGCAGTTTTTGCAGCTGGAAAACAAAAAGCTTACAGATACAACAGCATTGTTTTGCGACAACACATGTGAAATGCTGTTTTCGTGTTTATGCGGATTCATATTTTATGCATTTAGACAGGGGACTTAGGAAGAAATAATAAAAGTATTTCTACTTCTTCGATCCAGACCGTCTTACAGACCCGAAGGTGTAAAATATCTGTTTAGACCATGAAGACTAGATAGAAGGAGAGGAAACGCCGTAGTAAAGAATAGCATTGTTTCCCTGGCCAAACGATACACTGCACAATTCTGCTAATCGTACTGCCCTCTCGTGCCCATTGTGTAAACTAAAAACTCTAAATTTCTCTGCTTTTTTTCAATTGTCATACGCAATTTTAAAATAAATGTGTTTTCAATTTGAGAATAATATTTAATTCCTATTCAAAGTAAATAAAAAAAATGCAAACAGTGTTAATTTTATTTTTCGTCTTTAAGAATTATAATTCATAGAGATGCAAAACTTCATGAAAAAAATTTGATAAGAGTGCCCTTACTCATTAATTTTAAAATACAGTCGTATAAATTTCGGGATATGAACGTATTAAAATCTAACATTAGCTTTAATATATTTCTAGATTTTATTTTCTTGACTGATATTTTTCCAGCAGTGAAATACTAATCTATAACTACAGTGTCTAGAAGGAATAGTGTGCCGACCGTCTATACCTCCCAATTCTGGGAGATGTTCCTGAAATACCGCCTGCGCCAGACGGCGCTCGTCTCGAATAAGCGGTTAAAAGCGGAGGAGTTAACATTGAAACTAATGGGAATTTATTGCAAATGAAATGACCGATATCTTTCGAAATAACTGAAGAATTTGTGTAAAATTTGGTGTGATTATTGTAAGTGGAATACATAAAAAGTCATTTGATTTTCAGAGAGATTGTGCTAGGGATATATTTGTATTTTTAAAATTTTATTTAACTTGATCTGGTGTTCGTTCAAACCTTTCAGATCCAAAATAATTAGGTTCATTTATCACAGTAACGTGAAATTCGTTATGACGGTTTCTCTTGTGGTATATTTCAGTTCTTTCGATTTTGAAGCTTATCGGGCTAGCCCGTACTGGGCCCGCTATAGGACTTTACCTGGTTTTTGAGAATAACTCGAAAATCAGAGAAAGTAGGAAATCTAAATTTAATATAATCTAAATTTTAATAACCGAAATCTAAATTTAATATATCGTATAATTTAATATACCATGTAAACCTAAAAAAAGAACGTATGATGATGTCTAGCAGATATTTTGTTTTATCTCATATGTTCGGCTACAAGGAAAAATGCCTTTGGGTGGCCCTGTGAATTTGTAAGAAAAATATGAAACACCATTGCCGCTTAAACATTAGAACAAGGAGGGGGCTGCCTACAAGTGCTGTCTTTTGTGTACGGTGAAAGATAGTGCTGATAAGAATTTCGATTGAGAGTGGATATGTAATCGACCGCTATTTTATTTCGACAGGCGCGTCTCCTTTACACACGTTTCCGAAAATTGCCACATCTCTTACACGAACAATGCTCAAAAGATCCGCAAATCTGCCGGGGCTCTGGAAATGGGTAGAACACCAGGAAAGGACATTTTGTACTGCCTTCAGGTTGGCCTCTAGATACAATAGGAAGTATCTCATTAGCACATTGCTCATTTGAGATCGAATCTGTTTTTACTAAGAACCGTCACATGTACAATATTCTTTTTCATTCATAATCTGCGAATTTCAGCATCCAAAAATCCTGTCACAAAACTTTTCTTTGTATTATACTATGTAGTACGAATCACTATATTACTATGGATATTTAAAATGCACCGTGGACTGGTTTCGCATTATTTAATTCTCTTGCATATAAGCGTAGCCAAGATCTAGGGCAAGGGGGGGTCGACGATCAAATGTGGGTCTACACAACAGTGCAAAATACTTTTTCAAACATAATACCTACGGAGAACTAATGTAATTGTTTAATTGTTTGGTAAATGATAATTTTTCTCCGATTTTCGAGTTATTTTCCAAAAACGAAGGCATTCCTAAGGCTGGGCAAAGACGGGGTAATCTAATAAAGTTTAAAATCCAAATAATTAAAATATATCCCAAAAGAGAATAATATACTAAATTTAGATATTCTAGTTGCACGGTTTTCAAGCACTGATCGGGCTAGGCCGTTGAGGTTTTAAATCCAGTGAGTTAAGATATACAGCAAATGACAACGACATTCTAAACTCTCTTTGCTCCGGAACTTTCAGATGCTCCGGTTCTGGAGTTATTCCCCCCCAAAACTGAATTTCTAAAGCGGACCCAAAACGAGTTCGCCCGATACTGTTCAAAATCAAAGGAATTAAAATATTCCCCAAAAGATAAGGATGTACTAAACTTATATTTTCTAGTTGTCCCGATTTTCCAATTATTCTGAAAAAAAAAACGGGTCCATTCCTATGTCGGGTCCTGGACGGGCTGTCCCGATAAAGTTCAAAAAAAGAAACTTAAATATACCACAAAAGCCAACGACATGTTAAACTTGGAATTTTTAGCTATTGAGGTTCTCGAGCTATTCTTCAAAAACGAATGCATTCTTCAGCGGACCCAAGACGAGCTAGCCCGATGGGATCAAAATCTAAATTAAAATCCATCTAAAAGGAAATGATATATTAAATTTACATTTTTTAGCTGCTCCGTTTGATCGAGTTATTCTTGAAAAGCGAGTAAATTTCTATGGCGGGCTAAGACGGTCTAGCCCGATAAGGTTCGAAATGCGATGAAATATAATATGCATTAATATATATCTGAGCATTTTATTTAATTTTTTGTATAAAAGAAAGTTTATATGCATTTCTGTCTACAAATGCATTATTTAAAACAAACTTATTGTAAATTTACATTCGTTTTGTATCCCTCACTATGTTGTAAGATGAAATTGTATGATTCTATATATATTTTATATAATTATAAAAATAACGTTTGCTGTCCAAATAATAATGAAATGTCGTACAAAATAATACTGAAAATGAAAAAAAAAAAAAAATCTCAAAGCATCACAGACCAATGAAACAGTCTGTTTTAGTGCAAGACACACACGAATTTAAAAAAAAATATATTTTGCTTTAATATCTCCGTGTTAACTATAATAGGAATTGTTTCTGGACATTTATTTATTTAATTATAAAGATAAATTTGACTATATCTTTCCCCAAACATAACTCACAAAATGACTTATTTACAAAAATTTTATTGAAGTTATATCTGAGATTTAAGTTTTACCTGAATAATTCACCCGATTTTTTTTCATTGAATGCGACACTAGGTATTCCAGTCACTATACTTTAGTTAAGTAAATTTCCTTGCATAATTTCGGAAAATGAAAAATAAATTTTCAAATTTCTAAACATTACACAACTATAACACACAGATTTCAAATATAGCCGCTCAAACACGGGGCAGCTTCTAGGCTGGATTTCCTTCTGTTCTTTCTGATCCGTGTTCATTTTAGAAATAATTTTATTATAAAATATATTATGATATATTTCTTGTGGTAGATATATTTATGCAGCTAGTTTTTATATTTTAAATTTAAACGTCTAATCGTTAAATGTTAAAATTTGTTCAATTGTTGGGTTTCATTTCTTTTAGCTCAAGATTTTTTTTTATGCATACGGTTGTACTGTTATAACACCTATCAAACAAAAGATACATTGCGTACAACGTCATCCAGAAGAATACCCATTCGACTCCACTGTGAGAAAAACAGTTCTTATACCATGAATACATTAGTTGAGAAAATTTCCTTGCATAATTTCGGAAAATGAAAATTATATTTTCAAATTTCTAAACATAACACAATTCACCGATTATAAATTATCGTTCAACTCTGAAAAATTTGCACATAATTATAACAGATTTGACAGAAACACAAAATATAATGAACTGGTTTACAACGTTGGCTGTGGTTGGTTAAGGCTTGTTGGTATAAGATTCAAGAAGGATATGCTGCGCCGGGACATGTGATATCAAACTACCAATAAAAGCATGTGAATAACAAGTGTATAAGCTAAAAGCCTAAAAAGTACGAATAAAATAGACAATGGTTGATATATATGACAATGGAAACAAAATGATCAATGGCTAAAAATTGCTAAAAGGAATTAGAAAAACCGATGTCCAATAAGAAAGAACAAAGTCCCTGATGAGGATTTTCTCCAATCGCTTCTGCTATAATGCAGTTGACGTTTCATTTACAACATAAACGGCAGCACAAATCAAAATAAATAAGTATAAGTACGTTTCGGACATCAACTTGATACATGCCAAAATAAAAAATCTATGCCAGCCAAACTGTCAGCAAACACTGTATTTGGTCGACATAGGCTTGCGCTTATTTGGTCTTTCTTGTTCAGACTTTTACGCTAAAGGAAGGAATATAGTTGATTCCCGAAGGTGCGTGTGCTTATTTATCTTGATTTGAGCTGTATATATTTTACGAGGTAACCAAGATCATTATTGATTATACGTAAAGTCACATGGTTTACTGAATAATAAAATGTTTTTAACCAAATCGCTTTCACCAATTAAATACCATTGAAAGAAGAAAATGGAGAGGGGGAGGGAACACGACCCATATAAGAGGTTGATCTCACATTTTATTGTAAATTTTAAATTTTGACAATTTTGTAAACATCCCGAAATTCATAACTACACATGCTCCATTGATTTGTGATTTTGCTTGCAGGCGTACGCACCGTTTCGTGTACATACCTTTCTGATGCTTTTCTTGTTATTAAAAAATGCAAACCATGAATTTTTAAATCTCTAGAAAAAGGTTCGCCATATACCGGTGACAACTGAAACAAGATTTTACTAACTGTAGAAGAAATGACATATGAATAGAGTATGTGAATCATGAAGACTAGATAGCCTAGTCATGAAATAGCCCTACTTAAAATTTATTCCATGTCTCGAATTTGCAGGACCAGGGGTTATCGAGACATTTATGTAAAAATAATCTCCCATAGATTTGAGGACATAGAAAAGCTTTGAGGGAGTGGGAACAGAGAATTTTTATATGGCCTTATCTAAGTGGGGCACCGAATTTCATGAAAGTTTGTGGATAGTCATAAAATAGAATTTAATCCATGTCTCGAGTTTCGAGGACCAGGGGTTATCGAGACATTCATGTAAAACAAACCTCTCATAGAATGGGCGTGATTAATGTACGGGGCTTCGGGCCGCGACCCTGGGGCCCCAAATTTTAAAGAGCCCTTATATTTTGTATGTGATAAAATTTTTTAAACAGAATTGAAATTTTAATTAATTGAAAACTGATAACATTAGTTATTATTTTAAATTAAAAAATGTGCAAATAGTTTAAAAAATTTACATCCTTTAAAGTCTTAATATATTATTTATTTATAAAGTAAAAAGTTTGGATGTTCTCTGCATGTACCAAAATGCCTCTGGAGCTGTGATCTTGAGCCCCAAATTTGTTATACGTTAATGTTTTGAACGTTTTTTACCTTCACTTTTACGTTGTTTTCTGTCACTGACATACCCCGATTTAAAACCAGCACGAACAACGTGTTGCTCAAGTCCTCGGATGAGTCGGACGGTCTGGGTCTTCAACCAGCACTAATAACGTGCACTAGAAACCATATTTTGAGAAAATTGAAGTACCGATATTATAAAATCAAATATAAACTTCTAATCAACCTAATGCTATTTGAATGGAACAATAAGGGCGGTACTAACAGCAGCGCCACCACTAAGCTGGAATCTTTCTTCCGAGAAATCATTTATCACTTTTCTCCGGAGCAGCCTATTTCGTTTCCCCTCCTTCTCTTTAGCCTTCATGTTTACGAGCGGATAAATAGCACCGGACCCACTCCGATTCGACCAACAAGAAACCACTACTGACGATGATGCGATTGACGTAGCCGATGACGTAGGGTACACGTTGATTCTGGTTAGCGGAGTTTTTATTTTGCATTCGCGGCAAATTTAAGTTTCGTGAATTTTTTCTTTTTGAGAAATATGAATATTGATCCAAAGCTTAAGGATGGACCAAACACTTCACAAGCCAAAAACTCACAGAAAACGGAAAAGTTTTCTAAAATGTGCAATTGCAAAAAGATATTTTCCAGAAAATCTACCTTTATCAGACATAAAAAAAATGTTCAACCAGTTGCTGAAAAAACAAATTATATTTGTAACAAAAAAAATTGTAATTTTACAACACTGAAGTCGGATGATTTTCGCAATCATTTGCACACTGTTCATGGCATGGAAGAAATAAAACATGATAATGATTTTCAAAATTATTCAGGTATGTTCGCATTTTCATAACTTCTATTTCAATAAGTTTTATTTATTGCTGAATAAAATAAAATAGTTTCGCATAAAAATACAAAGAATGGATGAAATGCATGAGATTTTAAAATGTTACCTATGTAAGATGAATACAAGATATAACATATTCTCATAGATTAGAAGATATACCCATGTATTTGTGGAAGATTTTCCGTACTACAAGTTACAACAATTTTTGCCAAAATGAAACAATGACATAATAAATCGAAACTATCAATAAGCCCCAAAAATATCAATAATAATAATGACCGTAATTGATGTAATCCAGTCAAAAATGCAATATCAATGAAATTTATTTCATACGTATACATATCTTTATTATTTAAATCGGAAAAGATTTAATAAAACTCTTCTGCTGCATAAACACATTGGATTTAAATCCATTGCTAAGTGACATAATATAATTTTCTTCAAATAAATTGGTGGAAGAAATATAGTCTGCATAATGCTATCTCTATGGAAAGTTTAATTGTTCGTTTTTAATTAATATCTTAATATTTAGACAACCCCTGGTCCTAGAAACTCGAAACATGTACTAAATTTTAAGTGGGGTTATTCCAATTTTACCCATAAAATTTCATTAAATTCGGTTCAGCCATTCTCCCGTGATAATGAGACAGACAGACAGATTTTCAATTTTCTTTATATGGATTATGCAATTGCTATGTCAAAAATATAAAATAACATAAATATGCACATAACTGTAAAGTCTTGTGTAAATATGAATTTTAGTACATTCCTACATAAGCTGATAATGATATGTAGGAAAATAACAAAAATACAAAATTGAGTAAAATTTTTGAGTGGATAACAATTTCTTCCTAGCTATTGACATATTTACATTTGTCAGCTGAAACATATCATTTATGAATGACTGATTCTGGATTAAAATTATCCAAATGTAGACTTTTAATAGATATAATATTACTCATTTTGATTATTTTCAAGCTATTTCTCTAAATCTATATAAATAAAATTGAAAATCTGTCTGTATGTGTGTCTCATCATCATGGGAGAACAACTGAATCGAATTTAAATGAAATTTTGTAGATAGCTTTGAAATATCCTAACTTAAAATTTAGTCCATGTTTTGAGTTTCTAAGACCAGGGGTTGCCTAGATATTAATTAAAAACGAACAATTAAACCTTTCATATAGCATTAAGCAGATGATATTTTTTCCGCCAATTTATTTGAAGAAAATTTTATCATGTCGTTTAGCAACAAATTTAAATCCAATTTGTTTATACGGCAGCTGATTAAATCCTTTCCGATTTAAATAATAAAGATATATATATAAAATAAATTTCACCGATATTGCATTTTTGACTGAATTATATCAATTATGGTCTTCAGGTTTAAACATTATTATTATTGATATTTTCAGATTATTATGTCATTGTTTAATTTTTGCAAAATTTTTTGAAACTCATATATTGTACGTAGTACCGAGTAATCTTCTACAAATGCATGGGTATATCTTCTACTCAGTGGCTTATCCTGACTCTAAAAAGTGGGGGGGGGGGGGGCAACTGTTTAGCATTTGCTTACGCCAAGATTATTTTAAATGAAAAATACGCATAACAATAAAAAGCCTTGAAAAGTAGGGAGGCCTGCCCCCCCCCCCCCCAAACATACGCTGCTGCTTCTACTCTATGAGAATATAAGCAGTACAAGTATATTAGCACATATTGGAATCAATTACAGCCTTTTAGGTTTTAAGATTACGGAATTATTGATATTTTCAATTTATTACGTCATCTGGTTATTTTGGTAAAGATTTGAAAAACTCATAAGTTGCAGAATGGGTCCTATGCAGTTTTAGCTCTTTTATTTTGCATATATTTATTCAACTTCATATATTTTGTAAATTTGTTTACAAACAAAACCAGGACATTTTATTCTTCAGATCTGCTCGTGAAGATAATTTAGTATAGCTAGAACAGATATTCTTAAACTTCTTTTTAGGAGCATTAAATTAAATATTTTAATAGAATATTTTGATTAACCATGTCATTTAATATAATATAGGAATTTGCACATGATTGTGAATTTTAAATTGAACTTGACAACTTGAATGTTGCAAAGTACAATGTTTCAATTTGATAATCTTATTAATGCATGACTAATAAAAGGAGATTGAATTTGTGAGTTTCATAATATAAACAAAGCAAATAATTTTTAAACTGCATATATGTAGAACAATTTTTCAAATGGGGAAAATTGGTTAGGTGCATTGACACATGGCTCTAAAAATGACTAAATTATATCTATATGTCACATCTAGCCATCAATTATAGAGTTTAATATTCTAGGATATCCAATAATACGAAGGAGATTTAAATACATTTAAATTTCCTTTAATAATACCGAGATCGTAATTAAAACAAAATACTCCTTGCACTGGCATAGTTCATTTTAAGCATCAACTATAACTTAGAATTTAATATTCTAAATTATCTAATAATACTAGTATACGATAGTAAATTTAACAGCTGAGTGATGATGAGTTCGTATTATAAACTACAATCTCCGTGCACAGGCGCAGTTCTTTGAAGCTACTATTGGTCGTCGACATTGACATCGGGTGACGTCACAGAGTGGGTCCGGTGCTATTTATCCGCTCGTTCATGTTTTAGACAGGAGGAATAGTTAAGAAAGAGGGGGGGGGGGGGTCATTGCGGGCTAGCAGTGCATTGATTGAAATGTTGGTCCAATAGGACCAATATTTGGAGCCCTTTATCAACGATTGGGGTGTTATCCTTAAGTACCCTGCCAGCATCTTTAATAAATGCAATTAGGGATTGCATGTTGATAAGTTTTAATAGATTTTTGATTTCTTTAATTATAATCATGATGTCACTAATACCACTTGTTGTTTCTTGCATGGGTGGGATTTCAGGAGTTTCAGAAGTTGTATTTTTCGTTTGTTGGATTCGGCTAGCTTTAATTCTAGGGTCAGTGGCGACAGTTGAAGAGGGGGGGGGGGGAGTTGTTAGAAATTTCCTTTGGCTGACTATTAACGGTTAAGGGCAGGTTGTTAGTTGGGTTATTTTGAGTTGAGGTTTCCGGAGGCTGATTATTACTATTCAGAAGAGAAGGCCAGGCTTGAGAGTTTGAAGAGGGGGGGGGGGCGCCTCGTCCGAGGGGCTATAATCACATGATCCAGTGTGTTCGTCGTTTATCATCGAGTCTCTAACTGATGGGATATTTCTGCAAGGGATGTTCCAGGGGTTTACAGAGGGGGGGTGGAAAGTATTAGTTTGCGCATAGGGTCTGCTGCGAAAATTCAGTGGGCGCCTGTTTGGAGAGGCTGTTCTGGAGCCAGGGTGTGAGCTGTAAGGGGTTTGATTAAAGTTTCTTTCATTTAAACTGTTTCTAATGTTAACGGGGTTGGCGGGACATGCTCTGTAGTTGGCCGGATGCGGGCCTTTGCAATTTACACATGTTGCAGGTGAGGTTCGTGGTTTTGTGCATAAATGGGTTGGGTGCTCTTCTGCGCACTTTAGACATTTATAATCGTGCGTGCAATTATTAGATGAATGTTGCCACCCCTGACATCGGTAGCACTGTTGATATCCTTTAGAAATAAATGGGGTAATCTCTGCAAAAATATAGTTGATATGCCTGATTTTATAAATTTCTTCTAGATCTGTTGTGGGTGGGAGGTGCATAAGGAAATTAGGGAGGGGCATTTTGGTTCTGAGGCTCTTCATGTTGTGGATTTTCATTGGCTGGATGCCAATCCCTTCGAAATATGCCTGTATCTCTTCTGTTGGGTAGGTGGGGGGTAGGCCTTTTATCACTACTTTCTTTGGGCGGTCAACTTTAAGGTCGATGGAATGAAATTTGAAGTTATTATTTATTAAGTATTTCTGTACTGCACGGTAATGATCATTAGTTTTGGTATATATACGGAGGATTTCTCCAGTGAATTTAGCTCTTACTAGGTTGTCTGTTATTTTACTAAGCTCAGCCATAAGATTTCTAGGGTTTTCAGTAATCTCTACAAAGAATGGGTCAGGGTACCTTTCACGATTGATAGGGTGGGGGGGGGGGGGGGGGGTTCCGAGTTATTGTTGTTAATTTGTCTTTGCGTGGGATTATTAGTATCTGAGGACGGGTATTGATTAGTCTGAGTTTCATCTTTTTCTTTTTCAGTCTGGCTGTCTTTTGTTGCGATTTTAATTTGAGGATGAATATTTTTATTGGTTTCAGTATCTTCGAAGTTTGGTGGTATGCTATTCTCTAAGCTGCTGGGGATTTCATTAGATTGGGTAGAGTTTGAGTCATTTAATTCGACATTAAAGTTGGGGAAGGTTTTATTATTTACTTCAGATTTTTCATTACTAAGTTGCGTGCTGCTGCAATATGAAGGACGGTCACTACCAATTTCAGAGACTTCGGATGCGAGGAAATTTGCTGCGGTATCAGATTGAGTTTGGTGGGTGTTTACTGTTCCATTGGAAGTACTGACAGCCGTTTTTTTGGCTCTTGAACGAGTGGTCACCTGCGGTGCCGGGGCCGTACTGTTATTTTCTAGGGTGTCATTAATTCCAAAAAAGTTTTTCAGTTCTTTGATTTTTTGAGCTGAGTGATACTGCAGTAAGTCAATTTTGTCCTTAAGACGGGGGGGGGGGGTGCACTTCAAAATATGTAAATCAGCACACATACCTCTGATCAGATGATTTTGTCTCATCGCTGCGTCAGTGTCCATCCTGTTGGTCTGCATGTAGTGGACTCCAGCGGTTGCAAGAAGATGAAGTTCAGTAGCCAGGTTTACTGATTTCTGCTGTTCCTGATCTAACTCATTATCATGAAATGCGAGCTCCTCAAAACTGTTAACTAGAGACATAAGTTCTGCTAATGCTAGTTCAAAGGATTTGCTCATCGTGAGAGAAGAGTGGCTGCTTGGGCAGCTAGGTCAAAAGGTGGCAAAGCGAACGGAAGCAAGAGCTCAAAAGCGTGACATCCTATCACGACCGTCTTTTTTTGTGTGAGTTTTTCAACTATTCTATTCCTTGTGTGAGTTCTTAACTATTCTATCCTGGAATGCTAATGGCCTTTCTAATAAAATTTCCGAGCTGAGGGACTTTGTAGAAGAACACAACCCTCACCTTATTTTAATACAAGAAACTAAAATTAACGGACCCACAAATCACATACGAATTCATAATTACACACTCCACCACACACCGCGCGCTAATGTACACACCTCGCAGGGCGGCACCGCCATATACATCCAAAACCACCTTGATCATACTCCGGTAAATCCAATCAACACACTTATCTTAGAACACACCCTAATTAAAATTAAAATTCCAAACTCACACTTTATCCTCATAGGATCCATTTATGCAAAACTCCAATCAAACAACAACCTTGCAGACGACCTCTCTGACCTATTTGGCATTCATGATGGGGTGGTCCTGATGGGGGACTTTAATGCCCACCATCAGGACTGGGGCTGCCACGGAAGGAACAAATATGGCAGAGAGCTCAGAACGTACATCCGTAACAACAACATTAGACACATACACCCTGACACAAACACCAGACCCAGTAGCAATCACTCAATCATAGACTTCGCCCTTGCAAACAACATCCCATACACACACAACATTAAAACTTATAATGACCTCAGCTCGGATCATCTACCCATAATATTAAACTTTGATCTAAAATACAAGCTACCCATTCCCCCTTCCGTAAAACTCACTAACTGGAAAATCTTCACCAAAACACTGGCAAATTCCAGTTTAATGTTCTCAAACTACAGTGGGCCTGAAGAAATAGAGCATCAGTCGATTAAACTCGAAAAAGAAATCTCCCACGCTTTAGACATAGCCACTACTCTTAAAGCTCCTCCCCCCTCCAATCAAAAACTCCCATTCCATATCAAAAACATCATCAAAAAAAGAAACCGTGCAAGGCAATTATGGCAAAATACAAGATTTCCCCACTTTAAAACCATACTTAACAGACTCAATAATGAAATTAAACATAAAATTAAATTACATAGACAGCACGCATGGAGAAAATTTATTGAATCCCTTTCGCCAACCGACAACTCAGTTTGGGAATTTGTAAAAAAACTAAAATCCTCTAAAGTCCACATTACTCATCTAAACACCCCTAACGGCATAGTTAACACTGACAAAGACATTGCAAATGCCCTAGCACAAAATTATGAAGAACAATTCACACTGAACAAAAATCTAAACTGCACATATACCGAAAATCTTGTCCATAACACCCTTAACCATTTTTACAGTAATACACCCTCTTATAACATCCCACCCGCCACCCCTTCTGAAATACTAACAGAAATTAAAAAACTTAAAAAAAATAAAGCCCCTGGTTTAGATAAGATAAATAACAAGGCTATCAAATCTTTTCCCATAAACATAATCTATTTTATAACCTTGCTATTCAACGCAATGTTAAAATTTCACTATTTCCCAACCAATTGGAAAACAGCAATCATCATAGGCATCCCGAAACCAGGCGAAGACCCCACCCTAGCCCAAAATTTTAGACCCATTAGCCTGCTAAACTCCATCAGTAAACTTGCGGAGCGAATAATTCACACTAGAATCAAAAATTTTATCGAACAACATGACATAATCAAACCAGAACAGTTTGGCTTTCGCCCACTACATTCAACCACACACCAACTGTTGAGAGTTACTGAATTTATTTCTGAGGGAATGAATATCGGCCTCTCAACAGGGTTTCTACTGATTGATATTTCGAAGGCCTTTGATAAGGTGTGGTATGAAGCTTTAATTTTCAAAATGATTCAGCTAAACATACCAGACTCACTCATCCACCTAGTACACTCTTTCCTTCGAAATAGATCCTTCACAGTCCGCTACAAACATACTTACTCCACTCATAAACCACTTCGGTCAGGGGTCCCACAAGGCTCTCAATTGGCCCCGACCCTTTTTAATATATATATAAATGACATCCCGCGCGCCAAGAACACATACATAGCCATGTACGCGGACGACACAGCACTCTACACTAGCAACTCAAGAAAATATGTTATTCGCTCCAGACTACAAAACCATATTAATATCTTATCGGACTGGTTTCGGGAATGGAAAATTAAAATAAACGAAAAAAAGACAACATGTATCATCTTCTCAAAAGTCAAAAAGAAAACTAAACCAAATGCCATAAAAATTAATAATAAACCAATACCGTATGTAGACACCGCAAAATACCTTGGAGTCACATTCGACTCCAAGCTGACCTGGAAGCCCCACATAAAGAAAGCCATATCAAAATTCTATTCTGCCAAAAAAATGCTATCAACAATCCTACACTCCAATGATGCCAGCTATCAAAACAAGGTTCTATTATATAAGACAGTCCTACGGCCCATCCTTCTGTATGCCGCCCCAGTGTGGGGATTTGCAGACTCAAAAGTTCTTAAAAAATTACAAACCACCCAAAACATAATCCTAAGGAACATAAGAAAAGCACCGAGATTTCTTCGGAATGAAGTAATACACAGAGACTTCGGAATACTCAAAATCAATAAACAAATTGCAAAGTTAGCTGTAAAATTTTATCAGAATCTTAACCAAATACCGAACGAGGAAATTTGCAACTTGGCGGATTATGACCCCCACCAATGGAAGTACCGCAAGCGGCCAAGGGCCTCGTCCATTCTGACCTAGTAAAATTAAACTTTAAAAAATTAAAATTATCATACTTAAATAGTAATAACTCAACTTCTCATTAAAGAACTTTATCCTGCTTCAACAAAGCAAACTTTTAACTTATAATTAAATTTCACAAACTGGAAAATCTCTGAAAATTTACTTGCTGTTTATTAAAACTCAAATATAAGATATAATTTCTCAAAAAGTACAGAGCTGACGTATTACTACACAGTAAAGTTTGTTACTCTCATGAAGCCAAATGGCGAAAAAAAAAAAAAAAAAAAAAAAAAAAAAATGTGTGGCCCCCTTTTTTTTGGGGAAGGAGAAGAGACTTATGCTTTAAAACAATTTCATCCTGAATTATTACCTACAGCTTGATCAAATATTACCCCCCCTCCATTATGGTGCACTTCAGATAATGTAAAATACAGCCACATATTACTCATCCAGGAGATTCGGGCAATTTTTGCCCAGGCGCTCCAGGAACTCACCCAGGCTCTGCTGCTGCTCTGCTAGACAGGAGGAAAGTACCACCCAATTTAGACCGAAACCCAGTGGGGGTGGGTGGCATCCACAATGACTGAACCCTCTTTCCCCTACCACCAATCTCCGTAGGACTTACGGACCCGTATGTCTTTGTTATTAAGCAATAAAAGTCTTTGGTATTAAGCAGTATATGACAAAAACAACTGGGGATTGAGTTTTGTTTCGACATATTTCATATTTTTTATGTCCAGGCATAAAATAAATAACGTCCATAGAAATTGTGGGCTCTTACAAACATTTATCACGCCCACCCCCATATTTGATTATCTCCTTTGTGAACTTTTCATGCGTTTTCCAGCCCCCTCCTCAAATATTGGCGATCCTGTCTCTTCGACTCGTTCCACTTTATGGGCGGCCCTGGTCCAAGTGTATCGCAATCAATATCAAAATGAAAAGCAGAATGAGACTTCTATTACTTGAGCTTCAACGAGTCTATTATTATAATAGAATTTTTTTCAACGATTTAAAATTAAAGAAAAAACAATTAAAATTTTTATTTTTCCATGCATTTTACTTTGTTTGCGCTGAACTAGAGGAATGTGTGGTGATAACGATCGTAACTTTTAACATTTTTCTTGATAAATATGTCTTTAGCGGTATAATAAACAGTTTTAACCAATGTCTTTTTCTTTAGCCGAGGCAGTCCCAGAAAAGTATGGCGATCGTAATTTGTCGAGATTTTATCGTAAATATACCTGAATGTGTGTGCGTATGGGGGGAGGGGGATAGATACTAGAAATTACTTTTGTCTGTCTATGGTTGTGTGCGAGAGAGAGAGAGAGGGGGGGGGGGGGGGAGAGACTGATGGGTTGGGTTTGTCATCTGGAAAACTAATGAGGCGATTTGGGTCAAATTTAGGAAGCAAATTCAATATATTATGTAGATGTGAACGAAGGGGGAGGGGAGTAGAAAATGTATATAGTTTAGGCATAGAACGGGATTTTGTCAAAATCGTTTGTGCTTCGTAATCTCAGAAATAGCTGGAGCGCCTTGGACCAAATTTGGGAGGTATCCTATGCACAAGAGCTATCCAGAAAGTAAGTTCCTATCAGATTCCAAAAATCTCAGAAAAAGAACAAGGAGCACCTTAATTTTAGGGCTAGGATTTCCATTTCTCTTTTTAAACTGAAGGCAAGAGTTTGGAAAATGTTGTACAAGTGTAAAAAATTTTTAAAAAAAATCGATACTTTGTTACATAATTTTTAAATCCGGACTGATGAAAAAACGTCTAAATAAATACCTATCTCGAAAATATATCTTCTAAGACAATTTTTGTGATACGATTTCTATTTTTTTATCAACTTTGGCTAAATGTATTCCAAAGGGTCCCATGGTCCAACATTTTGAAAAAGACCTTAGTTTTTTTTATACAGATTTTCAAAGATTGACAAAATCCCATAAATTTTTCGAAAATATATTCCCTCATCTGGTTGCGGTTGGTTTTAAGCTCCGCCTTCTCTTTCAGAGAAAAGATTCAGTTTTAAATATTTTATTTTATTTACTGGCTTTATAGTCGATTTATAATTACTGCAAGTTGCAATTGTCAAACAGGTTTCAATTTTTTTATGACAAAAAGCTTTCAAAAGGGAAAACGGAATAGAATGAAAAAATTCAACAGAAACAATAAACGTCATGTATTAACTACTTATACCAGTTTAATACCCTTGAAAAAACTTTTGTTTTAAATATAAACAATGATGCTATTTATTCAATATTAAATCCCTTGCTGGCAAATACACTTTAAATAATATTCTCATGTACTTTTATTCTTATATATTCTTATGAGTATATATTTTGTGATAGTTATAAGATTTTCTAATGAAAGATTCGATTTCAACGAAATATTAAATCTCTAAAGAAGAAATATTAAATCTCCACCATAGTACAGACTTTCGCTTTACGTTCAGTTTATAGAGGGCGTTCTTTACCATGGGCATATGTAGGATTTTTCCGGGGAGAAGGGGTGCTAAAATCGATTGCATTCAAAATGTAGAGATCCCCTCCCTCCATCTTGTAAACCTAAACTGTTCATTAAACAACCTTGAAAATTGGCATGCAAATACAGATTTAGAGATCTAATAACAATAAAATGATAAAAAACTCGAACCATTTATTTTTTGAAAGGGGGTGGGTTAGGGGTGGTGGAATTGATAAGGAGATAAAAAGCATATAAACAAATATAGTAGGATATCAAAGTAAAGAATATATAAAAAATTTTCACTTTCCCTATCATACATGGTAATGTCTAGGGAAAGTATTGGAATCATGTCGAAAGTCGCAACTCGAGTTTTCGGCGGATCTACGTATTTCGAGCATCCTAGAACACGAAAACACTATTTCTAGTGTGTGTTTGTGTCTGTTTGTTTGTGCAATGCATGTATCCACTCTAACTCAAAAACTAATTTGATCAAATTTCATACAATTTGGTAGGTCACTTGTGAGTAACACTGGTGCTGGTTAGATTTTGGTACAATTTGGGAAAAGGAACCTGCCTTTTTTACAAAATAGCCCGCAGAAATTGTATGTATCCAATCTAGCTGAAAAACTAATTGAATAAATTTCACAAAATTTGGTAGATAAGTTAATTGTGACTTATGCTGATAGAGTTTGATATGATTCAGGAAAATACAACCTGCTTTTTTTTTTTTTGCGAAATGGCCCGGAAAAATCATATACAGTGCGCGAAAAAAGTATAAGGGCAACATATAATTGAATGAAAATATACTTTATTTTCACTTTATTAAAAAGATTTTTTGATATTTCTGACCTCTAATATGAAATTATACAATAACATTTACAGCACATAAAACAACAAATATGACCTTACAAAAGTTGACCTTTGAAAGATTATCACTAAAGAAAATATAGAAAAAAGTATAAGGACATGTTCTAAGTTACTTAACATATCTCTTAATAATTAAGAAAAGAACCTTTTTTTTCAATTACTTGAATAAGCCGAGAGATCATCGATGCTGAAAGTTCTTTTAAAGTGTGTATGGAAATGTTATTCCAAGATTGTTTGATGGCTAACACACTGATATTGTGTGCCGTTTTTATAAACTTCTCAGGCTAGAAGGCCCCATAAATTTTCTATTGGATTGAGATCGGGACTCCTCACCTGCCAATCAAGTAAATTTACAGAATTAGCTTCAAACCAGAGTTTCGCACCATTAGACAAACCAGAGTTTTGTACTCTTAGAAACGTGCGTGGAAGCGTTATCCTGTTGAAAAATATAGTCTCCTGAAGTAATTAGTGGCGCCTCAGGTAACAAATGTTCGCCTAACAAACAAAAATAGCGAAAACCATCTGGCCCATCAAGATTGAACTTTTTTTCGTCCGAAAAGATTACATCAATCCATTTTGGACAGAGAGAAATGTATTTTTTTTTAATTCCTCTCTTCGTTCCTTATGTTCCTTTTTAAGAGGCGGTCTTGACATTAACTTTCCGTACCAAATATTCGGATGTTTATTCAAAACATTTTAAACTGTTCGTGTGGAACATGGTAAGTCCAAATTTCTTCTAACTTCATTTGAAGTTTCTTTTTCCTCGCAAGCTTTTCTTACAACCATTCTTTTCTGTCGATGCATTAGAATTTCTGGTCTTCCAGTTCATTTTTTCATTCCATAAATTCCAGGTTCTTTTAGAAATTTATAAACTACAGTTTTTTGTTGTTATCTTTTAATTGTTTTCGAAATTTCATGCTCACTCAATCCACATTTCTTAAAACAAGAATTTTCCCTTTTTCAAGGTCAGACAGATGAGTTCCTTTTGGCATCGTACAAAAATAATGAAGAAATGAGGCAAGTGTGGATTTTGTTTAGAAACCCAGTCTTTATATTTGAAATGGATATTTTCTGCTTTCAAATATGCAAATTTTACTATAATTTTAGATGAAAACGCAGTTGTTCTTATAATTTTTTCCAAAATCATATGGGTTTAAAATTTATAAAGTAAATTTATACGTATTTATTTTTGGAAAATTTAACTAATTTACATGTAAAAGAACTTATTTTATTAATATTTTTGCTTAAGAAATTTGCATACATTTCTAGATTTGACGAGTTTTCGTTTGTCCTTATACTTTTTTTCGCGCACTATATATCCAGAAACTAATTCACGAAATTTCACCAAATTTGATGAATAAGTCGCTTGTTAGTTACCATGGTGCTAGTTAGATTTTGGTACGATTCGAGGGAACAAAATAATCTTCCTATCTTCGGGAAATGGCCAGCAAAAATCGTCAAGATCTAAATTAAACATTTATAACTCGCAGTACATGGTAATGCATAGGGAAAGTAGTGGAGTCGCATACTCTAGAACCCGAAAAACTATTTTTAGCGTGATGACTGTGTGTGTCTGTACAATGTATGTATCGACTCTAGTTCAAAACTGAATTAACCAAATTTCACAAAATTTGGTAGGTAAAGTTATTTATGTATGAACCTAGGGCTAATTATATTACATTCCTTATATACATAATGTATAAGGAAAGTATTGTGACGGGGTCGAAAATTCGAATTCGAGTTTTCGACGGGAGAGCACGTTTCAAGCATCCCTGATCACGAATCAAACATTTTTGAAGTGGTGTGTGTGTGTGTCAGTGAGTCTGTGGAGACGATATCTCACGAACGAATGTAGCGATTCGAATAAAATTTGGTACAAAATCACAATCCGTGAATACTGGAAGCCTACTGTTTTTAAACGCAATCGAATGTTCAGAACTCCCCTAAATTTTCGAGTGAAATTTTGAAAAAATCATCAAAAAATCAAAACCTTTAATAAAGCTATGTAAATAGACATTTCTTATGTAATTTTTCCTTAGAAAACGATTGACATAAATTTTAGAACACTAACATGAACCGTTCTCGAGGTATTGCACATTTTTCAAAAAAAATATCAAAAAGTTATATAAAATAAAAAACAAAATATTTCCTATTGAGAAACCTGTTCACTTTTCATGCGTAATACCATGCGATAAATTTGGTGACATCATTCTGGTGGATCTAGCTCGTTCCATTCATAAGAAAAGATACTTTGAGTAATACATTTGTATTTGAACGCCAATAGTCATTTATCTGCTATAAGAATAACTTATTTCTCCGTCCATAACGCTTGGCGAGATTTTGGCGACGAATTTGGCGGAATATCGTCAACTTGGCGACTTTTTTAAATGTTGCTAAATTAACGAAAATCTCGCCAAACGGATAAAGATGAAGCTAAATCGATGAAAATGACGACTAATTAACGAAAATTCAATATCTTGGAAGGAATATAAGTATCTACTATAAGAATAACCTATTTCTTTGCTGTAAAAGTAGTAAATTCACTGCATTATATAAAGAAAGTCATGTGCTGCCCATATCAGATTTTTTTGTATGAAAATCGATCCGGGACTTTTTATATAACTATGCAAAAAAATCTGATGTGGGCAACACATGACTTTCCTTATATAATGCAATGGATTTACTAGTTTTATAGTAAAAGAATAATGTATAAGATCCACGGCACTGTATTTTTACTGTTGAATTGTACATTTGGCGATTACCCGGATGACAACATATAAAACTATTTCCAAATATTCAATTAACTTATTCTTCGGACAACTCTAATTAAACAATAATCAATATTGATAGCATCCTCAATAAGCGATATGGTCCAAAAATTAAAATACTTTAAAAATTACTTCATCAATCAGGCGTAATTTTCATTAATTTAACATCATTTTTGCAATTTGGAGAAATATGTTATTCTTATAGTCTACGCTTACGTCCTTTCCAAAATATTGAACTTTCATAATCTAGTCGTCATTTTTCATTGATTTAGCTTCATTTTTATCAATTTGGCAACGTTTTCGATAATTTGCCAACATTTAAAAAAGTCGCCAAGTTAGCGATATTTCGCCAAAATCTCGCCTAACGTTATGGGCGGAGAAATAAGTTAGTTTTGTAACAAATAAATGAAAATTGGTGTCCAAATACAAAGGTATTACCTAAAGTATCTCTTCTTATGAATGGAACTAGCTAGATCCAAGAGAATGATGTCACCAAATTTATCGCATGATATTACTTATGAAAAATGAACGATTTCACAATAGGTAATATATATTTTTTTATTTTATATGACTTTTTGATAATTTTTTGAAAAATGTGCAATATCTCGAGAACGGTTTGTGCTAGCGTTCTAAAATTTATGACAATCGTTTTCTAATAAAAAATTACATAAAAAATGACAATTTACGTAACTTTTACTAAAGGTTTTAATTTTTTATGATTTTTCAAAATTTCACTCGAAAATTTATGGGGGTTCTGAACATCCGATTGCGTATAAAAACAATAGGCTCTTAGTATTCATGGATTGTAATTTGTGTACCAAATTTAGTTGGAATCGCTCCATTCGTTCGTCAGTTATCGTCTTCACTGACTCATTGACACACATACACACACACACACACATACTTTCTCACACACACACATACTTTCTCACACACACACATACTTTCACACATACATACTTTCACGCACACATACTTTCACACACACACATACACACATACTTTCTCTCTCACACACACACATACTTTCACACATACATACTTTCACACACACATACTTTCACACACACATACTTTCACACACACACACACACACATTCCTTCACACACACACATTCTTTCACACACACACATTCTTTCACACACACACACACTGCCGGCCGTCCAAATAGTTGCTCTTAGTCCTCTGGACGAGTCGGACGGTCTGGGTCTTCAACACACACACACACACACATTCCTTCACACACACACATACTCTCGCACACACACACACACATACTTTCCCAGACATCATCTGAAAAACCTCTGATTCGTATTCAGGGATGTTTGAAACGTGCTCTCCTCACAATGTTTTCCTTATACATTATATGTATATAAGGAAAGTAATTACAGCCGTTAGATTTGTCGTTACATTTAAATTTTCATCAGATTTTAGGGGGCGCCCATTAATTGAAAAAAAAAAGTAAATAAAATAAATAAATAAAATTAAAATAATTAAATGAATAAAAATAATAAATAAAACTGCAGAAAACTGCAGTTTTAAGAAAATTTGGAAACTTACCTTTAGTTTCATATAATGAACATTGCTTTTTAATCAGTTATTAGGAAAATTTGTGTAGAAAGTATAATATAGATTCACTTTTGATTCACTTGTATAGGACTCTCGATTTAGTACGAAAAGATACCTTGCACATATTAATACTCAAAACAGAATGCAAAAAATGAACATTTGTTTGATTGTGAAGCGAAGCGAGAAAAGCCGCTCTCACCTGACTTGACCCCATTGGACTTCTTCTTATGGGAACACATGAAAGGGCAGGTATATGCAACCCCTCCGCCAACATTGCAGGATCTTCGACGACGCATCACTGATGCTTGTGCGTCCGAAACACCTGCCATGTTGCACAATGTGCAGCGAGAAATCCAGTCCAGAGTGCAAATGTGTACAGTGGCTAACGGAGAGCATTTTGAGCAATATACTATTGTAAATAAATGATCCTGAAGACAGGGAAGTGTCTCAGTTTCTTTCTTCCACTCTTTATGACGTAACAATTTTCGAAATCGTGACCAAACAAATGTTCATTTTTTGCATTCTGTTTTGAGTATTAATGTGCGCAAGGTATCTTTTCGTACTAAATCGAGAGTGCTCTACAACTTTCTAATTGACGTTTTTCACGTATCTTTCGCCGTTTACGAGATAGAATAGCTAATTCCAAAATTTGCCGATAGATGGCGCTGTAAGTTGTCCCATCGAGTAGCGCATAGCCTTTTTACTATACCTAGACACCAACTTTATGGCCAAAGTTGTCACCGTTTAGAAACTAAGGGGGGTGTAACGGATATAAGTGGACACCCTGTATACCCATAATTCATGAACAACTACTGCTCTACATCCCTTGGGTAAGCTGGTCGGCCTGGGTAATATATATATATATATATATATATATATATATATATATATATATACTACATAATAAATAGAAAAAGAAAAATGAAGAATGACATTGTATCAAAATTTCGCCGGGGAGGATTGTGACCCCCACTTCCCGGTTTAGCCAGCTTTATGTCATGACGACACTCCCGGAAGCGGATACAATGTCGCCAACCAAGTACATATACTTAAACTATAAATGTAAAAAAGAAAAGATTTGAAAAACCTATACAGTCCCTACACCTATATAATAACAACGAGCATTACCACATCCAAAACAGAAACACTAAATACTATGAAAATAACCTACATCCAATACCAAAATACCAAGAAAAACAAGCCACGCATACATCTCACCGAAAAGCAATAGACTCTTATTTTGTACAAAAAGATTTCTTTCAGACAGTTAACCCTGACCTCCGCAATGCAGCTGCTGTCCATTTCCATCACAGACTGAAAGTGCTTTCCCATTCAAATACAAGTCGTAGCACTCAGTTACGGTTATGCCATAAAATTTACATAAAATGTCACTGAGAAAACGTAGAGGGTAACCCATTTCGATTGCTTCCTTTAGATAGCCCAGATCACTTATATAACGATTTTCAGCACTGCTATTTAAACGTTTGCTTCTTGTTAAAAAATTTATACTAATGTTCCTGAAAACATTTCGATGCAGACAAGAATGCCAATTAATAATGTAATTTATTTTAAAATTAAATGCTTTTCTTTTATCATATAATTTAAAACCAACTTTACCATTAGAAAGTTTATATAATGTCAAATCCAAAAAATTAATACTATTATCAATGTTACGGGAAGTTTCTGTTAATGTCAAATTTGAAGGAAAAAAAGTAAAATCTAAGTGATCCCGGTTTTTGTCTTATAGTATATATATATATATATATATATATATATATATATATATATACTATAAGACAAAAAAATTCGACGCACTCTGCAAAATAATCTGATAGTAATGAAACTTTACATGCAAACACCTTTCGACCGAATATGCAAATGAACAAAAATTTGCAGTTAATGAATGAGTAGTTGGAACTACAGCGCATTGAAAATGAGCACCATGGTGGTGCATATAAAGAATGAACCTCGCTTTCTGGAATAAAACGTGCAGTGGATTTCGATTGCGTTTACGTACCTTGATTGTAACAATGTCTCGCCGGGGAATTCGCAGCTGCTACGAGCACATGAAGGAGTTTGAAAGCGGGCGTGCAGTCGAACTGCATGAGGCTGGATGGGCGCACCGAGGAATCGCTCGGCTTTGGGGTAGGAGCGATGCAGCAATTAGACGATTTTGTCAGGAATGGGTCCGGAATGGCATATTTCAGTGGCAAGCGGGCAGCGGACGTTCTAGAGCAATGACAAAATGGAAAGATAGAACGATTGTTAGAGCAGCTGTGAAAGAATGAGATTCATCGTTATCAACCATCCAACGTGTGATAAACACGGAAGTGACCATCCGGACCATTAATAGACGACTACGGGAACGGAATCTATACTCGCGGCACCCATTATACCGCCTATCACTGACCAATATGTACCGTCAATAGCGATTGCAATGGTGCCTGACCCGATCAATGTGGAATTGTTCGGATTGGGAACGAATAGTCTTCAGTGATGAGTCCCGTTTCTAACTCTGAGTTCCGACGACCAGCACAGCCGTGTCTAAAGATAGCTCTGACATCGTCAGGATCCTGCTCTTACTGTCACACGCCACACAACCCGATAACAAGGAGTTATGGTCTGGGGTGCCATTTCGTTTGATAGCCGGACCCTTTTGATAGTCCTCCGTGGCACCATCACAGCACAGCTGTTCGTTGCTGACATTCTACGACCCGTTGTATTGCCATTTCTTTCGCGACACACAGGTTAACTTTTCAGCAAGATAATGCCAGGTCACAAACGGCACGCCTCTCTATTGATTGTGTGCGTGCTTACGACACACTTCCTTGGCCAGCCAGATCCCCAGATCTCTCGCCTATTGAGCACATTTGGGCTGAGATGGGTCGTCGCCTGAGACCATCTCAGGATTTAGACGAATTAGCTCGTCAATTGGAGGCCATTTGGAATGACATCCCTCAGAACACCATCCGGCAACTTTATGCATTAATGTCACGTCGAGTAACAGCTTATATCAAGGTCAGAGGTGGACCAAGGCCATATTGACGTGCTCACTTTATGTAGATCTTTCAGTGCAACAAATCATCCAATTGTTCTAAAGTTCTAATAATTTCTTTTTCTGTACATCCACATTACACATATCACATTTTGTCTCATTTGGATAATTTTTTCTTGGTGCGTCGATTTTTTTGTCTTAAGAGTGTATATATATCATTAACGACTGTACCGAAAGTAAACCAACACAAAATCAATTGCTGCATTATGAGGTGGCCTGGCATCGGTATCAACTTTACCAATTTATCCATTTTATGGCTGTATACACAATGCCTGGCAAAAAAAAAAAAATGTCGTGCATGTTAATATTTCTTTGGACTACCTTTAGTACGAAATACGGCACACATGCATTGTGGCATTGTGTATAAGTTTATGCAATAACTCAACATTTATTTGTGGTCAAATCTGCAGTTTTTGCCAATATTCTTGGTTCATGAAGGAAGAGTGGAATTAATTCTTAGATACTTCTCCATTATATCCCAACTACCCTCAATGGGATAAAGATCAAAACTTTGTGAGATGGCCAATTGAAGTGTACGAATGAGGCTTCTTGTTTCTCGAATCAATCTTTCACAATTTTGAGCGATGAATCGTGGTGTTATTATCCTGGAATTTGCCATTGTCTTCAGGAAGAAAAATGCTATTGATGGAATAAGCTGGTCATTCAATATGTTCAGATACTCAGCTGACTTCGTTTTACAGCTGCATAGTGTTGCTGTACCTAGACTAGCTGAACAGAAGCAACCCCTGATCATAACACTTCCTTCTGAGGCCTGCCTGTATAGTGGGTACAATGCAGGAGGGTTCAATGATTTATGCGATTCCCTTCTAACCCTGACGCGTCCATCATGTTGGAAGGGAGTTAATCTGGACTCATCAGACAACATGACTTTTCTCCATTACTCAGCGTCCTTGAGGAAGAGAGTAAATCTGGACTCATCAGACAACATGATTTTTCCCCATTGCTTAGCAGTCCTTGAGGAAGAGAATAAATCAGGACTCATCAGACAACATGATTTTCGCCCCATTGCTCAGCAGTCCTTGAGGAAGAGAGTAAATCTGGACTCATCAGACAATATGATTTTCGCCCCATTGCTCAGCAGTCCTTAAGAAAGAGAGTAAATTTGAACCCATCAGACAACATGATTTTTTCCCATTGCTCAGCAGTCCTTGAAGAAGAGAGTAAATCTGGACCCATCAAACAACAAGATATTCCCCATTGTCCAGCAGTCCTTGAGGAAAAAAGTAAATCTGGACTCATCAGACAACATGATTTTCGCCTCATTGCTCAAAAGACCTTGAGGAAAAGAGTAAATCTGGACTCATCAGACAATATGATTTTCTCCCATTGCTCAACAGTCCTTGAGGAATAGAGTAAATCTGGACTCATCAGGCAACATGATGTTTTCCCATTCCTCAGCAGCCCTTGAGGAAGAGAATAAATCTGGATTCATCAGGCAATATGATTTTTCCCCATTCCTCAACAGTCCTTGAGGAAGAGAGTAAATCGGGACTCATCAGACAAAATGATTTTTCCCCACTGCTCCGCAGTCCTTGAGGGAAAATGTAAATCTGGACTCATCAGACATGATTTTTCCCCATTGCTCAGCAGTCCTTGAAGAAGAAAGTGAATCTGGACTCAGCAGAAAATATGATATTTTCCCATTGCTCAGCAGTCCTTGAAAAAGAGAGTAAATCTGGACTCATCAGACAACATGATTTTCCCCCATTGCTCAGAAGTCCTTGAGAAAGAGAGTAAATGTTGGACTCATCAGACAACATGGTTTTTTCCCCATTGCTCAGCAGTCCTTGAGGAAGAGAGTAAATTTGAACTCATCAGATAACATGTTTTTCCCATTGCTCAGTAGTCCTTGAGGAAGCGTAAATCTGGATTCATCAGAGAACGTGATATTTTCCCCATTGCTCAGCAGTCCATGCTTTATGTTCCTTGGCGAATTGGAGTCCTTTTTCCGATTACTCTCAGTAACCAGCGCTTTCCTTTTTGTAACACAGCAGTGTAATCCCCCTTCTTTGAGTTCTTGTCTTATCGTGATAGTAGTAAATAGTCTTGCTTCCAGTGTAGAACATGGTTATGAGTTCTAGTGTCAATTTTTTTTAGTTTCAGTGTCACTAATCGATTTAATGATCTTCGGTCGCGATTATTCAGGATTGCTTTTCAACCACACATTTTCTGCGAAGTGGATGATTCACCGCCGTATTTTCAAAATGTAATAATCAGCTGGACAGTTCGTAATCCGGTGCCAGTGAATTCAGCAGTCTTCCTGTACGTCTTCTGTCCTTGACACAGGTAAAAAATGCGGCCTTTTTTTTTTAACTCTATAACATTTTTTCCGCAACTGCTAATAACGTCTTCATGACTGCTGTGAGCTGACCAGATGCATGCTGATTCCATTACATTTAAAGATTGTATTGCCCGCAAAATTTTGAAATGCATCAACATCCATTCACTCCTTAATATTTCCATATTTCAATCCACACCACAATTTTGTTTTTGGCCACTCTGTGTAATAAATTTTAGAGACATAGATATTCACGTCTATCGATTTAGCCATATATCTAGAAATTGGCAGCTGCGAATTTTCTAGCTATTAATTTGAGAAACTGATAATTTGAACACTTTTAAATTCAATCTAATAACATTTCCAAATTTATTAAATAATTTTACTATGTATTATTTTTAAATTTAAGTGAATCTTTTATAACATTTTCTGGAAAATTTATAATAAAATTAACACAAACACTATAGGATATTAAAAGTGGAAAAAGGATTAAACTTTTTGAATGTGCATGGACGCCATGTTTTAAAGACCCCTCAAACTTCATTTATATATTAATGTAAATGATTCAACTAGGATTCATTTATATTTTAAACATTACTCATACAGTTTTCAAGTTGCACGCATATATAATAATTCTCAGTTGGGATATTCAATATTTAAAATTGTAGCATGATTTTGGATAGTATTTAAATTTAAGTTACTTTAAATTTATTTGCCATTTTAAGATTATAAATAGGTTTGAAGTCTTCTGACTTTTAAAAAATATAAATATTTATTTTTATAACATTATAAAAATTTTGATGTGGGCAGCACATTACTTTCCCTGCAGACTTATATTAACGTTCTCTTTATTTTAATTAAATTTATTTCACTTTTAATTCAATTTTCGTTCTCATTCGGTAACCGGACTTATTTCCAAAGGTGGCGTAGAGAAAATACGGAAAACTAAAATATCACGAGAACGGCTAGTCCTAGTGTAATGGGGTTGGTCTTATTATTTTCGTCGTTAAAAATCACGTATTAAACGAGCATTTAATGGATATATTTGAGTATACCTAGTTCTTTAGTTTAGATTTTGACGATTTTTGCGGGCCATTTTGCAAAAAAAGGCAGGTTATTTTTTTCCGAATCGTACCAAAATCTAATCAGTACCGGGGTAACCCACAAGTGACTCATCTACCGATTTTTGTGAAATTCGGTCCAGTAGTTTTTCAGTTAGAGTGGATACAAGCTTTTGCGGGCCATTTCGCAAAAAAGAGGCGGGTTTTTTTATTCCAAATCGCACCCAAAACTAATCAGCACCAGACTCGCTCACAAGTGACTTACCTACCAAATTTTGTGAAATTCGGTCCATTAGTTTTTTAGTTAGAGTGTATACAAAATCTGCACAGACACACAGACGTCACGTTAAAAATGGTTTTTTCGTATTCTAGAGGTCTCAAAACATGTAGATCCGTCGAAAACTCGAGTTGCGATTTTCGGCATGATTCCAATACTTTCCCTATACATTACCATGTATTGCAGGGAAAGTAAAAACAACGTTTTATTATCTGAATATTATATTTTACTTCTATTTTGCATTGCTTAGTTTACAAAGAAAGAGGAACCAACATTTTATGTGTAGAAAAGAAGTTGGTTGTTAAAA